>CM053585.1:381284600-381308248 GCA_028646515.1 Pseudochirops corinnae
TGGGAGGTACCTTAGAACAGGGGATGTCAGGGCTGGGAGGGCCTCAGAACAGGGGATGTCAGGGCTGGGAGAGGTCTTAGAACAGGGGATATCAGAGCTGGGAGGGGCCTTAGAACAGGGGATGTCAGGGCTGGGAGGTACCTTAGAACAGGGGATGTCAGGGCTGGGAGGTACCTTAGAACAGGAGATGTCAGGGCTGGGAGGGGCCTCAGAACAGGGGATGTCAGGGCTGGGAGGGGTCTTAGAACAGGGGATATCAGAGCTGGGAGGGGCCTTAGAACAGGGGATGTCAGGGCTGGGAGGGGCCTCGGAACAGGGGATGTCAGGGCTGGGAGGGGCCTCAGAACATGAAATGATCATAATCATAAGTCTCCGGAGCTTTAAGGTTTTCAAAGTAATTTACAAATATTGTGTCTTTTGCTCTTCACAACAGCTCTGGTTAGCCGGAGCTATCACGACCCCCACATCACAAACGAAGCAGAGTCAGTGGCCGACGGGGTTTGTCAGTGAGTGCCTCCGACCTCCTTCCAGGTGCTGGAATTCGGCACCCACTGTCTCTCTCACTTCTTTACCAGCAGGCCCGAAGACTGTTTCTCCTGTTCTACAGGCCCAAGGTTAGTCGTTGAAAGCATCCTGAGTCACTCCCCTTCTCCAGAGCTTGCATGGTTCTCAGTTATTTCTAAGATGACACACCCAGTCCTCTGACTGGCAGTCTGGGTCCAAGCTGTCCTTGCAGACTGAGCACATGTTACCACCCTTTGTGGATTCTATGGTTCAACCAAACAGGCCTCCTTGAAGTCCTCTGTAACTGACATGCCATCTCCCACCTCCATGCCTTTGTACCAGCTGTGCCTCCTACTGGGAATGGTGTCCTCCCTTCACCTCCAACTGGTACCTCTCTTCAAGGTTCAGCTTCAGGGTCACCTGCATTTCAGTATCTTTTCTTATTCTCCCAGTTGTCAATGCTCCCTCCTACTTAAAAAAAAAAAAAAAAAACTTTGCCTTTTAGAGAGTGTGAAGGGACCTTACAGGGCGTTTAATCCAAACTGCCCATTTTACAGATGAGGAAACTGAGATCCTGAGGGAAGAAGTTACTTTGTCTTCGCTCCCCTGACACAATGTAATATCCTTAAGAGGAAGTAGGCTAGAGCTCTTCCCTCTCTGCCTCCTTGGTCTCCAGAGCTTTCCTGGAGGGGAGCAAATACTTCATCCCATCCTCCTTTCCCTGGTCCTTTCCAGGACTTCTAGGACCCTTCCGTGATGAATCAGAACCAAAGGAAGTAGAAAACCTCTGATTTCTGGCTCTAGCTCCTTCCTCCTTCCCCCTTGCCCTGGTTCTCCATGAGACGTAAGCTCTGGGGTTGGGGAGGACACCCAGCCAGCTCCTGTCTCCTTTAATGAGCTTTCACCAGCCGGGCCTCCCCCAGGACAGCCGCCTCTGATTTCTTACCGGGTGCTGGAAACACAGATTAAAGCAATTAGGCAGAAATAATCGGAGGGAAAAGGGGAGAGGAATCCGGAGCCCCTAATTATGCTAGCTTAATCAAGGCACAATTATGCAGGAACATTTTCAGATTATAAATTAGCCCCAACTCCCATGAAGGACCCAGAAGAGGGAGAAAAGGATCATTTTAAAATCACCATCATCAATACTCCTCCCATGAGCACTCAAGCTTCAGAATCAGTAGATGTGAGCGCAAGTTTGGACTCTGCTGCTCTGTGACCATGGCCCAGTCCTCAAAACCCTCTGGGCCTCAATTTGCTCCTCTGTGAAATGGAGCTGTGAGAAGCCACCCAGTATACTAGACAAAGGGCTACTCAGTCAGGAAAACTGAAGTTCCTCATTTGGAGCCTGGGGATTTTTTTTTCATATATTTTCATAACTGCCTTTCAATACAATTGGAGTCCTGCTTCTGAAACATGCTGGTCATGCGACCTTGGCAAGTCACCATCTCTCAGTGTTCTCCAGGAGCTCTCTAAGATTTTAAGGTACAGACTAGCTGTGGATTGGAGGCTTGGCATTGTACAGGAAGTTCCCTAGCCTGATGATCCCAAGGAAATGGGATTTAGTCATCCTTGCAGTCCCTTCCAGACAGGGTTGGTGTGAAGCCAGTCCTTTGAATGACTCTAGAAATGTGAGATATTCATGATAACGAGGCCATTCATACCCATCCTCCTCTTTGGGGATTATTGTTCCCATTTGAGAGGTGAGGGATTGTGGTCCAAAGGGTCTGTAAGGACAGCCTCCATTTTCACAGGGCATGATTAAAGACAGCCTCAACACCTGGGCTCCATAGAGGCACAGGCAACATTGAGGGAGATGGGAACAGAAAGGAAAGGTGGAGGTCTCTGGGGTGGCTAATGATAGATAGGCAAACGGGGAAACTCAGAAACTCAGATCACAGAGGTGTATAGACCCCCAATTCGGTCAGGAATCCCAACTAAAACCATTTCCAACAAGTATTATCAAGTCTTCTATTTGAAGAGAAGATCTCTAATGATGGGGAGCTTACTACATCTTAAGGTTGCTCATTCCACTTTACAGCAGGTGACTGGTAGATGGCGTAGAATTTAGGGGTGGGGAACCTTCAGGCCTTAGGGCCATATGTGGCCCTCTAGGTCCTCCAGTGCAGCCCTTTGACTGAATCCAAATTTCACAGAATAAATCCCCTTCATAAAAGGATTTGTTTTGTAAAACTTGGACTCAGTCAAAAGGCTGCACCCGAGGTCCTAGAAGGCCACATGTGACCTTGAGCTTGTAGGTTCCCCACTCCTGGACTATAGATAGTATAGACCAGCCCTCACCTCCTCTAAGACCTACCCAGAGCAGGGCAGGCTTAATTCATCTACATCACTCTCAAACACCTTGGGCTGTCTGTCCCAGGAAGTAAAGAAGTTGTTTCATCTCCGCCTGTCAGCTCCTAATGTTCAGCTCTGGGTTCGGCTTCTGGCTTGCCACTGAATTGCTATATGACCTTAAGCAAGTGACTTCCCTTCTCTGAGCCTCATATTTCTCTTTTGTGAAAATGAAGGCATTGTTTTGGCTGATCACTCTGACATTCCCTGTTCTAAAAGCCATCCCAGCTCTGACATTCCGTGTTCTAAGTTCCCTCCCAGCTTTTACATTCTGGAGCCTATCAGGTGAGCTGTGAAGCAAGATCGCCCTCTGCTGGTATTATTTGCAAACAATTATTCCCCACACACCTGAACAGCTTTCTGCTCTTTCAAAACCCATCACAGCTGCAAGCTAAGTGTCCTCCCTCTCCCCTTTCCCTTCTCTCCCTCCTCTCACATTTTCTTCTCTTTCTTGCTCCATCCCCAACCTGCCCTCATAACACAAATACACCAGAAGGTTCATTTGAACCATCTCACCACCTTCCCATTCACCTGGACTACAGAGTCCCTTTTCTCTGCCCCTCTCCCTTGTCCAGGCCTGCCCCAGACCATGATCACCTGGGTGTATAGTATATAGAGGAGGGGGAGAAGGCCTGGCCTCAGACAATGAGCATCCAGGCCCTGCAGCTGTACCACTGACTAGACAGCAACCAGGAGTCCTAAGGTCCCAGTCCCAGCACTCACCCACAAATGAGGAAGTTAGACTGGGAGATCTCTGAGGGCCTTTTTTCACTCTAAATCCTGTGATCCAGTGACCCTTCAGCTTGATGCCTCTGTGATTACAGCCTCGCTGATTCTCTGATTACAGCATCACCGAATCTCAGAACTGGAAAGGACTTCTGAGGTCGTCATCTGTTAGAAGAACAGCAATTGCTTCTGAGACATCCCTGAAAAGCAGACACCCGACTTCTGCCCGAGACCTCCAGGGAAGGGGAGTTTCCTTCTTTCCAAGGAAACCCATTCTCATATGGGGGGGCTCTATTTTTTGTTAAGTCAAACTCTAGCATCCTTTGGTCTTCTATCTGCCCTCTGGAGTCAAGCAGAGAAAGCCTGCCCTCTCTGCCATATTATAGACCTTAAAAATATTTGCAGTGAATAGAGCCAAAAGGAGGGGAGTGCTGTGGGTAGATGTCATAGGGTCCGTGAACTCATATGGGGGGAAATTGCTTCTTTATTTCAATATAGTTCATTCCTCTATAATCTTACGCAGTTTATTTTACGACTAAAATAACCATGATTCTGAGATGTCAGACTTTACCAAACTGATCACCCAGAGGGTCTGAGACACAAAGTCTCAGACCTTGCATGGGTTCTACACTGGGCTTTCCATCAGCAAGTCCCTTGCTTTCAGGACATGACTACTCTGATCTCAGATTTCCTAAATACTATCTCTTAGGTTGCTCTTTATAGAGAGATCATGATTAGAAGCCAGTTGTAGTAAGAGAATGTATTCTCTCTCTCTCTCTCTCTCTCACACACACACACACACACACACACACACACACACACACGCACGCACGCACGCACGCACTCCCACACACGCCTTTGCAGGGACTGAGCATGGCTTTGTTTCTTCAGAGATTATGCTATTCCAAGGTTTGAAACCCAAGACCCTCAGCAGGAGCACACTGACATTAAATAGATGGGAATTTTTCAGATGGCTGTTTGAGAGTGTTAAAAACAACAACAACAACCCACTGTGTAATTTCTCAAACACAATCCAGCCCACTCTTCGTCCAATTCTGGGTCCAACTTCTCCATCTTTGATGCCTATCCCTTTCCATCTAATTCTATCACCCAATAAGGAGGTTTTGTTTCATAGTGGATCATAGATGTAAAATTTGAAGGGTGCTCAGATAGGTGGCACAACTAGATAGAGCACTAGCTCTGGAGTCAGGAAGACCTGAGTTCAAATTTGACCTCAGATACTTATTAGCTTGTGACCCTGTGCAAGTCACTTTGCTCTGCTTGCCTCAAAAAAGAAAAGGCCTGAGGGCAGGTCAGAGGCCATCTTGTCCAACATTCTCATCTTACAAGTGAGGAAACTGACGCCCAAAGCACATCCAAAGTTATGTAGCACTAAGTAACAAAGCCATTATTTGAACCCAGCACCTCCAACTCAGCCCCATATTATAACATACTGCATTCCCAACCATGACCAATTTTATTATAAGGTCAATCTTACAATTTATTATATAAATTATTATTTATTTATTGTTTTCTATACCAGAGAAAACACAAGGGTAGAAAAAAAGATATGAGTCATGGAGGACAGATGGAAACGACATGGAGAGGAGGGGAAAAAATAGGATAGAATTTCTCCACTTCAAATCTTTCTCCTTACTGCCCTAACCCCCAATTGGTTAGAGTTTTTTTCTCCAGACATTTCTAGAACACTTTGTCTTATCTTTCTCTTACTCCCATCACTACCTAGTTTGTATTTATGAGTTTCCTCCCAATAGAGTGGAAGCCCCATGAGGGTAGGCACTGTTTCATTTTTATCTTTGTACTCCCAGCTCTGATTTTTTAACACAACATTTATACTGAACTAAGCACTTTCATTTGGTCCTCACAACAGCCTAGGAGGTAGGCACAATTATGATCCCCATTTCACAGCAAACTAAAGTTAAGTGGCTTGCCCAGGGCCGCACAGCTAGTAAGCGTCTGAGGCTAGATTTGAACTCGGATTTTCCTGACTCCGGGCTCAGTGCTCTCTCCACTACTGCCTTTATAAACACTTGCTAAATTTTCTTCCATGGACCTGGATTGAATGGAATTTTCCATTATACAGAGTGTCCCAAAGTCTTAGTGTTTTTTAAAAACTTTTTGAACAAGCTGTACATAGAATCATCAAAATCTAGATTTAAAGCTGGGAGGGACCTTAAAAAGCCATCTTGTCCAGCTCCACCGGGGCTCAGGGGTTAAATGATCTGACCAAGGTAATACAGTTTCTAACTGTCTGAAGTGAGACTTGAATCCAGGTTTTACCAACTCAAAGTTCAACACATTAGCCATTGCTCCTGGTCCTTCTCTCTGCCAGCTGAGACCTACACACAATTGCATGGGGTGCTGGATTTAAGGCTGGGAGGCACATTAAAGACTGGAGGGAGAAAGACAGAGATAGACAGAGAAGAAGAAGAAGAAGGAGGAGGAGGAGGAGGAGGAAGAGAAGGAGGAGGAGACAGGAGATATTATTATGTATAATATTATGCATATCATCTACAGCATGAATTATGTGTGATATATATTCCATATTATGTATAATGCATGATATATTATTTTGTTGTTGTTATTCAGTTGTTTCAGTCATGTCTGATTCTTTTTGACCCCATTTTGGGTTTTCTTGGCAAAGACATTGGAGGGGTTTGCCATTTCCTTCTCCAATTCTTTTTACAGATGAAGAAACTGAGGCAAACAGGGTTAAGTGACTTGCCCAGGATTACATGGTTAGTAGGTATCTGAGGTGATATTTTAATTCATGGACAAGAATCTTCCTGACTCTAGACCTGGCATCTTTCCACTTCACCATCTAGCTGCCCTGTGATATATTCCATATTATATATAATGTATGATATATTCTACATTACGTATGCTGTATATTATGTGATATTTATGCATTATGTATAATATATGATATATTGTGTGTGATATTTATGTATTATGTATATTCTAGATACTATCCATTTCTACTTTCTCTTTTACAGAAGAGGAAACTGAAACTGAATGAGGTTAAGTGGTTTGCCCAATGTAGTACAGGATCAATTGAAAGAACCAAGATTTTAACCCAGGTCCTTCAATTTCAAACCTAGCACAAATGGCACCATGGGAGGGTGCAGTGATTAGGTTCTTCAGGTTTAAATCCCACTACAGACACTTACTAATGTCATGACATTGGCCAAACTATTTAACATCTCTGTCTCCTCATCTATAAAATGAGGGTGTTGAATGTAGATTAGGACCTACGTGTCTTTTAGGGAGCTAAAGGAATGAATCTCTAATGGTGGAATTTGGGTCCAACATGACCAACGATGACAGAAGCTATGTTTAGAGAGGGGAGGGGGGCTTTCCTGGCATCTAGTAAATCAGGGCCCCTAGGCAGCTGTATACTCTGTTATACTCTGTCTATTACTGAGGCCAGCAAGCCCTGTACCCAGGGACAATGCCTTTAAGGTCTCTCTGAGCTCCAAATCTACCATGATAGGATATGATCCTACACACTGTTATGATTCTAGGCATCAGGAGGAGGCATTTTTGTGGTTAGGGAGTTCTTTTTAGCACATCTCAAATTACATTCTGAAGGCAACTACGCGGTCTGTCTATGGCTGAGGCCAACCCTGCAGGATAATCACAACAACATCTCACCACCTTGTGGTTCTTTTGTTTGCCACTCACTCCCCAAATTAGAGTGGCACAGGATGGGGGGGGGGGGGGAGAAGATGGGCTGTAATATGCAAGACAGGAGGGACAGTCCACATGAAGGAGATCACAGATCCCCTAGAATACAATGAGGTCCTTGTGGCAATCCTGTGAGTAAGCTCAGGCAAGTTTTATCACCCCCATTTTATGGGTAAGAAAACTGAGGCTTAGAGAATAATTTTAATGACATGATATGCCTAGGTTCATATAAAATGTAGAGCCCGGATTCATATTCAGATCTTCTGCCTCTAAACCAGGGTTCTCTCTTTCTTCTGGAGATGCCTATAAAGAAAGAACAGGATGGAAAACAAGAGGCAGGCAGGGAACAGAATCCAAGAGGTTACTGGGGGAGGATGGGGCACAGGGGAACAGTGGCCAGTTCCAATCAGAGCACCCTAATATGCTAAACATAGCTGAAGCCTGAGCCAGGGATGGACAGCAGCTGAAGCTTCTGAGCCTTCAGTAGGGCCAGCTTGTCCCTGGGCACAGGGCCTGCTGGCCTCAGTAATAGGCAGAATGTGCAGCTGCCTAGGGGCCCTGACTTACTAGATGCCAGGAAAGCCCCCTCCCCTCTTCAAACACATCTTCCCTCATTGTCTGTCACGTTGGCCCCAAATTTTACCATTAGAGATTCATTCCTTTAGTCCCCCCCCCAAAAAAGATCTGTAGGTTCTAACTAATAAAGCATTGATACCTTGTGTTACTTTGGGTAAGTCCTTCTCTGGACCTTCTATAAAATAAGGCAGTTGGACTAAGTTTCCTTCTAATTCTAAAGCTGACCCTAAGCCCTTACCTGCCTCCAGAACCAGACAGTTTACAGAACATACTCTCACTCTCATCTCTCATTTCATCCTCATAACAGCCCTGAGAGAGCAGGGATTATGATCCCAATTTTCCAGCTGATAAAACAAACTCTATCCTGAGACTCTCCAGTATTTATCAGGCTTCTTTATGCTCAAATTCCTCCAATCACAGCCCTGAGGTAACCAAGGTCAAAAGCAGTTCCAAGGCCTGCCTTTTTCACACTATAAAACATCCAGATGTGCCTGGCTCAGGTGAGCCACTGGTTTTGCATGGCAGAGATGAGGGAGCCTTTTCAAGCCTGGGTTCTCATTCTTTCCCAGCCCATTGCCCTCATGTGCATTGATTTCTCCCTCTTCCTGTCTGGTTTTGCAAACATCTCCCTCTCTGTCTCTCACCAGGTCTTGTAGTCACAGATGTTTTGGCTATGAACTAATTGAGCTATGATTCTAGGCCAGGCCCTCTTCTTGGTTTTGTGCTGAAGCAAGTTAGCTGCATGCACAAAGGGTGGTTAGAGAAAGAGTGTGTGTGCCATGTTTCTATTCAAGTATCAGTACTTACAGTGGGAGGGTGTGGGGAGGATGCCATATAAATAACATCCTGGCAGACCCAGTAAATAAACTGAATTTCCATATTGTTGGGTTCTCTTTTAATCTTCTTAAATCCTGAATAAAACGATAGGGTAATAGAATTTAGAGTGAAGAGCGACTTTAGAGATCATCAAAGATAGATGGTATAATAGTAACAATTTGCATTTATGTGGTACTTCAGGTAATCTCCCAAACCTGCAAGTGGTGTTATTATTGTAACTCCCATTTTAAGGTAAGGAAACAAAGCCCCACAGAGGTTATTTACTCAATGCCACACAGATTATAAATTATGAAGGCTATAAAGGACTCAAACCCTGGTGTCTTGACTTTAAATCCAGTGCTCACTATTCCTAGATTTTAGGGTCAGACCCCAATTTCAGATACCCAATAAATCTTGGTTGGCTTGAATCATTAACCTGTATTCAAGGCTTCAAAATTCATGGCCCATGGAGCATGACTGTCTAATCCCATTTTTTAAAAGTTAGAGAGAATATTAATCATACAGCTCCCTCCATATAGAATCAATTACATGCTCTTCCAGACTAATCTCATCCTTCCAAATACAGACCCCAAAGGATTTGTAGCCATGACATAAAAAGCATGAGGCACAGAATCACAGAATATCCCATCAGAAGGACCTCAGAGACCATCTGCCCCAAGCCATATCTGAACAGGTGTCTCTTCTATCACCTCCCCAAACAAGAGGGCATCCATCCAGACTGAAGAGCTCCAGCAACTTGCTACCTTCAGTGGTAGCTCATTATATTTTGAGACAAATCTCATTGTTAAGGAAAGCTTTCACTCTATTGAGCCCAAATGTGCTTTTCTGAAATTAGAACTCTTAGATCTGCCCTGTGGGAGCAGACAAAACAAGAGTATCTTCATTTACACATGACAACCCTTCATTTACTTGTAGATAGCTATTCAAATATCCCCAGTTCCTCCAGCCAACTTCCATGTGCAAGGATTTTCTGTCCTCTAATGGGAGTAGAAGGATTTTGGATTTCAGTCATATCACTTCTTAGCTAGAGGATTCAAAACCCCCAACTCCTTCCAAACTTCTTAAGAAGAAATGTCTTTGTCCATGGTGCTGAAAGCACCCTCCACATTCAAGTGTTGAGTCTCCATGGTTCTATCATTCAACTTGTCTAGCATAAAGAGTAGATCTTGTTATCCCCATTTTGCAGAGGAGGAAACTGAGGTTCCTCATAAAATGGATTTATCCAATGGATCACACTTAAATATTCCCCCTATAGCACCAGTGCTCTTTCCAGTATTCCATGGAGAAACCTATGCTTCCCATTATGGAGAAAACAAGAAGGCAAACAACTGACTTCCAAAATCTGATGGTTCCACAAGTGCAGAAGAAATTGATGGGAGAGATCAAGCAAACTAGGAATCAGGTAGGTGGCCTAAAAGTAATCTAATATAGTCTTTCCTTCTTTGCTCTTCCCCTCTTCCATTCCACATATGGATGAAAAGGGAATCGCTCTTTTTGTTGAGGGAGGAGGCAGGCGAAGGTATGTTTACTGAAATAGCTTCTTAAGCCAAGGGATTTGTTGGGAGAAGAGAGGGGAAAGGGACCAAGATGAATGTGAAAGAGAGAGGCTATGCAAATATCTCAAGGCAAATGGCAGCTCTGTACCCTCAAGGATGCCTGGGCACTGTAGTGGAAAGGATCCCTTTCTTTACTGTCACAAAATGTCCAAGCCAAGAGGGAACTCCCAAATCATCAAGTACAGCTGATTCATTTTACAGATGAGAAAACTGAGGCCCAGAAAGGGGAAGCTGACTTACCAAGGACACTTGGCAGGTTAGAAGCAAAGCCAGGCTTAGAACCTAGATCCTCTCATTTGTGAAAAATTCATGCCTCTCAGGCCTTTCTCTGTTGTCTCCTCCTCCTCCTCCCATCCCCCTGCTTTGTCCTCTCAGTTTCCCCTTCCCCCTCCACAATTCCTAGACAATGGATCCAGATGGCAGGACTCTCAATTTCTCCATCCCTCTGGATACTCAGCAACCCACTATCAGAAGCTATCAAATCTGCTGATGTTTCTAAAAACAGACATGAGAGTGACATCCACAGAATCCCAGAATCTCTGCATTCATGGCATTCATGAGACTGGGAGATTCAAGAGCTGGAAGGAGGCTTAAAGAGTATCTCATCCAACCCATGCCTGAATAGGGATCCCCTGAACAGCAGTTCCAAGTGGCCTTCCAGCCTCCCTTGGAAAACTTCCCATGAGGGAAACCCAGTACCTCCTGGGGTAGCTCATGCCACTGTCAGATAACTCCCATTTTCTTACATCAAGCTTAAATCTCTCTTTGCAACTATCACCATTCATTCCTACTTCTTCCCACTGGGTGCAAACATAACAAATTGTATCCCCCAAGCACATGGCCACCCTTTATATGCCTCTATATTCTTCTCTTCTCTAGGCTTAGTTCACGCTACCCATCCTCCTATGACATAACCTCTAGTCTCTTCATCAGACTGCATGCCATCTCTGGATGCATTGTAGCTCAACAGTGTCTCTCCTAAAAAGGAGTACTCATAGTGGAATACAATTTTCCAGAAATGGCCTAGCCGGGGTAGAATAGTCACTAGTAGTCACTAATCCTGAGCACTTGGCTCTCTTAATCCAGGTACGGATCTCATTGATTATTTGGCTAATTCGTCATATTGTTACCTCACACTGAGCTTGAAATCCACTCCGACCTTTAGGTCTTTTTCATGCTGTCTGGTTTTCATACTGCCTCCATTTTTTATCCAATCCCTTGTTTTTAACCCAGTTGTAAAACTTGGCATTTATCTGTATTTAATTTCATTTTATTTGTTTTGGTTCATTTTTTTTTCTAATACATCAAAGATCTCTTTTGGCTTCTGTTCCCATGAGCTTACTGTGTATGTAGAACTGTGCCCAGCAATGAGGGCAAAGAAAGTGTCTGCCCACATGGAGCATCCAGTCTAGGAACTGGCAAGCTGACAACTTTTCATAGAATTTGACAGAATCTCCAATCTAGAAGGGATCTCAGGGTGATCTAAGATAACCCCTACCTGAACAAGATTCCTCTCTATCTTTGCAGTCTACCTGAGAAGCATGTGATGAGACAAAAATGACAATGTTTAGATAATGTCTCTTCCCTCACCCTAAATACTTTCCCTCCACCTTCACAATAGGCTCACAAGAGCCTGAAGAGAGAACCACAGAAGAGAGGGATACAGCTTGGCTTGATCTTCTTGATGATCCCCAATCCTGCCTCCCTGCTGAGCACCATTCGATGGACTTCTTCCAGTGCACAGAAATCTTGCACCCTCCCCTCTGAACCTCAGAGGCAACCGAGGGGTCAAAGTTTAAATATTATCTGGAGCTGAAAGAGATATTACAGGGCATATAGTCAAACCCCTTCATTTTACAGATGGAGAAAGAAGCACAGGGTAAATGACTTGATCAAGGTCACACAGAATCTCAGAGTTGGAAGGGACCACTTAGTCCAATCTTTTCCTGAACAAGAGTCCCCTCAACAGCCACCTAACAGGTGGTTATTCAGTCCAAGGTCACATAGGTAGTAATAGGAACAATTCATATTTATATACTGCTTTAAGGTTTACACAGAAGCATTAAAACCTAACTCTTGTTCACTGTGCCTTGCTTACATCCCCACCCCTGTCCCAGGTCCAGGAAGAAGGAGGAGGAGGAGGAGGAGGAGAAGGAGGAGGAGGAGATGATGATGATGATGATGATGATGACGATGATGACACATTTCCAAAGTGACTTTATAAGTCTCATCTCATTTGATCCTCACAACAACTCTGGGAGGTAGGTGCTATTATTTTACAAATGAGGAAACTGAGGCACAGAGAAGTTCCATGACCTTCCCAGGTTCACACAGTCAGTAAATCTCCAAAGCTAGATTTGAACTCAAGTCTTTGCAATTTCAATTTCCAAACTCTATTCACTGTATTATCTAGCTATCAAAATCTCTTCCAGTCATGTACATTATAGACTTTTAAATAAATGTTTGTTGAATTGTACAGAACTGAATTACCCACCCCCAAAAGAAAATGAGTGGTCCCAGTGTCTATTGTTCACCTGTGAGGGGAGAATCAGATATGGAATCCCTCTCTCTTCCTAACATGGGTGTTCACACTGTTGGGGATAGACTTATCTCCCTCCTTACCTTGACAGTGAAATCTATTTCCCTCTCCCCCACTCCCAATCTCCCTCCTCACATAGGGTGAAATTATTTCCCCCCTCTTGAGAGAGGTTAGAGCAGGACTGGATTCAGTCCAAGGGTCACACCTGAGGACCTCAAGTGACCTCAAGGCTGCAGGTTCCCCACCCGTGGGTGAGAAGCTATAGGTGAGGAATGAGACATACATAGTCAGATACTGCCAATGTAATGGTTCATTATGTGAGAGGGTAGAAACAACCATTGGAGAATGGTTGAACAAGTTATAATAGATGGCTATTATGGAATATTATTATGCTGTAAGAAATGCATAATAGTATAGTTTCAAAGAAATCTGATAAAATTTGTATGAATTTATATGAAGTGAAGTGATCAAAACCAGGAAAACAATTTATACAACAACATTGTAATGGTGAACAATTTTGAAATACTTAGGAACTCTGATAAACACAATGACCCCACCACCACCATTGCAGAGGACTCTCAGTGAAGCCAGCTGTCCTTCTCCTGCCAGACAAGTGATGGACACAAGATACACAATGAGACACACATTTTTGGACATGAATAACAGGGATTTGTTTGCTTGGCTAGGCAGATTTGTTACAAGGGTTTTATTTTTCCTCTTTTTTTTCTTTCAAATTACAGGGGAGGGGAGAGAAAATAAATGCTTGTTAACAGAGAAAAAACTCTGAGAAGTAGAGCTACAGGCTAGCAATGAGGCACCATCAAAGTATCGGTTTGTTTTGCCTCCAAAGTCAGGAACTACAGGTGAAAAATGAACCATATGTCATTAGACAAGGACAGTGTATTGATTTGTTTGCCTTAGCTGTCCTTTTTTGGACTGGAGAGGATGCTACAGAATTTCACGGTGGGGGAGGAGAAAGTACATTGGGAAATGTCAGCAACGTAAAAGAAAACACACCATCAGTAAAATAAGAATGTTTTCATCTTCCTCTTAACCCATCCAGCATCTCCCCAGACAGTCATCAATTAATCAATTTATCAGGTGCCTACTGTGTGCCTGGATCCCTTATTCTCAGGGACCTCCCTTGCTATATCATATTTCTGGCTACTTAGCTCAGTTTTAATCATACAATATCCTATTTCTCTTACATATCAGTTCAAACCCACTCCCATTTTTTTTGGACCAAAGGGTCAAGCAAAAAAGGGTCTCTGCCTCTTGACACTCTCCTCTGCTCTTACCACCAGGTCACATACTTTGTTACAATCATCACACCATGCCACAGCTAGGAGGGAGTTGGGGTTCAGATGGATTCGGAGTCAGAAGATGTGGGTTCCAAGTCTAGCTGACATGCTCTACCTGTGTGATCTGGGCAAGTTCATTTCCCCCTATAGCTTCAGTTTTCTCCTCTGCAAAATAGGCTACTTAAGTCATCTCATCTCTAAAGTCTTTTGCCTGCTCTAAATCCTAGGACTGATCACCGGAGAAGGACATCTAGGGAAAGTCAGAAGGTAAAAGTAGCAGGGACACTATCCAATTAAACTATCCTACTCTTTGACCCTGTAGCAAGGTGCTTTAGGGGGGACTTGTGATTTCATTAGTGTAAGGAACTCCCAAATGAGGAAACTGTTTACTAATGCAAATTAGCAACTCCTCTGTCACTTAGAGTCTTAGGGGGACCAGCACAAGTGCCCTAAGATGGGCCCAGTATAACAGAGCCTTAGAAAGAGTCTGGGTCAGTAAAGAGGGAGTTACAGAATATCAAAGCTACGAGGGACCTCAAAACATGGAATGTCAGCAGTGGGAGGGCACTTGGAACACAGAAATTGGGAGAGACCTGAAAATATAGTCAGAGTTAATGGAATGACACCTTAGAAACCATCAGATCTTATCCCTTCATTTTTCAGATAAGGAAATTGAGCCCCAAAGGAGGACAACCCTGCCTCAAGATCCACCAAAGAGTTTTGCTTTGCTCTTTGTAGACAGTTAGGACCTTCCACCCCAAGAATGCAGAGAAACTTCTTGGCCCCTTTTCCCCAAAGGACTGTCCAAACTCTTCTATTTGACTCATTCTTCATAGGCCTGCATAGAGTTCAGTCCTTTCCACCTCCCAACTCAGTCTTCCCAGCTTCTTTATCTACTCAACGCTTTACTAGGTCACCTGGGAGAAATGGTGTCCCATGAATGGGAGAAATCTGTAGATGCCTTAGATGATAACCACTGTCCAAACCTAGACTTCATCCTGAAGGAGGTCAGGAAACCAAGACATTCCACCATTGGCAATACCCTTGCTCTTCCTTCCCTGTGAAGCCTACTGCAAAAAGAAAGGTTGGGCTGGAGGTGACCCTTGGATCCTCTATAGGTGACACAGTAACCAAAAGTCTCCTTTGGCCTTTGTCTCAAAAAGAAGGTGTCAGGAGTCACTGAGTAGCCTGCTGTGGGCACCAAGAGGTGTCAGGATAGAGGAGACAATGGAGGGATCGGAACCTGCCAAGAGAAACCAACAAAAGAAAAGAATGAGACTCCCTCCCATCTTCCAACTTCCTCCCTGAGTTGCTGTCCAACTACCCAAAGCCCAGGCCCTCCCTTTTCCCTCTACTCAGTGAATGCCTGGGGCACTCCCTTGAATGAGCTGTACCAGAAGAATCATACTGCTGGGGGGGAGGGAGAAGAGCAGGAATAGCAGGGGGGTAAATTCCTATAGATCAGGGGTATCAGACTGAGAGACCTTTATGTCCTATTGAAATTGAGGGGAGGGAGGAGCCAGGAATGGTGCCTCCTATCCACCCTTGGAATAGTTGGAAATATAATGTTATAGGCACCAAAAATCAATACACACACACATGTAAATTTCCTCCACATCAACTTCCGTAAGGTCCCAAGAGGAAGAATAAGGACCATGGTGTTTAAGGTAGAGAGGAAAATTCAGGTTTCAAGATAACATTCTAACCATCAGAGCTGTCCAACAATCAAATGGGCTACCTTGATAAGTATTGAGTCACTGGAGGTGTCTGAGTGGAAATGGGATGGCCATTTGTATGTAGGGCATGGAGGGAAGGGGTCATTGCTACTCTAAGAACTGCCCAGGGTAATCTCGAATGTCCCTTCCAACTCCTTGATCCTGAGGTTTCAATTCTCCTAGTTCTGGTTACTACTCTAGGTTTCTCCACTGTAAACTACTGATCAAGTAAGAGAAATCCTCTGGCTCAAATCTCTTTTCCTGATAATTCCTCCTGTCTAAAAATATAATCCCTACCCTTTAGCACCTTGGTGGCTAGGTAACAGACCACAATCCACCAAGAGTTAGACAATCCCAGCCCTGCCCATACATAGTTCCCTCTTCTCTAGCCACATCTATCCTTCTCATCTTCCCCCAACCCCAATCTCATCCCCTCTGGATCTATCAGAGGAGGACACACCTGGAGGGATCTTCTTCTGGAGAGAAGGGGCCCTCCAGGTCAATGGCATTGAGTTTCTTCTCAAAGACTCCATAACTGAGAGTGACCTGGGTAGACAGAAGTGAAAAGAAGAGTTAGGGGGAGGGAAGGAACATGGGAGAAACATCAGGGCTAAATAGGAAGAACAATGGCTTTGGGCTCAAAGATCATGGGTTCAGATTTTGCCTCTTTTAATTACAATCTGTACAACCTTGGATAATTCATTTAATCTCTCCAGGCCTCAATCTCCTCATCTGAAAAATGAGAGGCTTTGACCAGATGACTAAGGAGGTCTCTCCCAGTTCTAAATCTTTGATCACATAGCAATAGCTATGGAATACCCAGTGCTCTCAAATGGTTCAACACTGAAACTGATAGGATTTTATTCCATAGAAATGACACTAAAGAAGATGCATTTCCTTCTGCTTTGCACCCTATACACCTTTGCACATGCACCCTAAGGACTCTGGGGCCTTTCCACCTGACTTGCAGCAGGAACCTACTATACATGTTGTCTCCTTCTGAGAGTGTGAGCTCCTGTAGAGTAGCCATGGTCTTGCCTTTCTGCTTGCATCCCAAGCCTTTATTTAGCACAGTGCATGGCACCAAGAAAGTGCTTAGTAAATGCTTTTCCTTTATTCATCCCTTGATGAGATTTAAGCATGGGACAAATAAGGTTCTTTATCAGACAACATGGGATCTTGGGACATGAACCATGAACATGATCTTTGGAAAATCAAAAGAATAACAAGTTGATGTATAATGGGAATAGGCTATATCATAAGACCCATGATAATTCTCTAAATTTAAAGTCTCGTGGAAAAAATGTGTGATGGACTTGAGGTGAGCTGATTTGACAGTGAAAATGAGAAGCAAAAGATGGACAGCTTCAATACACCAGTCAGCATATGTTAAGAGCTATGTGCCAGAGATGAGGGATAAAAAGACAAAATTGACACAATCCCTGCCCTCAAGGAGCTTATATTCTCCTGGGAGAAATAACATCTACATATCAATTAAGAAATCCATAAACATTTATTAAGTGCCTCCTGTATACCAGGACCTGTAGATACACAAAGAACAAAACCATTTCTGACCTCAATATGTTTATATTCTAGAGCATTAAAAGAATCAGAAACAGATTCCCTGGATACTGAGTGGCTGGCTCTTCTTCAGGGGATTATTGAAAGATGTGGGGAAGAACTGGTCAGGATGAAAGATGAAATGCCCACACAAATGAGGGGCCATCTTAGAACATGGAATATCAGAACTGGGACAGATTAATTCATTAGAAAGAGGACCTGGGTCAAATCTCAACTCTACCACTCACTACCTTTGTTACTCAGTACCTCAGTTTTCTCTTTTGTAAAAGGAGTGACTGGAAATAGGGTCATGGAGAGTCAGATAGGACACTATGACAACAGCAACAACTTCCTGCTCTGGGTTCTGTCCACTGCACCACCACATAGTACTTTAAAATTTAGAAAGTATTTTTTAAACATTATCTCATTTAACACTTGACCCTCAGAATAGTGGATAACAATACTTAGAGTACTTAGTATTACTAGTACTAAGAGTACTTAGAGATAATTATACTTACGTATTGTTACCCCAAGTTTTGAAGATGCGGGAACTGAGATTGGTAGAGGTTAAGTGACTACATAGTCCTATAGACAGTGTTTGAGGCAGGATTTGAACTCAAGTCTTTATTGACTTCAGGTACGGCAAAGTGCAGCATTCTAGCCAGTAAACCATGATGTCTTTGGCATTCTAGATCTTCTTTACATGTGACATTCTAGAATCCTGACAATCCTAGCTTTCTATCATCACTTTAAAAGGGCACTCTTGGTTTTTTCAGTCTAATTGAAATATTTTGTTTTCTTCTAGGGAAACCAAGTTTTGTCTGTACTAATATGTGCTCATTTCTACCACTGGGTGGAACAGGTTACCTAATTTTCTCCTAATAAACTTGCATTGGTCTGGCAAAAAAAAAAAAAGTAAAAGGAGTGACTGGATTCTGAGTTGTGGTTTCTGAGACCCCTTCCTGCTCTACTGCCAAGATTCTAAGACCTCAGAACACAGAACATTGAAGCTGGAAGGAACCTTAGAGCACACCTATTCCAAAACTCTCTTTTTATAGAATTAGAAACTGAGGCTGAAAGATAAGTGACCTACTCAAAGTTATGCAGTGCGTTAGTAGAAGAGGTGCCCACATAAGACAGAGGAATAGGTAGATTTGATCCCCCCCACCGCAGGGATAGTTCTTGGCCCACTTGTCATTCCAACCAAGCCCATTTCTCTCCTCTTTCCCAACTCACCTGATTTAGGAGCTGGGCAGGTCCAAGAATCTGCAGGTTCTCCAAGTGGGAGTGGAACAGAGAGCTGGGGAGCAGGCGACGCCCCAGCTTGCATTCAACAATGTAACCCACAGTGCAGTCATCAGGTAGTCGGATCCTAGTGGAGGTGCTCAGGAAATTGGGACCACTGGGAGAAGAAGAACCCTCTTACTGAGCCACTTGGGACAAGACCCAAGGCTAAATTAGCTAGCCTTGGCTCATGACCATGCTTCAAAGCCTACCTCCTTCTTGAAGCCTTCCCTGGTCACCTCCACTCCCTCCCATCAAGTGTCCCCTATCTCATTTAATCTTCACAACATCAATAGACTGAGGCCCAGGAAGGTCCTGACTTGTCCAAGTTAGGATGTATGGAGTTTCCTGATCCCAGGTCCAGGACTCCCCATTGTACTATCCTATCTTTCCTTCCATGGTCCAATCTGACAATCTCCAACATTCATTGGTAGGAAGTCTTATAATCATAGGCAAGGCAACAAGCATTTATCAAGTGCTTCTTATGAGTCAGGCCATGTGCTAAACACTGGAGCTACAAAAAAAATTGAAAGAACTTGTTGTCCTGCTCCATCTTGAGATGAGTAAACTAAGGCCCAGAGAGATGAAACACAAGGCCATACAAGTAGGCTAATAGATCTAAACCTAGAAGTTAATTTAGAAGTCATCTAATTCAATACCTTTATTTTACAGATGACAAAACTAGAGAAAGTGACTTTTCCAGGGTCACACAGTCACAATATGTTAGAAGTAGAATTCAAACCCAGATTCTATGAGAGTTCCCTCTCAAACACTTCCTGCTGTGAGGAAGAAGAAACTTCCTCACAGGTCCAATGTCCAAAGATCCCTTGTACCTGGGCACTCCAGGCCACTCCCACCAGTCATCACCTGGGGGTCCTGCTCACCTGGCCCATGGCACCATCTTCCTGGCCAATTTTCGGTTGATACAGAAGCCAGCTCCACCTGTAGCAAACCAGAATTGCACTGGCCTCTGAAGGAGAGAAGAGCAAAGAATGGGGTTGGCTGGGGTCCCTCTGGACCCTAGGAAATGGCCAGATCCTTCAAATCCCCCCAACCAGAGCAAGAGTATAGCTCAACACAAGAAGTATCCCAATGGCCTCATCTTCCAGTCTCCCCCAAAACAGTAGGATGATATAGTGGAAAGAACATTGGATCTGGTATCACATGCCTTGGGTTCAAATCTCACCTCTGATACTAGCTGTGTAACCTTGAACAAATCATTGCCCCTCTGGGCCTCAATTTCCTTATCTGTGCATGACAGGATTGGACTAGATGATCTCAAAGGTTCCTTCCAGCTCAGACATTCTATGAGCCTATGAAAGTCATTTCCAACTCTGAGAACTCAGCTTCTATGAAGTCCCTTCTCCTCCATGAAGCCTATCCTGAGACCTCTAGCTGTCCTACCCAACTACTGTGTGTAAATGCCTCCCCTTCACCCTTGAATCCCTTGCCCCTTTGAGTTTCCAATGTTTGTCCACCCAAGAAACTCCTATCAGTTGGCAACCTCCATTGTCTACAATCTACCCTTCCTACTCCAGACTGGCCAAATGAGGAGGGACACCATCAAGACATGTATTCTTCTCTCAACTGGGCCACCATTGCTATATAGCCTTCCTTTTCGACATTTCTTGGTGATTCCCTCATCACACTTCCCACAATTATTCTTCCCAGTCTTCTATTCCTCTCCCTAACAAACACTTACTACACATTGACCCCATTCCTTCATAATAGATGACCTCACCTACCTTTTTACTGAGAAAATTGTAGCCATTCAGGCGGAAATTGATTTAACTCCCCCGTCAATGTCTCTAAAACTCTCTATATTCTCATTCATCCTTTTCTCCTTCCCACAAGTTTTAAGAAGATGAGGTGGCCATCCCTTTTGCCAAGGCTACTGATTCCACATTTACCCTCCAACCTGCCATCTCAAATCCTGGTTCTGACACTAATTACCTATGTGGTTTTTTGGCAGGTTACTTAATATCTTTGGGCCTCAGTTTCCTGTTCTGTAAAATGAGAGAGTTAGCCTAGAAGACCTCTAAAGTCCTTTCCAGCTAACTCTCTAATCACTTGCTCCAATTCTACTCCTTGCCTTTGCTCAATCAATCATCCCCTCCTCTTGGGCATCTTTAATCTCTTCTCCTTCTTGGCTCCTTTCCCCAAAGCCTATAAATATATTCAGGGCTTCCCCAAACTAAAAAAAGGAGAAAAAAAATTTAAGCTTCCTTGACCTTGACCATCTGCTCAATAAATGCTTTGTCATTCCTTCATTCTCTCCTCCCCTTCCTTGCCAAAATCCTAGAAAGAGCCATCAACACGAGCTGCTTCCATTGACTTCCTCACCACCCACTCATTCCTCAAATCTTCACAGTCTGGCTTCCATCCCCACCAATCAACTGCCACTGCTCCTTCCAGAATCAGTGGTGACTTCCTTACTGACAAAGCCAATGACCCTTTTCATCTGCCTTGGCCTCATATGACTTGCCCAGAGCATCTGACGTTCTTGATCTCTCGTGGTTTCTTTCCAGTGCATTTGCCAAACTCTTCTCCTTCTGGTACCATCTTTTAGGTTTGCCACTTTGGCTCTAACTTGCTGTAAAATCTTAAATAATAACAACAACAAATACACTCTTTGCCCCTAACTATCTTTGAGGATTCAAGTCATAAACTACACTGAACCCAGAGCATCATGACAGACAGAACTGACCCCAGGTGCCCAGATGTAACATTGATCCATAAAATTTTGAGGGCAATTTTAATACATGTCACACACCAAAGACTCATAATCTCCAGCCTATGTGGAATGAAAAGCTTTCAAAATATAGAGACCTAGCGGAGGAAATCTTAAGCATCTGGGAGCAGAACTCTCAGACCTGTCCTAAGGATATCCCATAGAGAGTCTATAAAGGATGAGCTTACATCTCAACACTTGAATACATTTATAAAAGTCAACTATTTTATCCATCATCATCCACAAAACATTCAACAGGGATGGGAACTGGACCTGTGATTTCATTGATATAGGGAACTCCCAAGTGAGGGAAATCCTCTAACAATGCAGGCTGGCTCCTTCTCTGTCACCTAAAGTCTTACAGCACTCAGTGGTTAAGTATTTGCCCAAGGTTACACAACCACCGTGAATCAGAGGTGAAACTGAAACTAGATCTTCCTGGCTTCTCTATCACCTCTTTACCTACCAGGCTACAGTAAACATTAAACGAAGCAGGCTAACAGCTTGTCCTAGAATGATTTATATTTGAACTTCATAAAAAAAAAGGTGAGACTAAGATGATGATAATAGGAGTAGCTTGCATGCTTACAACACTTTGATGTTTACAAAGCCTTTTACATACACACACAGACTGCCTCATCTAATCTTCACAATAACTATGTGATGTAGTTCTCACCTTTTACAGGTGAAGAAACTGAGGGTCAGAGAGGGAAGGCTTCATTAAGGCAAGGAAAGGGAGTAAGCATTTATGCAGCACCTACTGGACAGCTAGGAGTCAAAGAGGATATAGTGTTGGCCCTGGAATCAAGAGGGCTTGAATTCAAACCTAGCCTCAGACATTTCCTAGCTGTGCGCCTCAGTTTCCTCACCTATCAAATAAGCTGGAGAATAGAATGGCAAACCACTCCAGTGTCTCTGCCAAGAAAACCCCAAATGGGGTCATGAAGAGTTGGATGCGATTACTCAACAAAACAACAACAGTACCTACTATATGCCAAATATTTTACTAAGCATTTTACAAATATCTCATTTAATCCTCACAACAACTCTTTGAGGAAGGTGCTATTATGATCCCCATTTTACAGATGAGAAAACTGAGGCAAACAGAGGATAAGTGGCTTGCTCTAGGTCACACAGCTAGTAAGTGTCTCAGACCAGATCTGAACTCAGGACTTCCTGACTCCAGGTCTAGTAGTCTATCCACTGTGCTACCAGCTGCCTTGGAAAGGAACTTCCGCATGGTCATGGAACTAGTGAATGTCTTAGGCAAGATTTGAACCCAAGTCCCTGACTCTAAATCTATCCCTCTATTCATTGTTCCACGAGGAGAAAATCACTTCATCTCCCTGGGCCTTATTTTCCTTATGTGTAAAATGAGGGATCCGAGCTCTGGAGCTGGAATGGAGCTCAGAGGAGATCCAGTCAACTTCTTCAATCTATAGATGAGAAACACAGAGGTTAAGTGACTTGCCCAAAGTCACAAGGCGACATGGACCAGAAGCAACATTTGAAATCAGGTCCTCTGATCCCAGAGATATTGCTCATTCTACTGTACAATGCTTATGGTCACTAAGTGCCCATTCAAAGTCGTCTTTGTCTCCCTCTCTTCCCTCTCTCCTCCTCTGAAAACTTCCAGCCAACATAGCCAGTAGGGGCAGCACTAACCATCTGGTTGTTGGGCATTGGCTCTGAAGCCTTGATGGGCCTGTTCAGACTCGGTTTTCCAACATACACATCCCAGGTGGGTGAGAAGGAGGACAGGAGCGTCAGCAGGGCCTCTGGGTTCAGGTAATTGTCATCATCCAAGTGGCAGAACCAACTGGGGAAAGAGACAGATACAGTAATCTTCCAGGTAGGCTCTTGGGCAGAATCTGGAGTCCCCCATCCTTCTAGTCTCACAGCAACTCAACAGGAAAAGCCACCAAGGTAGTGATAGAACCTCTTAGATGAGATGGAGAGGATGATAACTGAGAATTGAGGGAAGGTGTTAACTGGCTAGATGGCAATTTGTCTGAAAAAGAGCTGAGTGACTTAGTGAACCACAAGCTTCACATGAGTCAGCAGGGTGATGTGGTAAAAAAAAAAGAAAGAAAGGGAAAAAAAGAAAATAAAAGAAAGGAGAAGAAGGAAGGGAAGGGAAGGGAGGAGAAGGGCAGGGAAGGGCAGGGAAGGGCAGGGAAGGGCAGGGAAGGGCAGGGAAGGGAAGGGCAGGGAAGGGCAGGGAAGGGAGGGGAAAGGAAGGGAAGGGAAGGGAAGGGA
>CM053585.1:381308748-381356248 GCA_028646515.1 Pseudochirops corinnae
TTTTTGTCCCCCCAAAAAGGAATCTACAGTTGGATGGCTGTGCTTGCTTTGCTTCCTTTGCTTGCTCATGTTGCCACTCAATTACTTGATTTATAAGCTCTTTGCCACAGTAGAACTCTGCTTCCAGAGGTGAGAGCTTTGTCCCAAATTGCTGGAGTTTTCACAGCTGCCAGAGCTATTAGGAGGCCACTGTCTCTACAGCCCCCACCAGCTTTGGCTCACTGGTCACACACCTCAGGACCACCACCCAAGACCGTGATCCAGATCCAGGCAGGTTAAGGCAAGAGTGCTTAGCCTCTAATGGTCACTTGGTCCCCCTACAATCTGCAGGCCAGGAGCTCTGAAGCAGCCATGAGGAGGCAGCTGCAAGGCCGCAGCTTCCACTGCTTCTCACTATGGGGGTAGAGGCCAGACCGTACTCTGTTCCCCCCCAGATTCAGCAGAGTTCCCTGACCTTTTACTTTGTCTTTGACATTTGTGGGTTGATAATTCTGGAGACTGCCACAGATGCTGCTGCTGCTCGGGGCCACCCTGGGGCTAAAACCATGGGCTCACTCGGGCCTGGGATCAATTCCCAGCACGCTGTGATGGCTCCTTCCTGCTGGCCTGCCAGGCTGCCTTCAACGGGAGCTTTGTTTCTCTGTCATTTTGTGGGTTCTGTGGCTCTAAAATTTGTTTACAATCACATTTTACAGGTATTTGAGGTGGTTATGAGGGGAGTCCATGGAGTTTTCCTGCTTCTATGCCACCATCTTGACTCCCCCCTCACCCCCCCCCCGACTTTGTTTTTTTTAACAAAACATTTTTGATTGAACAGATTTGATTTAGTAAGAATTGACTTCCTCTCTCCAGGCCTCAGTTTCCCAATCTATAAATGAGGAGATGGGGGTGAGTGTTCTTCCCAGCTCGGAATCTTATGATATAGAAAGCACCCTGGACCTTAAGTCAGAGAGCCCAAGGCTTCTCCTGGTTCTGGGCAAATCACATTAGGTCTCTAGGGCTCAGTTTCTTCACCTGTAAAATGAGAGATCTATGGCTTCTTAGCATATGAGTCACTGCACACCTACTGAAAGCAGAACGTTGTTTTGGGGTCTTGGAGAGAAACAATGTTTCATTCAGTAAGATGCCATCCCTGCCCTCACATGGCTTATTCTCTGGTAAGTTTTTGATTTGTTATTTTGTCTGATTTCTCCAGTATCCTCAGGAAGGGCAGCAAAGCAGGACTAATTATTCCCACTTGATAGATGAGAACAGATTGCTCAATCAGAAACAGCCCATTCATGGCTGCACATAGTGTTAGAGCCAAGATAAAAATCAACAGTGAGGGCTTGGAATAAGCTGCCTCCAGAGGAAGAGAATTCCCCATTACTGGAGGTCTTCAAGCAGAGGTTTTGTGGGAATGTTGTAGAGGGAGGGGCTTCTGGGGAGGAGCTGCCAACTCTGAGATTCTAAAATTCTTTGGCCCTCCTGATGCTGGTCCATGGTCCTTACTCCTCTCAAGAGAAGCCTTGGGGGTGGGGAGAGTGGCCAGCAGTCATTAAGGGCTAGAAAGAAACAAATGGGGTTAAATTTCCCTACCTCATCCCCCAATACCCCAAACCTTTGATCTGATCCCTCCCTTCCCTCAATTGTTCTATTCAAATGTTGGTTTCTTTTCTAGCATTGAT
Source organism: Pseudochirops corinnae (assembly GCA_028646515.1). Lineage (NCBI taxonomy): Eukaryota > Metazoa > Chordata > Mammalia > Diprotodontia > Pseudocheiridae > Pseudochirops > Pseudochirops corinnae. The sequence continues at coordinate 381,310,416 of CM053585.1, forward strand.
TTGTTTTTAATCCTGCCTGAAAGATTAAAACCTAAGAGATTAATAGATTAGCATAGGCTGGGAGGAGATGGGATCTGCTTCCTCTTTCTCTCTCTGGGAGGTGGAGGAGGAGGGGGGTGGCACCGGGTCCCTCCTCCTCTGAGCCCTCTGGCCCTCAGCATCTGCCTGCTATAGGCAGATTGGGAATTATGGTGCAGAAGGCTGGGCTGGCTCTCAGGAGACCTGAATTCCTGGCCTGGCTGTTATTTCCTCTGAGACTTTGGACCAATAACATCCCCTCTCTGGGCCTCCATTTTTTCTTCCATTACCTGGGTAGATTGGATGAGAGTAGTGGTTCTTAGCTTGGAGTCAGTGAGCTTGAATGAGAGAAGTTACATTTTTTTTTTTTACAGTCTAATTTCGTTATATTTCAGCGTAGTTTCCATTATAATCCTATGTATTTTATTTTATGCATTTTAAAACACTAGTCTGAGAAGTGATCCATAGGTCTCATCAGACTGCCAAAACGATCCAGGAGACAAAGAAGGCTAAGAATCCCAGCTCTGACATTCTCTGTTTCAAGCTCCCTCCCAACTCTGCCATTCCCTGTTCTAAGGCCCCTCTTAGCTCTGACATTCCATATTTTAGGGCCCCTTCCAAAACCCGAGGTTCCTTCACCCTCTGATATGCTAGGATAATGGGATCAGATCAACTTCCCCAGTTGACCCCTGGTCATCCCTTATCCCTCCTATTTTCTTTTTTGAAAGCTCTGGGCCTGACTTCTACCCTCAGGTCTCTTGGCACTCTGGTATGCCCTCCTCAAAGGGACCTGGACCAGTCTCCAGGGGTGAGGTCAAGGTCAAGATAGAGCCGGCATGTCTGAGCTCCATTGCTTTAAAGATGATCTAACCCTACTCTCTTGACTTTACAGATGGAGAAAGTGAGAGGTGGAGGGAGGGACAGTCAGTTATCTAAGGTCATATATAAAACCAATGGCAGATTCAGGATTTGAACTCTGAGGGACCAGGCTCTTTCTGCTGCCTCCTTAACCTTTGGCTTTTAATAGTTCTGAGCTCTTTCTCCTTACCTTTCCGCTAATTTCCAGCCAATCAATAAGCAAACACTTAAAAATAATTTTTAATTTAATAAGCATCTATTTTCTTCCCACTCCCCCATTGGAAAAAAAGGAAAAAAAAGACATAAGCATTTATGACTATCTGCCAGGCACTGTGCCAAGTGCTATTTATAAATCTTATCTTATTTTGTCCTGGAAGGCAGTTGCTGCTATTTTCAGTATTTTACAGTTGAGGAAACAGACGCAAACAGGAGTGCAGTGACTTGCCCAGAGTCACACAGTCTCTGGAGCTGGAGTTGAGCTCAGATCTTCTTGACTCCTGATCCAGCCCTCTATTCACTGGACCACTCAGCATCCTAGAAAAGGAAAACAAGCCTCTTATAAGAAACACACGTAAGAAAGCGAGACAGTTCCAGAACCAGCCAGGTGTATGTAACCATGTAGGTGGCCCTCTGTATGTTGAGTCTATTGCATCTCTGTCAGGAGATGGGTTTGGGGTTCCCTCATTGATCCTCTCATCTATAATCACTTTTGGTCTTTGCATTGATCAGTTTTTAAGTCTTTTGAAGTAGCTCATCTTCACAACGAATCAACAAATATATTAAGCATCTATTATGGGTCAGACTGTGGATAGAAATACAAGTGAGATATTCCCTGATCTCAAGAAACTTATCTGCTACTGGGGCAATGCAATAGGATGTTCAGATAAATAAGACACTTGTAAAATAAATTGGGCAGGGTTATGAATAATTAAGAAAATCTGGACTCCCCTCATGAAGGGGGTGGTACTTGAGAGGAGCCTTGGAAGAACTCGGAATTCCAAGATGGAGAGTATTGCAGGGATGGGAGGCAGTCTGGACAAGGAGTGACACAGAGATGGAAGAGGGTAAGGAGTATACAGCAAACAGTAACAAGCAGGTTGGCTGGAATGTGGAGTAGGAGGAATTTATGACCAACCTGAAAAGCTGGGCTGAAATCAGATTGGGAAGGGTTTGAGATGCCAACCAGAAGAATTTGTGTTTTATGCTAAAGTCAATAGAGAATCACAGAAACTTTTTGGGCAGGAGAGTGATATGGCTCCAACTGTGCTTTAGAAATATTTTCAGCTGTATGGAGAATGAATTGAAGAGGGGAGAGACCAGATTGAGAGAGACCTGTTCCTGTTAGGGAACTATTGCAATAGCCCAGGCAAGAGGTGAGAATCTGAATTAGGAAGGATGCACCATGAATTGAAAGAAGGGGTCAGACAGAAAGGGTGGTGGTTGTAAAAGTGGGATTAAAAAGCCTGTATAAAGGATCAGATGGGCTGAAGGAGGTTGCGGTTTTGAGGATGACTCTTAGGATGTGAAAACGAGTGGCTGAAAGAGTGGTACCCTTGACAGAAAGACAGGAATTGGGAGGAAGGATGGTTTTGGGGGGGGGGGGGATAATGAGTCTGACATGCCTATGGGACATCCAAGTGGAGATGGAAAGCTGGCAGTTGGAGATGTGAGCCTGGGGCTCAGGTGGGAGATGAGGGCTTGAATATGGAGATTTGGGAGTCATCTGCATAGAGATAATGATCAAACTGGTGGGAGCTGCTGAGATCATCAAGATAGAGAGGAAGAGAGGAGATGAGGTCCAGGACAGAGCCCAAGGGCACACCCACGAATGGGGCGTAGTACATAGATGGGGATCCTGCAAAGGAGCCTGAGAAGGATTGATTGGACAAGTAGGAAGTGAAGAGAGGCACTGTCATGAAAAGTGAGGGTTTTCCTCAGGGGAAGGTGGAAAGGTCAACAACATCAAAGGCTGCCAGGAAGTCAAGAAGGTAGAGGATTGGGAAAAACCCACCGGATTTTGAAATAAGATTGTTGGAGATCTCAGAAAACAGGGTCAGTCCAGTGGTAGAGACAAAGGCAGATCCTGAGGAACTAAGAAGTGAATAGAAGGTGAGAAAAAGGAAGTGATGAACCAGGTCTCCCCCAAAGCCTCTTCAAATCCCCTAATTTCCTTCAAAGCCCAGCTTAGACGTCTACAAGAAACCTTTGGTGATTTCCCTCCCTTTTATCCTTAGCTGTTTTTGGGGTTGGTTGCTAGAATGTTGGGCTACCTAAGTTTGAATCCTGTCTTGGGCTCTCACCAACTATGGGACCCTGGGCAAATCACTTGACATCTCTGTGCCTCAGTTTTCCCATCTGTAAAATGGAGATAAAAATAACACCTACTGTCCAGGGTTGTTGTGAAGGTCAAATAAAGTAGCATATTTAAAGGGATTTGCAGATCTTAAAGTTCTCTATAAATTCTTGTCATTGCTTGCAATTACTTGCTATTACTGACCCAACTAGGCTGGACCTGGAGTCAGGAAGACCTGAGTTCAAATCCCACTTGACCTCAATTTTTCTCAGCTGTAAACTGGGATAATAATAGTATTCACCTTCAAGGTTTGTTGTACGCATCAAAAGAAATAATGTTTATAAAACACTTAGTAGTAGGTGCTTAATGAAGGCTTGTTCCTTCCCTTTGTAGCCATTATCATTGTATATTTTGCATATTCACTTCTCTATGTGAATGTTGTTTTTCCTCAATAGATCATTTCCTTTCTTATATTTGTGTCGTTAGCACCCATCACAGTACCTGGAACACAGTAGTTAATTATATAAGATTTATTTATTGATAGTTTGGATCATCCATACACATTTACATTTACATACACTGTGGATGTAAAGAAAAGTGAAAGGAGATCCTGTCCTCCGGAGCTCTTTTTCTAGTTTGATTATGAAAGAAAGGAGAGAGGTGGGGTCATAGTAGAGAAGATGGTAGGGTTAAGTGAAGGTTTTTTGTTTTTGTTTTTTAGGATAGGGGAGAGCTGGGCATTTTTAGAGGCAGCAGTTATTGGAAAAAGGGGGCAGCTAGGGGCACCATAGTGCACAGAGCAACAAGCCTGGAGTCAGGAAGACTCATCTCCCCAAGTTCAAATCCAACCTCAAACAGTTAATTAACTGTGTGACCCTGGGCAAATCACTTAGCCCAGTTTGTCTCAGTTTCCACACCTGTAAAATGAGCTTGAGTAGAAAATGGTGAACTAATTCAGTAGTTACCCTCAAAGGGTACAACTGAACAACAGCAACAAATTGGAAAAGAAAGGTTGAAAATTCAGCATCAAGGGAATGATTAAGTAGTAATTCCCCTTTTGTTCCACCTTTTTGGAGACCTTTCCCATCCATTACTTATATAATTTCATCTTTGTGAGCTGGGCAGGGCAGGGCAGGTATTCCGATGTCCATTTTACAGATGAGGGAACTGAGGCCCTCAGGTGTTAAGGAACTCACCTAAGGCCATAACAAGGAGTAGTTGGGGTTATAATTTAGGTCTCCCGAATCCTGGTTCCGTGTCTCTCTCATCTCCTCTAAACCATGTTCTCTTTTCCCTAATAGGTTCTCAGTGGCCTGTGATGGGTACTCAGGGCTTGATGAGACAACCCCTGGCATATGGTCCTTTATGTCAATAGGACAGGTGGCTGGAGCTGAGCTCTCTGATGTGAGGTCTCAGGCCATCCTTGGATAGGTTGGAAAGAAGTGGATGGACATAGTAACACCTTTCCAGAATAGGTTCAGTTTGAATCCTCTTTTCCGACTGTGCCCATCTGACTGGAAGAGTGGTGATGGTGATGGTAAATCTGTTCTCAGTTTACCCATCTGTGAAATGGGGACAACACTTCCTTATGAATGCTCTCCTGGACTTTTTTGGGAGTAGGGAGGAGATCAATGAAGCCTAGAGCTATAGAGGGTCAGGTACCACCGGCCTCTTCCCAGAGCTATTTTGAGGGAAGTGTTTTATTAACTGTGAAAGGCCAGGGAAATGGGTGATATCTTTACAAGAGATTGCTGAGGGTAATCCCTCTTTGTGTCTCCTTAAAGAGGTATTAATCCCTTGATGAGATTAGCTCTTGGATAAAGTGTGAACTAGCTTGGCCCCTGGGTATTCACTTACTCTTTTTAATACTGAAAGGAAGGTAATTGGCTGACTCACTGCCAATTCAGGCACCTGGACTTGGCCTTTTCCTGAAGGGCTGTGGAGAATGACAGCTGAGAGATGCAAAAGAGAAAGAGGTTACATACAGATATTTGGACTCTGTTCTCTAGAAGGGAAGTCTGTGTATCTGTCAGTCAACATGCATTTATTAGGCACCTACTACATGCCAAGCTCTAGGAATACAAAGAAAGACAAAAACAAGACTTCCAGGGAACCACAGAATCCTAGAGGTGGCAGAGGATTAAGGTGGTGATAGAGCCCTGAGGAATTAGCCCAGATTAGGAGCTACCGGAATCAATTAACCAATCAATAAGCATTTATTAAATGCTTATTATATGCTTAGGCATGGTGCTGGATGATGGGGTTGCAAATATAAAAATGAAACAGTACCTCTGTAGGAGTGTTAACTCTATTGAGGGAAACACACACACACACACACACAAAATGCACACACATAACCCTCATATATATCTATCTCTCTGCACTGTTGTTTTTAATCAGACCTTGGTGTAGGGAGCTCTTGCAGAGAAATCAATTCCAGGGAGGCACATTTTCTGCAAGTTATGTTATTAGAGAGCTGCTTGAAGAACTGATTGGTTAAGTGACTTGTCCAGGGTCACACAACCAGTTTGTATCTGAGGCTGAACTTGAACCAGGTCTTCCTGACTCTAATGCCAGATGTCTATGCTCTACACCATGCTGGATCTCACATATATACATGTATACAACATAATGACAAGGTAATTTTCAGGAGTGGAGAGACAACAGGGGATTGGTTGAAGAGTTCTTGAACCAGTAGAGGAACATCTTCACCAAGTACAAGATGGAGTCATAGGAGCAGCAAGGGGCAGGGCCATGATGTGGAGGAATCAACTTGGACCTTGTCCTTTTCTGATGCTATGAGCTAGGTGGATTGTGTAAGTAGATGGAAAAGGGTTAACTCAGCTTTAGTGAGTGCATTCCCCTAATTAGGTGGTGTGGTGGGTGTATATCTTTAACTCTAGTATAGTAGTATGAGTATGGAGAAATAGACAGGTCCTCAGGGCAGAATAGGCTGAATGGAAGAGAAAGTTTCTTGACTTTTTTGCAATCTCAAGTTTTTTCCCCTTATGGGGAGATGGGGAGAGCTCACCCAAGATGGTGCTATAGGTCTGGAGGACTTTGGAGAGGTGGAGGACATTGGAGAGGGAAGGAGAGAGGTCTTGGGCTAAAGGTCCTTTACATTTGTTTCTTAGACTGAATAAAGCCCATTTATTAATTAATGGTTTGTTAGCCTGAGTGCTTGCATAGGAAATGAGGGCTCCTTTTTTTTGTTGTGGAGACCTAGATATAAATCAAATTTTGATGTTCCCAGGAGAAACCATGGGTATTGGGGGGCATGAATCAAATGAGTATGCTTGTGTGAGAAAACTGTAGGACTGGATTTCATTGTTTAAATTCAGAGCTTTGGCTCTGGGACAAAGGGACCAAGAGGGAAGAGAGAGAGAGGGAAAGTGCTCAATACAGTATATATTTGTCGAATGAATGAACTAGAACTAGAGAGAGAAAAGAGAAAACTTTCCATTAATTTTTCAGATATCTCTCCATCAATCTCTAGCTTCTGGAGAAGGAGGGAAGAAGGGAGAATAAAACACAAAATGAAAACAACAAAAGCCCATTCTACTCTTCACTCTCCACCCCACCCCCCAGCAGCAAAAGGAAGAAATCATAGGAAAGAAAATTGAGTGGAGCCAAGGCCAGAGAAAGCTGATTCATCCCTTGCCCAGGGCCAGCAGCCGACTCTGAAAGGAGCTGTAAAATCAACCTGTCACTGTCCTCCGCATTTCTCATCAGAGTGGAGATTGCTACTACAGCTCCCTGCTCTCAAGAGCCTCACCCTGGTCTTGGGCTCTGGAGGGTAGCCTGTGGGGGATATATGGAGGCGGGCGGGGTGAGGGGAATCCCTCCTGGCCTGGGCTAAGCTGGGCCCTGGGGATCCTACTCTTGACTCCCTCTCCCCTCTCTGGCTATTATTCCTTGGTGTCCAGAATTCCTCTTAAGCTCCCTCTCCTCTGCCTGTTTTTTCATCACCCTTTAATGCCAATTGAAATGCCACATCCTTAGGCAACATCCCTGGTCTCCCATGTCAGTAACCTTTCCAACTTCCCACCTCCCACAGCAATCGTTGCTACTTCGCTCTGCAGTGCGAATGTCATTCTGTATACATTGTGGTCATGCTGCTACACCCTAAGGTGCACAGGGGTCTTTCCATCTGATGGACAGTTGAAATTTTCTATATGTGTTGTCTTCCCTATTAGACTCTAACCTCCTTCAGGGTATGAACTATCCTACTTTTTGTATTTGTAAACCAGTACCTACTAAATCCTTCCTTCCTCCCTCTCTCCCCTCATTCCTTCCTTCCTCTTTGCCTTCCCTCCTCTCTCCTCCCCTGCTCTCACTTCCCCTCTCCTCTTTCTTCCCCTCTCCTTCCTCCTTCCCTCCTTTCCTGTCTCCCTCTCTCCATCCCTCCCTCTCTTTCTTTCCATCCTTTCCTTCTCTTTCTTCTTAAATTTGCTTATATTGTCTCTCTTATTAGTATGTAAGCTTCTTGAAGCCAGGAACTATTTAATTTTTGTTTTTGTATCATCAGTTTAGCATACTCTTGGCATATAGTAAGTGGTTAATAAATGCTTCTTGGCTAATTAGTTGATATTGTGTAATATTGCATATCATAATCCTCTCTGTGTCTCAGCCCCTCCCGGACTGTGCACTCTTTGGTGTGTGTGTGGGGTGTCTTAGTCAAATTCTGTATCTCTTCCAGGACCAGGGGTCTGTACACAGTAAGTACTTAGTAAAAACTTGCTGAATTGCCTTCTTAGCCTGTTCCTCCTGGACTGTCAAACACCCTTTGCTAATTCTTCCCCTCTATTTTCTCGAGTTCCTATGGGGAGGTGAGCAGAACCCTCTGTCCACATCCCACTCCCATGGTGAAAACAGGAGGGAGGAATGCTGGAGATGTCGGCTTCAGCCAAGATGGGGTCCGTTTCTGTAAGAAGTTGCCAAAATGTCAGGAAAACATCTGTGTGTCCAGCTGGAGTGTGGGTGTATGGATGGGGTAGGAGGAGGAGGGGGACATGGACTGATTTTTCTTTAGGTTTCAGTGAGTCAGTGGGGCATGGGATGTTTCCTTTTTCTATGGGGAGTGATCACAGGTGTGAATCCGGGAGGGTTGGATGGCAGAAGGCTTGTTTCTGGTCTCTGGGCTTCCATGCCCTCATTTACAAAATGGAGATGACAGACTGAGCCTTCCCTTGCTTGGGGGTGAATTCAAGAAATTAGGTGAGGGGGAAACCAAGCGCTGGCAAAAGTGTTTGGAAAGCATACTGCCACATAGGTGTGGGTGATGAACCCTGTACTGTGAACGTAATTGTATAGAGGATAAAGCACCTTTCTTAGAATCACGAAGACCCGAGTTCAAATCCAACTTCGGACCCTTACTAACGGTGTGACCCTGGGCAAATCACTTAACCCATTTGCCTCAGTTTCCTCATCTGTAAAATGGGAATAATAATAATAGTTCCTATTATTTCCCACGGCTGTCGTGAGAATCAAATGAGGCAATATATGAAAAGCACTTGGTATAGAAATGCTTGCAATTATTATTTTCCGCAAACACCGAGTTGTACGCAGGGAGGACTGTATTTGCTGTGTTCCTTCCTGAGTGCCAGCCTCCAGGTATATCTGTGAGTTTGTCCTGCCTCGTGCTGAATCAGCACAACGTATAGCACAATGTACCTACAGAATACAGAGCTGGGACAGAGACCCAGGCTGGATAAGCTACCTACCCTGCCCGAAAGAAATCCATCTTACAGTGGTCGTGACAAGCATTGTATGAAGCCCCTACTGTGGGCCCAGCGCGATGCTAGGTGGTGGATATGGTAACAACGGGGGGTGATTGTAACGCACAGTGTTATTACATAAGTGCATTAGAAGAGGGCAGAGCAAAGTCTGATGCCTGTTCTGACTCACTGTTCCTCTTAAGAGAGAGACTGTTTTTCCGCCCCCTGCCATTCTCTTATCTTTTAATATAGTGTATTAATGACTTTTGTCTTAAAGCATAGCCATTTTTGGGGAAAAACAAAAACTTTTCCCCATCCCCACTTCTCACCCCCAATCTTTCCCACCTCCAGACTGAATCCTCCCTTATGTCCAAGAAAAACAATAAATCAAGAGCAACCAGTCCAGAGATACTGCGCATCACAGTTTGCTCTAATGTCCCCCAACTATTTACCATGGGGGGAGGGCCAGGTTTTAATATCTGTAATCTAAGGCCTTCATTATTTTTTAAAATTCTCTTTTAAAATTCCCATCATTTCTCAGTGACTTCTCCCACCCCCAGTAACACAATTTCTTGTTACAAGGATAGCAAATCAACCCCTTGGACATGTATGATAATGTCCTGGCCTCCTACTCTACCTAGAGCTACTCTCTAAGATTGATTAGTCATAGCCTTGGTCAGAGTTCAGAAGTTTACCTCCTTACTTTATTTAGTCTTGTCAATGGTCCTTCCTATTCCACTTCATTCTGCATCAGTTCATACAAGTCTTACCAAGTTTCTTTGAATTCTTTGTATTTGTCTTTTGCTATGGTGCAATAACCCATCATATTTCTAGGTCACAATTTCCTTCAATCAGTGGGCACTTACTTTCCCTTACTGTGCTACAGAAAGTACTTGACCTCCATGCCTCATAAGGGTATTGATGGTCCAAGGTGGCACAGTGGCTAGTGGGCCTAGAGTCATGAAGACCTGAGTTCAAATCCAGCCTTAGACACTTACTAATTTTATTACCCTGAGCAAGTCACTTAACCTCTGTCTGCTTCAGTTTTCTTATCTGTTAAATGGGGATAATAATAGCATTTACTTCACAGGATTGTTGTAAGGGTTAAATAAGAATATTTGTAGAACTCTTTGCAAACCAGAAAGGACTATTGCTAAGGAGTGTGGACATTTTAGTCACTCCTCCTTCCCCCCACCAATCCCATTTTGTTTTCCAGAGGTGTTGAATCAATTCACAGCTCCACCAACAGTTTATTGATGTTCTGTGTTCCCACAGCCTTGCCAACACTTACCATTTTTTGTCTTTCATCATCTCTGTGAATCTGATGGGCTTCCACACCCTTCTCCATGCTGTTTTCTCTGCCAGGAATGCCTCAGAGATCCTCTGGATGACCTGATCTTCTTCCACTTCTGAGATTCCGACCTTTCCCAATAATTCAAATCTTCTCCTCCCTTCAAGAGCAGCTCTCAACCTCCCAGCTCCAGAAAGCCTTCTTCTACCAGCCAGGGCTGAGCGATTGCTGCACCCACCTCCTCCCCTTTTTCTCTTCCTCCTCATTTATCTCCTCTCCTCTCTTTTCTCCCTTTTTCTTTCTCTCCTTTCATTACTTTCTTTCCTTTCCCCTTTTCCATTCTTCCCTCTCCTTCCCTCTCTCTCTTTCATCAATCTCTCCAACCCCCTCTCTCCTTTTCCCTCTCTTTCTTCCTCTCTCTTTTTCTCTGTTGTCCTCCTTCTCCCTTTATCTCTCATCTATCCTTCTTTCTCCCTCTTTGCTCTCTTCCTCTCCTATTCTCCTCTCCCACTTTTTTCCTCCCACTTTTATCACTTCTCGCCCTTCCACTCCATTCTTTCTTTTCTCCCTCCCCTCTCCCTCTTTTTTCCTTTCTCACCTCTGAGTTCTGACAGTTCTGGCAGCCAGGACTTTGTGGATTAATCATGTGTGTCCCCAGGCTCTTTCCTTCTTCAAAGACTTGTGATTGTGTTGATGTTGCCCCTCCCTCCTTCCCCAGAGCAGGTCAGGACGCCTCTGGGACTTAGTAGTTGCACTTCCTGAGTAACTGTGACTGAAAAATTTATCCCTCAACAGTCAGTGTGGTGAATAGCCACTCTGAACCATAGACAGCGGATAGCGGTCTGTTTCTTAGTTTGTACATACAGGTTCTTGTCTTGACTGGTACCCATGTTCACCTCCGTACTGTGATGAGGGTGGCAGTGAAAGGTTTTTTTTATTCTATTTTATTTTTTCAAAGACCTGCCGTTTTCCCCTTCTACCTCACTCTTCCCTATCCCATTTTGAGACAATAAGAAAAACAAAACTGTTTGTTAGAAACAGGGGATAGTTTCAGAGAAGCCTGGGAAGACTGCTATGAATTGATGCAGAGTGAAGTGACCAGAACCAGGAGAATAACTTATACAATAGCAACAAAAATTGTAAAGACGAGTAACTTTGAAAGACTTAGGAACACTGATCAACACAATGACCAGCTGTCGTTCCAGAGGACTCATGAAACAGACTCCCCACCTCCTAACAGAGAGGGGAAGGACCCAGACAGAATTCAGACGGAGACAGAGATTTTCCAGATGTAGCTAATTCAGGGATTTGTTTTGTTTGATTATATCTGTTTGTAATGGAGGGGTTTGTTTTTCTTGCTTTCTCTGCCATCCTCATGGGATGAGATAAGAAATAAGTGACAGTTCAATATAATAATATAGGAAACCTCAAAATGCCCTCCATTATTACTATTGTGCTGTAAGAAATGATGTCTTGTCACTTTTCTCAGAATCACAGAATCTGAAAGTGGGAGGGGATCTCAGAGGCTCTGCAGTTAAACCTGTGCCTGAGAAGAAATTCCATCATGGCATGCTGGACAAATGGTCCTCAAACCTTGCCTGAAAGACTTGTGGGCAATGAGTCAATTCTTTAGTCTTGGGAATGGACAGTGTTGAATGGTTTTGTTTTTTATTTTTAGAGAATTAGAGGAAGCAGGGAAGAAGTGATCAGATAAAGATAGAAGATAAGAGAGAGAGAGGTGATGCAGTGGAGAGAGCATTGGAATTGGAGCCAGGAAGTCCAGAGTTCGAATGTGGCTCCAGACATTTATTGGCTGTGTGATGCTGAGCAAGTCACTTAAATGCTGTCTGCCTCAGTTTCTTTATCTGTGAAATGGGGATCATAATAACACCTATGTTCCAGGGTTATTGTGAGGATCCAGTGAGATAATATTTTAACTGCTTTGCAAACCTTAAAGTGCTATATAAATATTATTATTAGTTATATTGAAGGGGCAATGTCCTGAAAGAGATGGGAGGGAATGGGATTTAAGATCTCATTTAGAAGGTCTGTCTTTGCCTTTGTTTGCTTGAAATTTAGCTTTGTTTCTGAGAATCTTAGATTAGAGGATTGGGTGATTGTCAGATTGTTTTAGTTAGAAATTTTGCTTCCTAGAGTGGAGAATTTTTCAGAACCTCAGCTCTTACTGCAGGGCTCAGAAGAGAACCAGTCTGTTGGCATCAAAGATGTCATTAAAGACGTGCTGCTGCTGGAGGCAGGAAGGTTGGGGAAGAGCCTCCAAGAGTTTCAGTGAGTCAGAGCTGGGACTGGAGCCTGCGGTCATGGGGCTGAAGAAGAGGGAGAAAGATCAGGGAGGAAGACAAACTGGCTTTTTGTTGACAGGCTGATCCTGGATATAACAAAGAGAAAGAAATAAGAGCTGTCTGACTCCAAGGAAATGCACTGTGGACTTGGTAACAGTGGTTTGGTGGAAGAGGGGCAGGAAATTGCGAGAAGGGGAATGGGATGGATTAGGAAGATTCTGCTTAAGAGGCTGTAAGACTATACGGTGAAAAGAGCATTGGTTGTGGAGTCCCTCCTGTGGATCTCAGTTTCATTTTGTGTAAAATGAATAGGCAGTGGGGCGGCTAGGTGGCGCAGTGAATAGAGCACCAGCCCTGGAGTCAGGAGGACCTGAGTTCAAATCTGACCTCAGACACTTCACACAAAAACTAGCCTGTGACCTTGGGCCAGTCACTTAACCCCAATTGCCCTCAAAAAAAAAAAACAACTAAAAAAAACCTAATAGGCAGAACTAAAATGATTAGCTTAGAGGGCATTTAGCCAATGTAATGGATACAGTACAAAGCCTCAAGTCAGGAAGATCTGAGTCCAAATTCAGCCTCAGACATTTACTAGCTGTATGACCCTGGGCAAGTCACTTAACTTCCATTTGTCTCAGTTTCTTCATCTCTAAGATGGGGATAATAATAGCATCTACCTCCCAGGGTTGTTGTAGGATTGATGAGATGATAATTGTATGGTACTTAGCACAGTGCTTGGCAAGTAGTAAGTGCTATGTAGATGTTAGCTCTTATCATTGTTTCTTAGATTTCGATGAGCTCCAATATCCTGTGCTTTTAGGAAGCTCACTGAAACAGGAAGCCTTGAGCTTTCCGGATGGAGCCATTGTCCAAAATTAAAATAAAGGAAATGTCTAGCTTATAGCTTACTCAAAGGCCCAAGCATGGTCACCTCATGCCATAATGAAATATCCAAGAACTTTGGTGAAGCCTTTGGGTATGTATCTACTGGGGGGTTCTGTCTGTCTTCCATGGACCAGTCATTCTGCGGGTAGGAGTGGAGAGCTTCCTGACTCCAAGGGTTGATTTTTTGGGTTCAATGATTCCCTGAAGACTCTTGGCTGAGGTGTGGCATCCCAGTAGCAGTTCAGCACGGAAAGAGTGTTCAGCTGGGAATCAAAGGAAACCAGAGTTTGAATCCTGGTTTTAATCCTTTCTAGTTGTGTGATTCTGGATAAATCACTTCATCTCATTAAGCTCTAGTTTCTTCCTCTGTGAAATGGGGATAATAATATTTATTATACCTGAAAAGATAAAGTTTGCTGAAAAGAAAGCATTTTTGTGAACCTTAAAGTGTTAGAGAAATGTGAACTGAGGCTATTATAACTAAAACTATAGAAAATATTTTTTCATGTTACTAATTAATCATCACTTAATAAGCAGTGACCATTTATCAATAAACAATTATCTAATGAAGTACAGAACAAGCTTGGGTAGATCCTTTTGTAACATAATAATATCTATGATCCTTTTTGAGTATATTTAATAAGATGAGAAAAATGCTTCTCCATAATTATACTATTAGTTATAAAGCAATGATAATATTAATTATACTGATATTACATAATAATATTTGCAATGATTGAAGGAGTATCAGCATTGAGGGAGCCAGGGACCTTTTGAAGTGCTGAAGCAAGACCTCTCAATTATTAGAATGCCGCAGGCAAGTATGACTTCTCAGTTTCTTGTTGACATAATCACCCCTTTGTTGACTCTGACTTTGGCTTATAGCCTTCATCCCAACCTGGATGGGAGGCCTGTCAAACAAAAGCACTTGGTGACCTCCACAGTCCCCAAGGAAGGTGTGAGTCACAAAATCGAAAGCTGAGGGGGGAGGGAGAGGAAGAGGGGCAGGAGAGAGGACAAGAGACAGAGAGACAGAAAGAAGGAAGAGACGGAGGAGGAGGAAGAGGAGGAAAGTCATCTTGTTCAGGAACCCTGCTGATTCCATGGTTTGAGAGACGATGTGGATCACAGCTTGACTATCTCAAGGTGCCCTCTTTTCAAGGCTTCTCCTCCTCTTCCACATCATGACATCTTGAGATCAACGGTTTGCAATCCCCTATTTTTCAGCTTCCCATAGTCCACCCCACTGAAACTGCCCAGCTATAGCACCAAGCATCCACCTCTCATTCTGCTCCTCAAACCCAAGTCATTCTGCATCTTCAGCAAGGATATTCATTTAGTAGGAAAAGGATAACACAGTAACTAATGAAGACCATTTACTGTGTTATACAGGGATTATAATCTACATCACTTGAGAGATCAGTCACACCAAGGAAATCCCAGAGTCATTGAAGTCTTGAGGTATGTTTATTTATTTACAGGGAGAAGGATAAATGAGTAAACTGCATAGAGGAGAAGAGAACTGTGGAGTATTCATTAAGCTCTCCTGGGTCTGACTGAATCAATCAGCTAATGGTTGTTAAATGCTTACTCTGCGCTAGGCACCATATTGGGTGATGAGGATACGGAGAAACTGTCCCTTCTCTTGAGGAGTTTACAGCCCAGTTGGGGGGACGACATTTACATACATGGGAGAATACAAAACAGATCGAAGGTATTAGGATCAGAGCTCTAGAAGGAACCTTACAGACCAATCCTCTCATTTTTTTTTTTTTGGCAAATTAAAAAAAATTTAAACCTAAATACAAAATGAGAAAAAAAAACATAGCCGTGTACAGCAGATCATAGGAGAGGATTCAATATAAAACAATAAATTTCCATTTCAAGAAAACCTATGTAACAAATATTACACATTATTTTCAAAGCTGCCCAGCTTTTCTTTATATCCTTGTAGATTTTATTTTGTTTTCTGTTGTGTACTTCTTACTTTATTTTTTCCCTCCCTCCCCCCATCATCCTAAAGAAGGCTACAATTAAGTTTGGATATACACGCATACATACATAGATATCTATAAATATACACATATACACTCATATACATGTATGTAAGAGCGTATTATGCTTCTTTCCTCCTATCATCTGTTTCTCTGAAGGTAGATAGCATCTTCCATCCTAAGTCCAAGTTTTTCCTTATTTTTCTAAATCAGCGAGATCACCATTTCCTACACTACAGCAACATTCCAACCCAATCCCATCCTATCTGAAAAATTGTCTATGAAAGTTTTTTCCCCACATTTTCTACATTCCTCCTATTCTTGTCTACACTGGTTTAATTTAAATAAGAAAAATTTGATTTAAAATAATAGAAATTATTCTTTTTACACTGAAGCAATGCTCTCACCTCATAATATAATTTAGGGTCTGATATTGAATCTATGTCCTTTGCAACTTTCTCCCCTGGTTTCTTTAAAGTTCCTGTCCTTTTGTTCTTCCAAATGAACTTTGTTATTATTTTTTCTAATTTGGTAAAATAATTTTTTTAGTAATGTAACTGGGATGACTTTGAGTAAATAGATTAGTTAGGTAAAATTGTCATTTAAAAATTGGCTTCACCTACCCATGAATAATAAATATTAGTTCAATTATTTAGATTTGAATTTATTTGTATAAAAAGTGTTTTATGTTTATGTTTGCAAGTTCCTATTTCTTTTTTGTTAGGCATACTCTCAGGTATTTTATTCTGTCTGGGTATTTTTAATGGTCTAAAACAATATTGAATAATATGGCTGATACATAGTGTCAGTCCTCCCATTTTACAGATGATGAAACAGAGGTCTGGAGAGAGGAAGTGAGTTTCCCCCAATCACATGAATGGTAAATGGCAGAGCCCAGAGTTGAACCTCTATCCTTTCCATCATGGCTCTCTCCACTGGGCCACGTGTTTTGGGCACTTTGGCAGAGTCATGGTGTCATTCTCTGGGGTTCTCCATCCACCTGCGCAGGTCACACCTTTCCATGTCCTCTTATCCTGTGAGATTCTTGTTCCCCTTTCTCCATAAAAACTTCATTGATCAGTGGTTGCCCACCTCACATAACCTGGTGGCACAGTGCCAAACCTGGAGTCATTGAATCTCTTCAAATGATATTCCAGTTCTGATTCTGTCACTTACTACCTATATGACTTTGAGCAAGTCACTTGCCCTTTCTGGACCTCAGTTTCCCCATATGTATAAGGGAGTTGGACGTGATGAATTCCAAGTTCTCTTCTGACTCTAAGTCTTTTTGGATATAAGTACCCCCTTTAAAAATTTTTTGTAAGCAGTTGGATTTAAGTGACTTGCTTAGGGTCACAGAGCTAATAAGAGTCTGAGACCAGATTAGAACTCAGATCTTAATGACTCCAGGCTCTATCCAAGGGACCCACTTTATAGCAACAAAAGTTTTGTGGATCTCCACATGGTACTCCTAATATTTGTATATGTTCATTAAGCAAAGACATGCTTGGACATGGATCTGCTTTGGTCGAGGAAACTTTCTCAGCCCAGAGTTGCCTATGTCAGTGAAATCACAAGCTTCATCCCCTCCCTTAGCTCTTTGTTTTTATAGCATATCATGGTCCAAGAGAGGCAGTATGAAGCAGTGTATAGAGAGTTAGCTGTAAAACTGAAAGATCTGCATTCAAATCTTGTCTGCCACCCACAGGCTGTGTGATTCTGAACATTGCTGAAGCCACCATTGCTTCAGGCAGCCCTCTAAGACTCTCAATTGCAGAGCCGCTGACTTGAATTGGAAGAGGAAGTTCTCTCATTTCAGGAATTCTCTACCAATGAAATTACAGGTCCTCACCCCTATTAATTTCCAAGTCTGTCCTTTCCCTGCCCCCTGCTTTGTAAGACAAATCACATATCTTTGGGTTGTTGAAGCATGTGGTCAGCACTACTGGATAAGCCTTCCCTTGTAATAAAATTGTAAAAGAAAAAAGGAAAACACCTCAACCAAACCAACCAACACATTGACAGGGACCAAATGTTTTCCCTTTTTTTTGTCTTTGTATTTCTAGGACCTAGCATGATGCCTGGTACATAGGGGGCATTTAATAAATGCTTGCTGATTGATTGACTACATCTGGCAATCTATGCAGCATTCCACACCAATAATCCCTTGCTTCTGCATGAAAAGAGAACAGTACATTTTGAGAGCTTACTTTCTCCTGGAAGGAAACATGTATAACAGAGGTAAATAGATTCAAATACATGCAAATGTAGAAACAAATATATTCACAGATAGAAATACAAAGTAAATGCAAAGCAATTTTTTTGGGGAAGGGTTGGGGCAAGGGAGCAGGAACACCTGGGAGGATCAGGAGAGGCAGGAGATAGGTGGGGCTTGAGTTGAGTTTTAAAGGGAGTTAGGCATTCCAGCAGGCAGTGGTTAGGAGGGAGAGCAGCCTGGGCAAAGACATAGAGTTGGGTACTGAGAAGAACAAACAAGTTGAGTTGGCTAAGTGCAGAGAAGCTAATCACCAGAGGGATGTCCTCTAGGGATGAACAGGGTTTGTGTTCAATGACAGGAAAAGCTTGGTTGGTACTGTTAGTTTTATGCAGTTGGGGAAACCAAGGACACTGGGCACGACATGTATTATGAATTCATGGTTCCTTGAAGTATGTACCAAGACTTCTAGGCACTGTGGGTTACAAAGATGCACCAATAGATTCATCGCTGTCAAAGATTCTTATTGTCTAATGAATGGTATACAGGTAAGTGCAATCAAGGCATGGACAGAAGTAAAGGGGGATGACACCTCCTACTGGAAGCCTACCTGGATTTCCTCCAAAATGACTATATATATTTTGTATTTAATTTTTTTTCCTTGTAGAATGTAAGCTCTTTAGGATAAGGGGCTTTTTTTCTGTTTTATCTTTGATTTCCCAGCATCCAGAAAGTGCCTGACATGTAGGAATAAATACGGGACCTGTGATTTCCTCAGTTTCCTCATCTGTAAAATGGAGATAATAATAGCAACTACTTCCCAAGCTTGTTGTGAGGATCAAATGAGAATAATTGTAAGGAGCTGAGCACAGTGCCTGGCACATGTATAGCTTATATCAATTTGCTTAGTGTCTCAGGGAGGGGAAGGGAAGGGAATGAAGGAGGAATAGAATTTGGAACTCAAAACTTAAAAAAACCCAAATGTTAAAAGAATTGTTTTAACATATCATTGGGGGAAAAGTAAAATATTGTTAACAAATGAATATCACCATCATCTTCAGTGGTATTGGCAGCTTCAAATGGGAGCTCCTTGGGGTCAGGGACTGTCTTTCTTTTTTTTTTTTTTTTTTCTTTTCTGAACTCGTGTCCTTAGCATAATATCCCCCATAGTAGGTGCTCAATAAATGCTTGCTGCTTGCCTCCCACAGAGGAACTTCCTTTATCCTGCCCTACAGCTTACAACCTTTGTGTCTTAGAGCTGGGAAATCAAAGGTGATTCCTTGTCCAGCATCACATAGCCAGTTTGTCAGAGGTGGGGCTAGACCCCAGCTCTTCCGGACTCCAAAGCTGCCTGGCAAATAGCAAGTGCTAAACTATCATTGTTTGTCCTTTGTTTTAAAGAGGACTAACAACACTGGATTTAAGTGAGGCAGAGTTCCATAAAGTCATCAGCCTCATTTTCTCTTCCTGAGTCATCAAAGTCCAGTGTTAGAACAAGGTCAAGAATCTAGAGGTGTTCAACTTGGGGCCAAGGACATGTTGGGAGGATGTGCATGATCACTGTCAGGTCAAAAGGGCTTCTAATGTTTAATGGTCTTCCATGTGAAAGAGGAGTTAGACTTGCCTTACAGAAATCCAAAAGATAAAATGTCAACTGATGAGTAGAAGGTACAGAGAGACAGATTGTATCTCCATATAAGAAAGAACTTTCTAATGACAATCCAACATTGATGGGCTTTCTTGTTAGGTAGTAAGTTTCTTGTCAAAGTCAAGATAACTACTCTATGAGTATTTTTCTTAAACTCAGGTATTTTTTTAAAAATTTCTCTTTAAAATCATTTTATTAATATCTTTTCTTTTACACCACCTTCATTTATATATGTATATACACACATGTGTGTATATTTTTCTACTTCCACTCCAGAAGACGTCTCTCAATGACAATGTCTCCATAATAATTAGCACTTATATAGTACTTTAAGGTTTGCAAAGAACTTTACACAAATTCCCTTATTTTATCATCATAACAACCCTGGAAGGTAGGTGCTTTCATTAATGCCATTTTCAGATGACAGAATCAAGGCAGAGAGTGGTGAAATGATTTGCCCAGGGTCATACAGCTAGGCAGTGTTTGAGGCTGTATTTGAACTCGGATCTTCCTGCCTCCAGGTCCAGTGCTCTATTCACTGTGTTACCTAGCTCTCTCCAGCTCCATGGATTCCTCTGCTCATTGGTGAGTTCTTCCCTGGAATCTCCATTTGAGGAAGCATCCTCACCAGCCGAGCTCATTTCATACTTGCTGACTCAGGCTTCTGAGAACCACTTTTCCATCTCAAGCCACCCACCTTTTCAGGTTTCTTTTATGTGTGGTCTTAGAGTGTAAAGCTCTTCAGGGCAGGAACTTTCTGTTTGTATTAGTACCTGAAGCTCTTAACACAAGGCTTGGGATGTAATAAATGCTTAATAAATGTTTTATCTATTTATCTTTATCTCTCCTTCCCCCTATCCAGCCTTGTGAACCAAACCTTTTAACAAAGAACAAAAAAGAAAAAAACCCCAAAATCAGTTCTGCAAAGCCAGCTGGAACATGCAGCCAAACCTGACAGTACATGCAACATTCCAAACCCATCACCCCCCCACCTCAGAAAAGAAAAGGAGGAGGGGGCATTTTCTCATTTCTTTTCAGCCCTGAGCTTGTTGACTTTACTTTAAAAAACACACCAGAAAGCAAAATACCATATGGAGCCAGTGAGAACTGAAGGAAAAAAACAACCCCTAAGTACAAAGAGTGTACTTTATCACAATTTAAACAGAGACAAAGTATAATGTGTACTTGTTTATATCATTGCCAACTACAGATTCCCCCAGATCATTCTCATTGATCTGCCCCCTGTATATTCTAGCTTATTCTGGCTGATAGTAAAGTACAGATGTTAAATACCACATTAACACTTCCTCCATTACTAAGAAAGGAACATCTGTTAGTCTCAATTAGTTCTTCTGCATTTTCCTGGCCTTAGTGATCTCTTTGGGTTTTTTAAACAACAACCATTAAAACATTTTTAGTCATGTTTTTTTTTTCTCCCGCCATGTTCTTTATCTAAGCTATTTCCTGTTCTCCCTGTTTCTGAGTCGGCTTACATCGAATCATCAAATCTTAGAATTGGAAGGACCTTGAAGTCATCTAGGCCTAGTTTTCTCTGAAGTATAAAATTCTGTCTCAACAAACTTATCCATCCTCTGCTTGAACACTTCCACTGACAAGAAACTCACTACCTAATAAGAAAGCCCACCAATGTTGGATTGTCATTAGAAATTTCTTTCTTATATGGAGGTACATTCTGCCTCTTTGTACCTTCTACTCATCAGTTGACATTTTACCTTTTGGATTTCTGTAAGGCAAGTCTAACTCCTCTTTCATATGAAAGACCATTAGGCATTAGAAGCCCTTTTGACCAGACAGTGATCATGCATGTCCTCCTGATGTGTCCTTGGCCCCAGGTGGAACATCTCCAGAACCTTCCAACTAGTCTTACTTGGCCCGGTCTCCAGGGCCTTCACCACCCTCCCTCTCTGATGCACTTGTGACCATGCAGAGGAATGTGTGACACACCTTTCTGACCATGGTCCATATCTCTGCTAAAAGGTGGTGCACAGAGCTAGTGTGGTATTGTAGCTGTCGTTGGCACATTACGTGACTCAATGCAGACTGAAATGACGTATTTTTGGTTACTAGGTTCCAACACTGAGTTATAGGACTTGGAGTTCACTAAAACCTTCAAATACAAATGTATGCCTCACTCCCAGTCTTTACAAGTGTTATTGATTTTTTGCACCTAAATATAGTATTTTACATTTCTCCATGTTGTACTTTATTTTGTTACTTAATGTCTATTATTTTAGCCTATCAAGCTAAATTTTGGACTTCTGGTTCTGTCATTCCATGTATGTGATATTTTCCATAGCTTTATGTCATCTTTACATTTAACAAATAGACCATCCATACCTTTATTGAAGTCACTATTAGAAATATGAAACCAGGTCAGCTATAGATCTTGGGACAATATTCTGGAGACCACAATCCAGGTTTTTGACAGAGAACAATTAATGTCTACTGTAATCAATCAATCATTCAATAAATAAGCATTTATTAGTCTCTTACCACATGCCAGGCAATGTTCTAGGCACTGGGAAATTAGACTCTCACAGATTATGGGACCTCAGAGGTTAGGAGACAAAAATCTTTCCTTTAGTATGTCAGCCGATGGCCACCTAGCCAGACGTCTCATGAAGGGAGACTGGCTGCCTCCCGAGGCATCTCATTGAACTGTTTGATACCCAATTAGGAAGTTTTTCCATTTATCAACCCAAAATTTGTGTCTTTGCTAGTAATGCCCATTGCTTCTAGCTCTGGCCTGGAGGGTGAAGCAAAACAATCCTAATGCCACTTCCATGGCAAGGTTCTTTGAATACTTGAAGAAAACAATCACATTTCTCCCAAGTCTTCTCTTATCCAGGCTAAACATGGCCACTTTCTTCAACTGCTCCTCCCATGGCATGAAGTCAAGGCCCTTCACTACCTCCTCTGGCTCCTCTCTAGCTTTTCCATGTTCTTCCTCAAATGTGGTGTCCAGAACTGGTCTGACTCTTGGTGACTCCATTTGGGATTTTCTTGACAAAGATACTAGAGTGGCCTGCCATTTCCACTTTATAGATGAGGAGACTGATCAGACTGGAGAGGAGTAAACCAGAATCAACCTCTTTCTTCCTGGATATCATCTCCTCTACTCTTGTCTTTATCATCAACCACTTCCAAATTCAATTCACCAGAGGGTATGATTGTCTAGCTGAGATCATTCCATCTTGTCAACAAGAAGAACTGTGTCAAGTGCTTTGTGGAAGTCTGAGCATTCTTTATCTAGGGAGGACATCCAAATGTTGGGGGTTCTCCCTTTTCTCCCAGATACAATTCTAGTCTCCACAGTCCTATTCCCTCTGGGAGACCAATAAACAAGTGATTCCATATTTTACAACATGCCACCTGAGGATATACTTCTGAGTGAGGACTGAATCAGACAAAAATATAATTGGGAAATATTTTTAAAAATTAATAAAAATACAATAGAACATATGTAATGTTAATCTGTGGTTTTCTCCATCAATGAGTGGTCTATAAGGATTGTTCCATAGGGTTTAGTCACCTTCATTTGTATTTGAATTGGACATCACTGTTTTACCATATACTCTTTTATTAAAAAAAAAAAAAGAGTGCTGAATTTAAAAAATGTTAAACAATTCCTTTGTTACCACATAACTTCTTAAAGGATCCAAACACTGATTCCTATTCTGACCAATAAACAGAGATAGGGATTGGACTAGGCAGCTAGGTGATGCCATAGCGCACAGAACGCTGGCCCTAGAGTCAGGAAGACTCATCTTCCTGAGTTCAAATCCAGCTTTAGACATTTACTAGTTTTGTGACCCTGAACAAGTCACTTAACCCTGTTTGCCTCGGTTTCCTCATCTATCAGATGATGTGGAGAAGGAAATGACAAGCCATTCCAATATCTTTGCCAAATAAACCCCAAATGGGGTCACAAAAAATCAGATACAACTGATATGACTGAACAACAGAAAAATGATGGATTCTGACTGCAGTGGTATAGAGAACTTGTAGGTGAAGGAAAATCCCTCTACCAGTGCAAGGGGACATCTTTGCAACTTACAGACAGTTGCCTGGATCACTGAGAATGTTTCTAAATGTTTCACCCAAGGTCACACAGCCAGGGAGGACTGGAACTCAGATCTTTCTGGTTTTGTTGCCAGCTCTATCTACCAAAACTCACTGTTTTTCAAACATTCACTATAGCCAATAATTTTTATGTCTGGGGAAAGTTCTGTGGAATATAGATTTTACACACAGCTGGGGAGGAGGCTGCAGGTGGGCTGCCCAGGGAAAGGCTCACCTGGTGGTACAGTGGCCACACACCATCTGTTAGCTTCCTATTTTAACTAATTGTTATTACTACCTAAGTGCAAGGCTCCGTTGTTTCTAGCTGCTGGAGGAATATGAGGGCTGTTAATGTTCTCTAAATTTCCATGCCCTGGTATGATGTTCTGATTGCCATGTCCTAGTTATGGCTCTGCTGAATCCCACAGAAGGAATCCCAACATAGCTTAAAGAAAGACAAATCATACATCTGTACTAAATTCAACTCATTTTAATTCCACAAATACTTATTGAGCAGCACCAGGTACAGTAGATTCATGATCAAGTGGCCTTGGTTCAAATCCTATTTCTGACAGTTATTGTCTATATGACCTTGGGCACGTTACTTAGCCCATTTATTCCCCAGTTCCTGATCTGTAAAATGGAGGGGTTGGATTAGACTTTTAAGGGCTCTTCAGGCTCTACATCCCATGATTTTATCATTTATACTAAATGAAAGTCCTTGTACTCAGAATAGACATGGGAAATGCCAAGATTAGGCATCCAATCTAATTAGGGAAAAACATATACACAAATTATAATGTATATGTGAAAGATTTCTTTACATGGTGATCTTCTTTGTTTGACTCATTAAAATTGGAGTGCCTTCAGGTTGGGGAATAGCCCTCATGCAAAGTGCAGAAGGGACCTGGATGTTGTTTTCAGCCCCACCACTTTCTAGTTGTGGGATCTTGGGTGACGCACTTAATCTGTCTAGGACTCCATTTTCTCTTAGGTAAAGTGATGTGGTTTGATTAGATGGTTTCATGGTCCTTTCTAACTGACATTCCTTGTTGTAATGTCCCTCCCAACTCTGACATTTTATGATCATAGGACTGTCTGTTGTTAGTGTGTATTGGAAGTATCCAATCGATACAATCAAACTTTGATCAATCAGTCTGCTTGGTGAGATGGAGTATTAGAATGTATTTAATTCAATCAACTAATCAACAGTATGTTATGTGTGTAGTAGAGTTTTAAGTGCTGGACTTCAATCAATCAACTGATTATCTATTTATGAAGTGCTTTCTATGTGCCAGGCGCTGTGGTAAGGGCTAGGGATACACAGAAGGTGAGGACACTGTTCTTGCCTTTAAGGATCTCATAGTCTCATGGGTAAGACAACATGCAAACAACAATGTACAAATAAGCTATAGATGGTGGAGGAAGATCACTTCAGAGAAGGCACTAGCAGCTGGGAATGGGGAGGAACCAGGAAAGGCTTCATGCAGAAGGCAAGATTTGAGCTCAGTGTTTAAGGAATCCAGGTAATCTAAGAAGTGGAAGTGGGGAGGGAAGACATTCCCCAAAAGAGATGGCCAGTGAAAAGGCACAGAGATAGGACATGGGAGGTCATGGGTGAAGAACATCAAGGAAGTCATTATAACTGAATCTTAGTAAAGGTGAGAAAACTAGAAAGAGAGTTAGGCTCCAGATTGTGAAGAGCTTCAGGTGCCAGATGAAGGCGCTTGGAGCTTCTAGAGATTCCTGAGTAGAGGGGCAACAAGGTCAGATTGACATTTTAGAAAAAGCACCTTGGTGGCTATGTGGAGGATGGATTGGAGTGAGGAGAGAAGGTTTGAATTGGGGGAATGACCAGGAGATTATTGCAACAGACCAGGTGAGAGATTACGTGAGCTTCAGCTAGAGTGTCTGTTGGATGAGTGGAGAGAAAGGAACATACATGGGGAATGTTGTGAAGGTAGAGATGACAAGGTTTGACAATAGACAATATCTGTGGCTAGAGTGAGGAAGTTAGGATGACTGAGGTTTCAAACTTAGGTGACCATGAGGATGGTGATGTCCTCCACAATAATTTAGATATTGGGAACAAGCAAGGATTGGGGGAGGACCAGAGATGAGTTCTGTTCAGTGTGAGAAGCCTATGGGACCTTGAGTTAGAGATGTCCAATAGACAGTAATTGAGATTGCAGTTAAGGAGGAGCCTAGGGAGGGATACATAGATCTAGGAGTAGTCTCCATAGAGATGATAATTGAACCCATGGGAACTGATGAGTTCACCAAGTGAAATAATTGAGATGGAAAAGAGAAGAGGGCTAGGACAGAGGCTTGAAGAGTATCCACGCTTAGTGGATGTGATCTAGATAAAGATTTTGCCTAGAGGACTGAGGAGGGGAAAGAAAGATAGGAGAAGAACCAGGAGAATAGTCATGAAAAACTAGAGAGGAGACAGGGTGGCAATCAACAGTGTCAAAGGCCTCAGAGAGGTCAAGAACGGTGTGAGTTGGGAAAAGACCATTCGATTTGACAATTAAGGGCTTATTGGCAACTTTGGAGAGAGCAATTTTGGTTGAATCATGAGGTCAGGAACCATATTGCAAAGGGTTTAGAAGAGAGGCAATGGTGGCATTGGTTAAGGAGTTTAACTGAGAAGGGGAGGAAAGATAAAAGGTGAAGTGAAATGGGTAAATCAAGAAAGCATCTGTTGAGGATGAGAGGAAAAACACAGCTATGTTTGTAGGTATCAGAGTAAGAGCCAGTAAATAAGGAAAGACTGAAGGTTAGAAAGTGGGGAAGATAATTGGGAGAAGACAGGAAGGGAAGGGGTCAAGGGTCCTCATAGAAGGGTTGGCTTTGGTAAGAAGAAGAGCCATCTTTTCCTGGGAGAAAAGAGTGAGGGAGACAGTGGGGGGAGATGTATGAAGGATGTGAGATGAGGAGAGGGAAAGAAGGAGCGCTTGGTGAATGGCCTCCATTTTTGGGGTGAAGTATGAGATGAGGTCCTTGCTGAGAAAGTAGGGAGAGGAGGTGCCACTGGAGGCTTGAGAAGAGACAAGAATGCTTGGAACAGCTGTTGAGGAGAGTGAGAGAGCTGATCTATCAGGGAGTGACTGAGTTTGAACTTGAGCTCTGATGCTTATTAAGTCATGTGACTCAGCACATCAATTCCACTATCTGGATCTCATTTTCTTCATTTGAGTTTCACGATTCTATGCTGTAGATATGACAGGCATTATTGCACCCAATTTACAGATGAGGGAACTGAGAATAAGAAAAGTTAAATGACTTGCCTAGAGTCAAACTCGTCTAGAGTCCCCTTTTTTATAGGGAGCCAAAATTAGGTTGTCAGAGATTTCCTGGTTAGTCAAATCACAGATCACAAGAAAGATAGCTCAATGTCTTGGTTCCTTTAAAACCGATACCCAGTTTCTTTGAATCACCTGGGATTTTTGAAGGAAGAAGTCTTGTATTCCAGTTCAGACTCTGTCATTTTCTATCCTTGTGATGTTAGGGTAAGCCAGTAATCCTTAGTTAGTAAAATCAGAGTTTGGATTAAATGACCCTTAGAGACTCTTTCATCTCTGAAGCTATGACTGGGTGTAATAAAGATAGTCCTCACATTTTTGGAGGACTTGGGAGCTTTCAGAGCTCTTTCTTGGAAACAGCCCTGTGAGGTTGGGAGCCTACATATTATTGTCTCCATTTTACAGAGAGGCTCTCTTTGCTTCTCTTCACTCCATTCCATTGTGATTCAACAAGCATTTATTAAGCACTTACTACATACAAGATGCCAATCTCTGCCTTAAAGGATTTAGAGCTGGAAAGAAACCTTAGAGATACGATCTCCTGGTTTTTCACAATTGGAAACTGAAGTTCAGAGAGGCAATGCTTATCCTGAATCACACAGCAATCAAGTGCAGGGGTTAGTTTAGGTATAGAATTTAAACCCATGTCTTCTGATTTTGTGTTCCTTGATCTTCCCACTACACGGCAATTGTCTTTCTGGAGGGATGTACAGAAATGTTTTCTGTAGTTGTCTTACAAGTACACTATCAAAGGGAGGTAGAGATGGGCAAGGATGTATGAGGAAGCTTAGCTTTTTTGTGGTTGAGTGGGTGAACACAGAGGCCAGGGTTGAAAGGAGGGAAGATTCTAAGTCTGCTTTGAAACAGATTGTTGTTATTTAGTCACATCTGATTCTTTGAGACTCCATTTGGGTTTTTCTTGGCAAAGATACTGGAGTACCATTTCCTTCTCCAGCTCATTTTACAGATGAGGAGACTGAGGCAAAAGGGTGAAGTGACTTGCCCAGGGTTACACAGATAGTAAGTATGCCCAGCACTCTATCCACTTCACCACCTGGCTACTCTTGAAACAGGTTAGCTGTTCCCAGAGATGATCTGTCTCAACATCTGTGCATTTCCCAAGCCAACCCCTAGGGTGTTTTTCTCTAGCTCGGCTTATGGGAGTGATGCCCACATTTGAGAACCTAGGATGCCACAGCCAAATAGCATGTTTTGGAATGTAGATAAAAGGAGGAATTGCTTTTGTTGGATGTGTTTAAGGCTGGGTTGGAACACAGTGGCATCTTAGAAAGACTAGCCTTGGAGGTAGGAGAAGTGGGTCCTTTTCTGGGGTCTCAGTGATGCCATTTCCTTCTTTGAATTCATGTTATTCAACTCATCCAGTTTGATTATTCTGTGTTCTAAAGTTCCATGTTTGAAGGTCTTTTGAGCTCTGGTCTTCCATTTTTGAATGGTCTTCCTCTGATCTAAGGTCCTTTCCTGCTTGGCTTCTCTGGTCTAAGGGACTGGCACTCCAGGTTCTAATATTCTTTGTTCTAATATCTCTTCCCGCTCAGTCTATGCTCTAACATATTATATTGTAATATTATATGTTCTGAAGGCTCTTTAGTTCTAACATTCTCATTGTAGAGGATTGGACTAGATGTCCGGATAGTCTCTGTTCTAAGGCCCATCCAAACTCAGACATTCTATGTTTGAATATTCTAGGTTTTAAGATCCCTCTTAGCATTAGCATTCCATGATCTAATATTTTGCTTTCCAAGGTCCTTCCCGGCTCTGACATTCTGTTTTAAGGTCCCTTTCAGCTCTAATATCCCCCATGTTTATCATTCTCTGTTCTAAGGTCTCTCTTGACTCTCAGCCCTTGACAGCTGTGGTTCTGACAGTCTATGTTCTGAAGTCTTTTCCAGTTCACACTAGATGGTGGAACAGTCTATGTTCTAAGGTCCTTTCAGCTCTGACATTCCCCGGGTTCTGTGATTCTATGAATAGTTCCTCTCTCCATCTGTTGCATCTGTGAGAGACAGCTGCTGCCTCCCCAGCAGAGCTGGCCGTCCCTGTCAGGTATGTCAGGTACCAGGGGAGGGGTGTGTGTGATATCTTGTGTATGTTGAGAGCTTGGACAGGTGGGGTAGGCATCACAGGGCCTACCAGTTCCTCACATCTTTTGCCTCTGCTTGGTGGTGGTGGTGGTGGCAGGAAGCTCTCTAGATGGTGGGGGTGGAGAGGAGGTAGGGGCTCCCAGCTGTGCCGTGACCTGCCCTGCCCTACCGTGGTGGGTCACGAGTGGAGGAGAGCCAAGAGTGGGGGAGGGATCCAGCTGTTAGACGCTGATTCCTAGGGCCGCGTTGCTGGGGAGCTGTCCATCTGGAGAGGCCCGGGGCGGGGAGTGGGTGGGTAGGCGCTCTCTCTGGTGGGGCGAGAAGCGGGAGCGCGCGCGCGTGGGCGCGCTCGAGCTCGCGCTCGGGGGGGTGGGGTGGGGGGGCGCTGCGCTACCTCGGGCCGGCCGGCGGGGCGCTAAGTTCTCCGCCAGCTGTTGCATGCACCGGCCCCAGGAGCTAGAGCTGTCGCCTGGGCCCTCCCGTATTCCCTGCGAGCCTTGAAGACCCCCTCCCCCCCCACCCCCGCCCCAGGTGAGCCGGTGCGGGGGGAGGGGGAAGGGAGGGAGTAGGAGAGGGTGGAAATGGGGGATGGACAGTGACCCGGGCCCCATCAGAAGGGCGCCATTCAGTGCCTGCTTGGCCCCTGGGGCCGGGCCTCTCTCCTGGCTCTGCGGCTGCGGCGGGAGCCCTGGTTTCCCCTTCCCCCCTTCCAGGGCTGGGGGCTGAGGGGTACGTGGTGATGGGAGCAGGTGCGGGCAGTGCGGGTGGGCGCCTCCTGCCGCTGGGCCCTGGGCTTTGCACAACCGGGAGAAGGGGTTGGCGGGAGGGGTGGGGGGGGAATAGGATTTCGAGAGAAGAGAGAAGGGCCGACAGCCTAGCACCAAGGCAGACAGACACACAGAGAACCTGCAGCCCCGGCCAGACAGACAGACGGCCAGACTGCCGGTCGACCGGCGGGCCAGCAACCCCAGCCAGCGCACAGCTCCAGCCCCCTCGACCGGCCAGTGGCTCGGGGAGGAGGAGGAGAAAGAGGAGGAGGAGGAGAAAGAAGAGGAGGAGGAGAGGTGGCGGCGGGTGGTGTCTGCACGCGCTCTCAGACACACACATATACTGACACACACATACACACACAGGTTCACACACACACACACACACACACACACACACACACACACACTAGCGCACACTCACGTCTGCACACCAGCGTTTCCCCTTCTCTGTCTTTTCACAGACACCCGTACCCAAACACTGGCAAGCACACAGCCCTCTTTCCTCTCTCCTTTTTTCTCCTCTCTTCCCTCTTTTCTCTCTCCCCTCTTTTCTCTCTCTTCTCTTTCTCTTCCTCGGAGGCGGGCAGGCAGCAGCCCTCTCTCCTCCCCCTCTTTTCTCTGCCGGAATTCCATCCGGATCAGCAGGTAAGTGGATCCCTCCAGATCCCAGATCGCCTTTGGGGTGCTGGCTCTAACAGCAGCCCAAATCGGGAAAGGATAGGGAGCCCCTGGGAGTATGTGACTGAAGCTGGAGGCTCTGTTTCTAGGGCCCTCATCTCGGTGTGTGTGTGTGTGTGTGTGTGTGTGTGTGTGGTGGGAGAGAGTTGGAATAGGGAGCTAGGAAAGGGGGAGAGTCAGTGGAAGGGGAGGGGATATTGGGATATTGGGAACCTGGAAATTCCCAGGGGGGTAAAGAACCTGTCTTGTATTTATGGATGGATAAGAACAAGCTGGAAATAGCTGAGATTAATGTTATGTATGAATTTATATCGTTTTGGGGTGGGGTAGGGGGGCAAGAAGGCAGCAACTTGAGATTGTTCAGAGGTTGTCCAGGTGATATTAGCCAAGACCGCCCACCCCACAAACTGCCTTTCTGTCTCCTAACCAACTCCCAGATCTTTGCAAACTTTGGGGGATCCTGAGAATTGGGGGGTGGGTGGGTGCCTGAGGGGAGGAAAGGAGTTTGGTAGGACCATCCTTCCCAGAGGAGGGAAGCAAGTATGGGAAGAGGGGAAGTGATGCTGTTGGAGACATGCCCAGGAGTCTTTTGGGACCCTTAAGGGGTCCTGAGTGGGGGTGGGGTCAAGATTGGGGAATAGGATGAAGGAGCAGGAGGGGGTTGGCCATATTAGGGGTGGGGCCTGGGGTTGGAGGAGGGTACGGGGGCTAGGGATTTGCAATGCTCCCCTCCCATGTGGGAAGTCAGGGGCCAAAGAGATGATCTATAGACTGCCGCAGCCAGAAGAGCCCTAGGGTCCTTCCTTGTCTTCCAGAGGGTTGGGGGTGGCCATGTGGCCTGTGTCCGGCATGTTCATGCACATGCCTGGGCACATGAGCCCTACTGGAGGTGTTTCTCTGGGGGGGTTATTCCTTCTCTGTGGACAGGGTGCAGGGTGCATGCCTGCTGTGTGTGTGCCAGGCATGTGGGACGGCTCCTCCTGAAGAGGGTGAGGGGCCCTGCTTTATGCTGTGGAGCCTCTGTGCATGTGTATGTGGGGAGGGAGGATGGGCTATGATGCCTTGGAATGTGCTATGTTCTCGGTCCAAGGAGCAGGTGAGAGCAGCCCTGGTCAGGGAAGGAGAGCTGCCTTGGGGTACAGGGCTGAACAGGCTACTCTGCAGTAGGAGGCTCTCTCTGCCATCTTCCCTCTCACCCTTTCCCCTTCTCTGCCAGCAGACACAGCCCTCTCTGCACTTGCCTGCCTCTCTCTCTCTCTCTCTCTCTCTCTCTCTCTCTCTCTCTCTCTCTCTTCTTAGCCCTCACATCTCTCCCCTTCTCCTACTCCTTTTCTTCTCTCCCTCTCCTTTACCTTTCTTCACTCCTTCACTTCTCCTTCCCTCTTTAATCTCTTCCCTTCTCCCAACCTTCCTTCTCCTTTCCCTGTCTCCATTCTCCTTTCCTATCTCTTCACCTTCCCTTTCCTTCCCCTCCCTCTCCCTTTCCTTCTTTCCTATCTCCTTCTATTCTTACCCATTTTTTCTACTTCCTTTTTTCTCTTCTTCCTTTCTTTCTCCCTCCCCTTCTCCTTTCTCTCTATGCCCTTCTCCTCCTCCTCCTTTCCCCTCCCCCTTATCTTTTCTGATATCTTCCCCTCCCATTCTCTTTCCCTTTTCTTTCTTCTCCTCTTCCCATCATCCCTTCCCTCTTTTTTCCTCTTCTTGTTCCTTTTCTATTCCTTTCCCTGCCTCTCTCCTCTGCTTCTCTCTTCTATCCTATGCTATGTCCTTTCCTTTTTTCTCCCTTCTCTGTCCCCCATTCCTCCTTTACCCTTTCTTGCATCCTCTTTCTAGCTCTTTCTTTTCCCCTCCTATCTGTCCACCCAGTTTTCTCTAGACTGCTCTCTACCCCATGAAAGGCTGGTCCCCAGCTCCCTGCCCCCCACCATTCTCCTTCCCTATCACTGAGATCTGTGTATCACCAAACAGCCATGGGTATCAGACGTGTGGGCCAGCCATAGCTGATGGAGGGTAGGTGGGCGGGTGTGGCTGCCTGTCTCTATAACATGTTCATGTTTTAATGTGCTTAGCTCCCCTTGCCAGAGGTTCTCTGGGAGCCTTTTGCCCGCAGGAGTATGTATGTGTGTGACTGTATATTCCTTCCTGTGCTCCCAAATGTAGGTATGAGGGGGTAGAGCTGGAGGGGTGTCTATGCATTATAGATAGGAAGCTCTTGTTTACGTATGCTCATGGGTCAAACTGGGGTATTGGCATGCAGACTCCTGCTCACACAATTTGGACACTTTCAGCATCTTGTCACCCTGGAGGAAAGTCCTAGGATCAGAGACTCAGAGCTGGCATGAAAGTCAGTGGCCTCCAGAGCAATCCCTTTATTTGACAGTTTAGGAAACTGAGGTCTGGAGAAGAGGAGTGATTTGTCTGGGATCATATAGGAGGACCAGGAGAGCTAAGGCTCACAGCCAGGTGGCTCTGGCTCCAGATTCTGGCCTTTCCCAGTACATGGATCCATTGCCTAGCCAAGCATCTGTAGGCACACCTGTGACACCACTGTCATGTCCTCATGTGTGCACATGCACATATGTATGTTACCTGGGCAATGTGGACATGGCTTTGCTCTTGGCTTGTACATGAGGATGCCTGCCTTGGCTCCCTGGTGTCTCAGCAGCAGCAGAGATGTGTATGTGGGGGCTCGGGGAGTTGATCATTTATTCTAGGCTCAAGAATTAGAGCCACAAGTCTTCTCTGAATCTGTCTAATCCATCATGTTACAAATGGGGAAACTGAGTGCAAGAACAATGAAATGACTTACACAAGGTCATACAGAGAGTAAGGATCCAAGCCAGGATCTGAATGTAGAAACTTTGGCTTTCAATTCAGTGCCCCTCCCCCATGCTGCACTGGCTTGGCATTTGTCCCCCAATCCTATGCTTTGAGGGACTGGGTCAAGATAGAAGAGCAGAGAAGAGCAAGGAAAGGTGCTGGTCTGTGTTGGTCTGGCTTTTTCCCCAACCTCTATAGTGCTAGCAAAGGGCAATGGGGAGCCATGGTTCTGGTACATGAGGAGAGAGCAAGGCTACTTCTGCCCCTCCCTCTGCTCCACACCCCTGAGATGGAGTAGACCTTCCCTCCTTCCTTCCTTCCTTCCTTCCTTCCTTCCTTCCTTCCTTCCTTCCTTCCTTCCTTCCTTCCTTCTTTCCTTCCTATATACATACATTCACTCATTCAAGAAGCAGTTTTAAAAAGCTCTTCCCATGAACCAGATGCAAGAGGCAAAACTAGAAGGCTTTAATGGCTAGACAAATGGATTTGAGTCAGGAAAGTCTCTAGCTGATAACACAGGCTGTATGATCTTGAAGCGAGTCATTTAACGTCTAGTACCTTAGCCAAATTCCTAAGATAAGTTTCAGGATTGCTGCTTGTATACATTGGTAGAGGGAGATTCCTTGTCAAGAGTTCCTCAAACCAATGAGATCTTAGCTCTGGACTCCTCAGCCTATGCCCCAAAAAGATGCTGGGCCTCAGATTGATCTTGGAACCTGTGGGTTTGAAGGGACATCCTTGAGTTATACTAATGCAAGAATAAGTCTTGCTTCACTCATGCTTTCTTGTGGTTGAGACTGCATAGCTAGCTGTGGAGGTGAGTGGGACAACACCTTTACCTTTACCCTTGTGTCTATGACCTCTACATGGGTCCCCCTGTGTGCATCTGTGTGTGACTGTTCCAGGGTTGGGGCCACACATGAAATGTAGTTTTACCATCTGATTCTCAGAATTGCCAAAACTCAGAATTTTTCAGAATATTTCAGAATTGGAAGGGAGCTCAGCCACCATGTTGTCCAAAGAATCTCTACTGCCTCTCACTCGACAGGTGGCCATATAACTTCTGCTCAAATATCTCCCAGTAGGGGAAACCCAGTCCCTCCCAAGGCAGCCTGTTCTGCTTGGGGACAGCTCTCATTGTCAGGATGGTTTTTCCTTGTGACAGTCAGAAAGATGCCTCTTTGTAACTCCCTCTCTACTCTTCCACCCTCACATTAGTCCCAGTTCTGCATTTGGGGCCAGACAAGAACAAGAATAATTCCTCCTCAAAGGATAGCTTGAACTCCTCCTTTCCCCTGCTGGTTTTCCCCAGGACACTTCTGTGATGTTCCTCAGGACTGAGGTCCTATGTTTGGTGGTTACTCAGGTAGGGATATCTGTTTAATCTCCCCCCACATGTCCCCACTCCTTTCCTACAGCCAGGTTGGGCCAGACCAAGAAAGCTATCTCAAGCCTTGCTTCTGCTAATGGCCACCCTATAGGTGACCCACCTGAGGCTGCCCCACCTTGGGATTAGATACAAGGTCCCATTGACTTTTGTGGGGTTAGAAGGGGAAGGGGCCTAGATTTCCTGACTCAAAGTTATCAGAGGGTTTGGGGGAGGAGACCCTTAGGTCTCAGAAACTGTATGAGAGAAGGTTCTTATAATGCTCCATGGGAGGAGGTGAAGGAGAGACTGTGGAGAGAGAGAGGGTGGATCTGCTCAGGAGGTGGAGGTTTCTTCCTTTTAACTTTTTCTTTGAATCTTCTTCTGTTGGATCCTGGAAGCCTAAGTTTGAGCTAGAAGGCACCAGAAAGGTCATCCAGCCCAGTTCCCTTATTTTACAGAATGACTTGCTTGAAGTTCCACAGGTAGTACGGAGCAGGGCTGGGATTCAAACACAGGTCCTTCTGAGCTCCCATTGGCTCTATTTCTACTGAATCTCTTTGGTCCACAAGGGGGACCCACAGGTCCCTCCTGGATTGCCAGACACATTGTCAAAGACCAAGGGCTAGAGAATAGCAATCGTTACATCATCTCATTCGCTTCTTTTTTCCTCGTACTCTATCTCCCATCTCCCCTCTGTGCCTCCCAGCTTGAGGCAACATGGGGTGCCATGGAGAGAGTGTTGTACTTGGAGTCAGGCAGCTCTGAGTTCAGATATGACCTCTGACACAAATATGAACTAAGTAAGCCCATTAATAAGGTCCCTAGTCTTGATTTCCTTCTCTTAAATTGAACCTAATGACCTCTAAGGCAGAGTGCAGCCCAGATCAGATTAGAATGTAATTGGGAAATGTTTGACAAAAATAAATAAAAATACAGTACAACATAGATAATGTTAATTGGTAGTATTCTAAGTCAATAGGTAGCCCATGCAGATATGTTTCCATTTGAGTTGGACACTGCTTCTCTAAGTCCCCTTCAATTTCAAACAGATCACCCTAATCTTCTTTGCTTTTGGACATATCCCCCATGCCTGGAAGGCCCTCCCATCTCTTTTTTTTGCCTCTAAGAATCCTTCCAGGCTCAGCTCATGCCTACTACCTGTGTGGGCTTTCCCAGTCCCTCAGATGCTCACGCTTTCCCCTCTGAGGTTACCTTGTATCTACTCTGTACGTATCTTGTAGTTATGTATCTACACTTGCCTTCCCTGTTCATTGAAGCCTGGGGCTGACTGTCCCTACTTTTTCTACGCATTTCTAGCACTTGATATGTGGTGATTGATTAACAAATGATTGTTGATTGACTGATTGAGCCTTAAAACAGCAAGTGTGCCTGGGCAGGGATTATTAATCCCATTGTATAGACAAGGAGACGGAGGTTTACAAAGGTATATACCTTTAGTTCAGAGATATATGACTGGTAAGAGGGGAAGTTAGCACTGGAATCTCCTCATTCAAGGGTTTTTCTGCTATCTTGTCTTTCCAACCATCTTCCTGATTCCGTTGGCTTTCTGTGATCCTTGGCAGGCTGCGTGGACATCTTGAGGTCCTGTCTGCTTCATACATTGCTGGCCTAGAGGAAGGAAGAAGTGTGGTAATGGGGAGGAGGAGAACTTTCCTCTCTGGCTTCTAGTGGCAGTTTCTGGGAGAAGGAAGGAAGGAAAGGAAAGAAGGAAGAAAGGATGGATAGTGTGACCAAAACCAGCAGGGAGGGCTGGTTCAAACCCTTGACTGAGTTGGGCCCAATGCCTAGCACTAGTGGCTAGCCAGGGGAGGAGACTTTGGCAAGAGAGGTCTGGCTCAGCTACCCCTACTCTGAAGCCCAAAGACTGAGGCTGGGTGCTGGCAGTAGGGCAGTGAGGATGTTCTAGTGGAATAGAACTGGGAGGAGGCAGTGTGGTATGTTGTAAAGAGTTCCATCTCTTGAGTTGAAGGGCCATAGTTCAAATTTCATACTATATGTGTGTGACCTTGAATAAGTAACTTGACTTCCCTGAGACTCACTTTCCTCATATGTAAAAAGAAGGATGTTGGACTAGCTAAATTATTAAGTCCTGGTCCTGGACTTAATACCGTAATCCTGAGTGGATGGTTATTTATGTGACCCAGCCTAGGTAAGTCACCTAACCTCTCTAGGCCTCAGTTTCCTTACCTGTAAAGTGGGGTTAAGAACTTCTACCCATCTCATTTATGTATTTATTCTATTCATTCATTAACTAATTCTTCCAACAAAACTCTTCCTGAGCACTATCACTCTACCAACAAATGTAAAATAAGTGCTTATTTTGTGCCCGTCACAGGGCTAGTTGTTGGAGGGAAAATGGAGATGAAAAGAAGGCTCTCTTACCTGTTGGGGGTTGATATTCTAGTAGGGAGAATGATATTAACACTAAAGTATCACCTAAGGGAGAATGTGGTAAGGATCTGAAGAAAGGTTTAAACAGAAAATTATGGCAACTATGAAGTTGGAGAGGTGACTTCTAGTTGGGAAGATATCCCAGAGAAAGTGTCAACCTACCTGGACCTTGAAGGATGAGTAGAATTTCTTTGAAAAAGGTGAATTTGTGTCTTCAAAGCAAAACAAAACAAAAAACACACAGTCATTTCCTGATACACAAAGCAAACCAGTTAAGTCAAGTTGACTCATAATATGAATGCATCTGACCAAATGAACAACATTCTTCAAATAGGTAGTATTCAGCAAGTGGATGGGAGGAGGGCATCCTATGTGGAGGAAACAGTGTGAGCAAAGGTGTAGAGATGGGAAAATGATGGAAAAATGAACAACTTTTCACTAGAACAGTTTGACTAAAAGGTAGAAGAATGTGAAGAGGAGGAGCATAAGAGAAGTTAATAAGTAGGATGAAGACAGGTTGTGAGTATCAGGTTGAGGAATTTTTTTTTTTAATTCTATAGGTAATAGGCAGTGACTGAAGGTCTTAGAGCAAGGGAGTAACATAACCTGCATATACATGTAGAAGATTATCAATGATGGATTAGGAAGGTGAAAGACAGGCAGGAGTCAGGGTGACTACATGAGAAGCTGCTTGGACTTGTAGAGGGGCGTGGAGGTGAAAAGGATGGACACAAGAGACATTTTGGAGGAAAGTAGGATCCTGAGCAGGAAAGATAACTGACCAGGTCCAGCCATTCTTGGGGTCCTTCTTCCTCTTCTGCATCATCTACTCTGCATTCCTTGGGCTCATAAACTCTCTCAGCTGTTGAGGTCCCCCCTTTTCCATCTCCCTAGTACTGACACCAGCCCATGTCTAACTTTTTCTGACTTATTTCCTTTGGTTGTTGAGATAGGGCTTGGGTGCCTAAAAAGGTTTTACTGAGGCAGTGTGGTAGAGTGGAGAGAGAGCTGGCTTCTGATCCAGGAAGATCGGACTTCAAGTCCTGTCTTTGACAAGTGGCTGTGTTACCTTAGACAAGTCACATAACCTCTCAATGCTCCAGACAATTTTCTATTAAGTTCAGGATTTTTTTTAAACAAAGTGTTAAAAATCAGAGAGCTTTTCCAGGACTCAAACACCCCACAATTTTCTGTGATGCCAAGTTTTAGAGAAGGCACTGACCAGCATTGGTAGAAGGATACTCTCTTGGCCAGGGCAATCTCATGTCCAATCTCAATCCCTGTCCCTACTGGGGTTAATGGAGTAAAGTAACGTTAGAATCAGTTTAGAGAGCCCAGCCAGAACCCAGATCCTGAGATCAGCCCTGGAGCTTATGCTAGTCATAAGAGCTGACATTTGCATAACACTTTGTGGGCTAGAAAGCACTTTCCCTACAGCATCTTCTTTGAGCCTGACACCCACCCTGTGAATTGAATTGAATCACTATAAGCTCAGGTGTGAATTTGCAAGACTCAGGTTTGATTTGGAGGGCACACATACAAGGCCCAGTGCTCAGCACTGGAGAGAGCAAGATGAAACAGCCCTGCTCTCAGGCGGGGCTCCAGTCTAGTAGGAGGATGATAGAAAAACACTGATTTGGAAGCATAGAACCTGCATTCAAAACCTGACCCTGCTGCTTATTAATGGGGAGAACTGGGAGGAATCACTTAAGCAACGTGGGTCTTAGTTTCCTCACCTATACAATGAGGGAGTTGGATCAGATGACCTTTGAGGTCCCTTCCAGCTCTGACATTCCAACGTTCTCGAGGACCCTCCTGGCTCCGGAACTCCATTTTCTAAGTTTTCTCCTAGTTCTGATGTTCCATGTTCTAGGTTGCCTTCCAAATCTGCCATTCCATATTTTAAATCAAGGGTTTTTCACCTTTGTGCATATATGCTACGGATCCCTTCTGCAGTCTGGTGAAACTCAATACAATCGTGTTTTGTTGCCTGTGTTCATAATGGAAGGAAATGCTAAATTTCAGTTAAAGGTTAGTGAAAATAAAGATTTATTTTTTTTCCCCATTTAAATTCATGGACCCTTTGAAAATTTCTCTCTCTCTCTCTCTCTCTCTCTCTCTCTCTCTGTGTATGTATGTATGTATATATGTATCAGCTTAAAAACCTCTGTTCTAAAGCCTCTTCTGGCTCTAACATTTCCCTTGTTCTAATTTCCCTCCAACCCCTATCAAGTCATGACAACAAGCATTTATTAATAAAAAGCACTGCTTATGTGCCAGACACTGGGCTGATTTTTGTCCCTGAAACAGGCCTGCTCTACATATGGTTGGGTCCTTCTGGGTTGGCCTTGGATTCAGTTTTATTATTGGGTAGGTGGTGGGGAGAGTGGGAGCTGTTTGCTCTTGAACCTCTCCCTCTTGAGTTTCCTTTGCTTCAAGCTGTGTGACTCAGTTTCCTTCTTTGTAAAATGAAGGTGCTGGACTTGTTTCTCCTCTGATCTTGTGATCCATCTTTCTTTACCTTAAGAGGATGAAAGAAAGCTGGAGTAGGTCCCAAGGGATTGGATTTCTTGCCTTTCAGCATCTCCAAGAGGGAAGCTCTCTCTGAGCCTCAGTTTCCTCCTCTGTAGAATGGTAGGTTGCAATGAGCCCTTCCTACATGAGCAGCCTGTGCTTCTCCAAGGGGTGGCTGAGCAGTGGGGGAGGCAGGACAGAGAGAGCTGTATTTCCCTGGCACCCGCAGAGGTGCGAGGCGACATCCCAGAGCTGCCAGAGACGTGAGCTCTTGCTCACCATCTGCCACCTGCCCTCCCCACTCCTTGCATGTTGGGGCTTAGTGAGGGTTCAGACAACACTTCCCCTCCTATCGTGTCCCCCACATTTGGGAGGCTAGGCCCTTCTACCTCTTCCTATTTTCTACAGCATTTTTTTTCCTACTCCTTATGTCTCATGGAGTAGGTGAAGTGAGTGGTGGTCTTTCCGTTTAGCAGGCGAGGACACAGTCATACAGAGAGAAAGGGACTTGCTTAAGGTTAACACAGGTAGTAAGCAGCACCCAGATCAACTCTATCTGCCACTTATAAACTGTGACCTTGGGAAATTCATTTAAACTCTCTGGGCATCAGTTTTCTCATCTGTAAAATGGACAAGGGGATTGGGCTTAATCATTTCTAAGATCACTTCCAGTTCTAGATCTGGGATCCTAGCCTCCTATCCCTTGAGGGAGTCCCTGACTCCTTCCCTTGCCTCCAGTGGCTACCCTGTAACCATTGATTGCCAAGGCTGGCCAAGGTTGGGGGGGTAGGTGGGGGAGTCCATGATTGGGGCCTGATTCTCCTTGATAGGTGGGGGCCCCTTCAGGAGAGTCATATTAATAGTCCATAAGATTAACTTAATCGGTAGCTCTCCCACTGTCTCTGCCTGAATTCCCGATTAAATTAACATTCTACGAGGCTCAATTAGCCCCCGAGCAGAGGTGGAGTTATTAATGGGGATATTATCCAGGGCAGCTGAAGGAGTTCCCTCCTCCCTCCCTACACATGCGCCAAGGAGCAGCTTCCCCACTTCCCCTTAAGACCTTGGAGATGTTGGTCTCCCACCCTAGTTCTGAGGTGGGGGAGGGGAAGCTCAGTAAGAGGAGGGCAGTGTCTGGAGGCAGCATGAGAGTCCTCTTGTCTTGAGACAGGGTACTGGACCAAATGGCCCTGGAAAGGGGTGTTGGTGTTTCTGATGCTGAGATCATTGCGGCAAAGTGGGAGTGGGTAGGCTCTGGGCCCTCTGCTCTAGCTCTACCAAAAGTATCTCTCAGATTCTCACCTTGTGTTTTATGTGATAACTAAGTTTGTATTTGATTATCTTGCTAGATTGTAAGCTTCATGAAGGTAGGGACAATCCCTTACCTAAACTTGGTAAATCCTTCAGCTTTGAGCACAATGCTTCACATGTGGTGAATTGAATGGAATTTCTTCCCATTCATCCTTTAAGGCTTAGTTAGCTCAGTTATCTTGTTTTCCAAGAAACCTTACATGATTCCCCTTGGTTAGTAATGATATCTCTTTCTCTTGCTTAACAAAGCACTTTTTTTGGGGATAATTTTCCATTGTTGCCCCCACCCCTGACATTTTGGGGTTTCCTCAGTTTTGAGAAACTTCCAGTGTGGAAATTTTCTCCTGTCTTGCAGAACAGCAGCACAATGACTAATTTATGGCCTTGGATAGGTGTCTTGGCCACCAGGAGGTGAAATCACCTACCCAGGGTCACAAAGCTAGTAGGTGTCAGAAGTAGGATTTGAACTCTGGGCTTCCTGACTCCCAGCCTGGCATTCTTGAACTGTGCCAGGCTGCTCCTCTAATGAGTGTGATACAGAACTATAATTTTATTGCTACAGGGAACTCCTGGTGGGAAAAGCTCCTGTACCAATGGAAATCCAGCAGTTAACACAGTGTCTGGCACCTATCAAGGAGAATCAGGCCCCGATCATGGACTCCCCTCTGCTTCCTTGGCCAGTCTTGGCAATGGTTACAGGGTAGCCACTGGAGGCAAGGGAAGGAGTCAGGGACTCCCTCAAGGGATAGGAGGTTGAAGTCCTAGAAATGGGGGCATCCTAGGATCCCAGATCTAGAACTGGAAGTGATCTTAGAAGTGATTAAGCCCAATCCCCTGGCACTAAGTAAATGTTTGTTGGTTAGTGGATCACATGACTAATTGTGTAATATTGTATATCATAACTGTCCATGATTACTTGAGGACAGGGACCACATCTTATTTAAGTTTGGAAACCCACTCCTTGCCCACCAGAGGCTGACACAATCCTTTGTACACAAGGGATGTGTATAGATGGGGCTTAATAAGCATTTTTGAATTGGATTTTTTTCAGTTGAATTTATGGGTCTCAGAAAGACCCACCTTTTGAGGTTTGGAGGTGAGAAAGCTGGGCCACCCTGCTGTCAGCTGAGATCTGCAGGAAATGGAGGGTGTATATGGGGAAATGGGGGATAGGAGTGGAGAATGTGTGTGAGGGTCATTACAGGAGAAAATTCAGGGACACTCAGATGCCTACTTTGGAGTATTTTGAATGCCAGGCAGAGGAATTTGAACTTCATTCAAACAGGGAGCCAGTGAAGACTTTTGAGTGTGGTGGTGATGGAATGTCATTGAAGAACAATGATTTTGGTTATTTGGATGAAGAATGGACTAGAAAGAAGAGACAAAAGAAGTTAGAACAAATGAGTAAAAACCATGTAAGTGTTTAGTGTGTGCCAGGCACTGTGCTAAGCACTAGGGATAGAAATATAAAAGAGAGGGCCTGTCCTTAAGGAGTTTACATTTGAATGGGAGAGACGATGTATATGGAAAGTGGTGGCCTTGGAAGGGTGTTTGGTCTGGAAAGTCACAAGGATGGAGAGATGGCTCAGTCCTGGTAGTACTTTTCTTTTTCCTTCACACTAGCTCACCTTTTCCCATGGAATCTATGAGCACCTCCGTGCAATTAAATCCCAGATTGATATATCCAACTTCAATCTCTCTCCTGAGCTTCAGTTTTATGTCATCACCTACCTATTGGACTTCTTAAACTTATGTCCCGTAGTTATCTTAAACTTAAAATGTCCAAAGTAGGTCATTATCTTCCCCCAAACCTTCTTTCTTTCCAATGACTGCTGATGGCACCAGTTATCCTCCCAGCTGC
The DNA here is from genome assembly GCA_028646515.1 of Pseudochirops corinnae. Lineage (NCBI taxonomy): Eukaryota > Metazoa > Chordata > Mammalia > Diprotodontia > Pseudocheiridae > Pseudochirops > Pseudochirops corinnae. Next base: position 381,352,863 of record CM053585.1, read on the forward strand.
CCAAGACTGCAATCTCAGTCATCTCAACTTCCTATTCTTCCTCATCACATACAACCAATCACTAACTTTGGTCCTTTTCATTACTGTAGAATCTCCCAGATCTGTCCTCTTCTTTCACTTCACTCATAGCCATAACCTTAGTGAAAGCCTCCATCACCTCTCAATGGGACAGTTGGTAGTAACAGGCTTTTAACTGGTTTCTTCCCTAAGTCTCTCCTAACTCCAACCCATTCTCCATTCAGCTTTGGAAGGGATTTCTCATATACCTCCCCCCACCAATAAAGAGTAGTAGTTCATTATTACCTCCATAACAAAATATTAAATCCTTGGTTTGACATTTTTTTTTTGGAGGGAGGAAGGTAGGGCAATTGGGGTTAAGTGACTTGCCCAAGGTCACACAGCTAGGGTTTTTTTTTTTGGGGGTGTGTGTGTGTGTGTGTGTGTGTATGTGTGTGTGTGTATGTGTGTGTGTGAAGTGTCTGAGATCACATTTGAACTCAGGTCCTCCTGACTCCAGGGCTGATGCTCTATTCACTGCGCCACCTAGCTGCCCCTATTGGTTTGACATTTTAAACTTTACCACTTGACCCCTTCCTACCCTTCCAAACACTACTCCCTTCCATGTAATCTCCAATCTAGTTACAATGGTTTCCTTACTCTTTCCTCACACATGACTCTCTATTTACTATCTCTATGCATTGGCTGTCCCCTATGCTAGCAATGCCTTTTCTATCACCTTCGGTTGCTAGAAGTTCTGGCTTCCTTCAAGACTCCTTTCTCCCCACTCTACCAACTCAGCTCAAACTCTACCTACCACAGAAGGTCTGTCCTTTCCCCCCAGGCTGCTAATGCCTTCCCTCTGAGATCACTTTTCACCTACTTTGTATATCTTCTACATATATCATTTTCAGAAGAAAGTAAGCAGCTTGAGGACAGGGAGAGCTTTTTCTTTTTCTTTGTGTCCCCAGAACCTTGGACAGATCCCAGTGTATAGCAAATGCCAAATCCCTAGGGTTGTAAGCTATATGTGTTAGGTGACACAAGTGTGGGTCCCAAACTGAGAGCATTCATTCCTCCTTGTCTGTGGTATGTTTGAGTATGTGCATAAGTCTGCCTGTGGGTGTTTCTAAGCAAGTGTTTACTGGAGATGGGCCTCTTGAGTGCTCAGCTGCAGGTGTAAAATACTTTGGGTGGGAGAGAGACCTGAAGAATATTAGGCTAAAACATCTGCTGCACTTCCAAAGCCTGTCTGGGGAGGGAAGGCTTACACATACATGAAGAAGTCAGAGGAAACTAAAGTCATCAGCTGTGTTCCAGCTGGGGAAGGTCAGATCTGGGAAGGCTTGCTAGAGGAGGTGTGACTGAAGCTGAGTCTTGAAGGCCAAGGAGATAGTAGATAGGCAGAGAAGAGTTGCTGAGGCTTCCAGGCAAGGGAATGGCCTTGAAGAGATGGTAACAAATTTGGATAAGCAGTTGGGCTAGAACAGAGACTTCCTGGTGGGGATCAGGAGGACAGAAGGCTGGAGCAGTCTTTGGGTGCTTGACTGGGGGAGAGCACCAGCTGAATGCTACCTCTTCCCCCATGCCGAATTCTTCCAAGGTGTGAGATTGTTCCAGTTCTCAGTTCATCTGTCCTTTTCTGGCCCTTACTGCCTTACTGTCTGCCTTTCCATATGTCCATTCCTCCTTGGTGCCTGCCTCAGTCTCTGGGGTGATGGTTGTATATGTGAGTTCTTTCTCCCCTCCACTTTTGACTCCCATCTTCCTTCCCTCTCTCCTCCTGCCTGCCTTTTCCCTCTCACCCCTCTTCCCTTCCCTCTCTTCATCTCCTTCACTATTCTATGCCCCAAAGACCCTCACCTTCTGTCTCCATTCCCTTTATCTTCCTTCAATACCCCTTTCTCTCTTGAGTCCCTTCTCCTCTTTTTCCTTCTCTCTTCTCTTCTTCCTTTCTATCTCTACTCCCTCTTTCCCCTTCTCTTCTGTCCTTCCTCTTCTCTCTACCTTTATCTTCTCTTTCATCTTCCTCTTTCCTTCTTTGTCCTCTTCTCTCCCTCTTTCATTCTCTTCTTACCTTCTCCTCCTGTGCCCCCTTCTCTCTTCTCCTCCATTCCCCTTTACCATGGATTCTTTTTATCCTCATTTCTGTCTTCCTTTTTTCTCTTCCTTCACCTTCATTTTCCTTTGTCTCTTGTCTTCATTTCCTTCCCCATCGACACTCTCCTCCTCTCCCCTTCCTTCCCCTCCTCTTTCTCTCCCTCCTCTTTCTTTCATTATTAATGAAATCTCTGTAATGTAAAAAAAGATGCTTCATAGAACCCTGAGTAAGGAGGAAGGTGCCCAGCCCTCCAGCAAAAATAAAACAACCCACAGTGATAATATGGGGCAGTGGGGGTAGGTGGATGTGTAGGTATTGAACAGAAAAGGAACTGGTCCAGTTGTGAAGCCATGGGGCAGTACGTGTGTGTGTGTGTGTGTGTGAACTTCTGAGGGTGATGTGTGCTGGTCATGAAGAAGAATGACCATTTCAATGGACCTGTTCATATCATGAACATATGCCTAGGGTAGCCTTCACTTCACTCTTTATAACCCAAAATCACAGAATGTTAGAGCTGGAATGGACCTTTCCATGGCCTCTGGTCCAATACCTTCATTTGGCAGAAGAGACTTGAGTCCAGACTTGGCTAAGGACATACAACCTTTGTGGCCAAGGACAAAATTGGTTGTGGGGTATTTCATTCATTAATTCCACAAGTCTCCCACGTGTCTAGCCCTGTGCTTGGCTCTTTGAAGATGAGAGAGGAGGCATGTTCAATTGTGGACCTCAAAATCTCTCCCTGTCAAGCAGATGTATATGTGCAGAGGGTGGATTGATGTGGCCTTGATTGGTGGGATGAATGACCAATTTCAAATCAAGAGTTCCAGGCCCATTCGAATGTAAGCTTCCTGTGAGTAGGCATTATTTCTTGTTTTGTGCTTCTGTCCCCAGGGTCCAGTACAGTAGGTGCTTTGTCAATTGATTGATTTCTGTCTGGGGTAGAAGGAGGTCAAGGCCAGCTTCAGGGAGAGAGTGACCTTTGAAATGAACCTTTATAAAGCTTAAAACCCCATATAGATGGGAACTACTAAAGCTTGGGAAGATGAAAAGGGTCAAGAGGAGTTTCAGGGATGGAAATGTCCTGGGTTAAGGTATATGGAGGCTGTATGTGGGCAGGGGGAAGAGCAGTGACTGGGGAGCTCTGAGCACTCACATGGAGTCCTGTGTCCATGCACTGGGGCATGCAGGGATGAACTCAAATGTGAGGGGACATGTGGGAGGGAAAACATACTGTGTAGGCATTAATTCATTCATTCATACATTCATTCATTCATCTGTTCAATAAGCA
>CM053585.1:381358748-381368254 GCA_028646515.1 Pseudochirops corinnae
GGGGGAGGGTGGCAGAGAGGAAAAGTGTGTGTGTGTGTGTATAAAATACAGTCAGGGAAGATGCAAGAAGGGTGCACCTGGGGGTAAGGCAGAGTTACAGGCTTGTATGTATGTGGTCTCTAGGTGCTTTTTCCTCATGGTAGTGTTTGTGAGAAGTTCTGGCAGGAGTCTGAATAAGAGAGTGTGCATCTGTGTGTGTGTGTGTGTGTGTATGTGTGCCCGTGTATGTTTGTGTAGGCTGGACAAGGAGAGGCTCCGGAGGGAGTTTGCTGAGGGCAGGTTCAAAAGATTGCTGGGTGATAGTGTCTGATGTGACGGTGACCAGAGGTGAGGAACAGAGACTAATGCTGGTAGTGTGTGTACGAGGAGAGGGGGGTTTAGTGCACATATGTAGATATGTGTGTATATCTGTCTTTATGTATGTATATTCATCTTCCTTCTTCTGTGCCTACAGCTGGGTATTCCCTTGGCTTCTGGTGCTTCTATCCTCCTCAGCAATGGGATGTCAACTTGGCTTTTGGGCACCCAGGGCACTGTATCAGCTCAGACTGGGGTTGTGTCTCGGCCTTGGTGCTAGGGGGTTGTTTATACCTCCTTAATTCAGGAGATAAAGTCCCCAAAGTCCATCTTTCTCTTCCTCCTTCATTAAGTCTCCTGGTGAATGTGGGTATCTCCAAAGCGCACTCCCAGGATTAGCAGCTGGCCTGGGCCTGGGCTCTGCTCCCTTTTCCTGCTCCAAAACTGCAGGTCCAGTTCTCTCTCTCTGCTTCTCCTTCCCTCTTTTCCCCCATTTCTGTCTCTCTGCCTTCATCTCTTTCCCAACTCTCTCTCTCTCTCTTACCTCTCTCTTCTTTCCCCCATATCTTTTCCCCTTTCTTTCCTCAATTTTTCTCTCCTTCTCTTCCCTTCCCTCCATCTTTCCATATCTCTGCATCTCCCTCCCTTTATCTCTTCTCCATCTCTTTCTTTCCGTCCATGTCTTCCCCTCCCTCCTTCTGTCTTTCCCTCTTTCTTCCTCTCTTCCTCTCCCTTTATCATTCCCTATTTCCATCTTTTCTCATTCCATGTCTCCCCCTCTCCTTCCCTCTACCTCTTTATCTCTTTCCCTCCCTTCATCTCTTCTGATCTCTCTCTCCTCCCCTCCTTTCATACCTCTTCTATCTCTCTTCACTCTCCCTCTCGCCCTCCCTCCATCTCTCCATCTCCTCCCCCCTTGACAGCCCCCCCCACATGGATATTCATTTGTGGTATATTCCGTTGCCATTGGAAACCTAAGAAAGAAGTGAGTGTACCCTTCAAGACTCCAGCATCTCCCTCCACCCTCCCTTCTCCTCTCCCTCTTCCCCACCTCCCCCACCCCTTCCCTCACAGAAGGAGAAGACTTGGGCGAGGGAGCCCTCGCCTCTCTGTTGGAACAAGGCCGGGACATTGGCCAGGGACACTGCTGCTGCCTAGACGTGGAGGCCCAGAGCAGAGCCGAGAACCTCTATCCATCCATCCTCCCTCCCTTGTATCCTTCCATCTTTCCCTCTCTTCCAGCTTGTCCTGCTCACTCTGAAATCTGGGATCCCTGTGCCTGGGGGTAAGGAGCTTGGGGGAGGGAGGCTGTCCTTCTTCAGAGGTTTGTGGGTGTGTGTGTGCCGGCTGTGTGTGAATGTTCCAGGGCGTCTGCTTGTCTTTGGTGTGTGTGTGTGTGTGTGTGTGTGTGTGTGTGTGTGTGTGTGAGTTGTATGCTCATGTGCACAGGTATGTGTGTTTTCTTCCTGCATATTGCTTGTGCCTACATGTGGCTGTGTTGTGCGTATGCATCTGTTTTCCTATGCTGCATTATTTGTTTCTCCATGTGCCCATGTGCACGTGTGTCTGTGTGCAGTTTGCGTGTTCTCATGTGCATCTTTAGCCTCTATCTCTGTGTGTATATGTGTGTGTGCCCATGTATGCTCGTATGGGTGGGTACATCAGTATGGGGATCTCTCACCCATGCCCAGGACCCTTGCCTGCCAGGGGATCTGTTGGCCAGAGAAAGCCTTATTCTACTTCTTCACTTGGGTGCTGGACTCAAACCCAGGAATGGGAAGGCTCCCAGGATCTCCCTTTACTCTCATCCATAGTTTTTTCTGTGAAAGGGTTGGGGGTAAAGGAAGCAATGACTGAGGCTTTGGCTGATGCTAGGGGAGTCCCAGCCTGCCTCCTTCTGACCTCGACCTTGTGGGTGGGGTTTGCAGGGAGGGGAGGCCAGACCCCATCCCCTTGCTTCCCCAGACTTCCCTGGGGGCCTGCCACAGAGTGCTTCAGGGTGGTATCTGGGCCAAATTAGGAGAAGAGATGACGGAAGGAGCTGGGGCAGCCAGGGCAAGGGAAGTCTGTACTTAAGTCTGGTGGAGAGCTGGGTCTCAGGGCTCTGGATCGGGGGAAGGAGAAACTGGGCTGGCCCCTGAAGCCTCCATGTTTGAGCCGTGCTGATAGCCCTTTCCCTTCTGATCTGAATTCCTTGGGGTTGCTAGGGAACGGTCGGGGGGGATTCCCTCCTCCCCCTCCCCAGGAAGAACTAGGGCAATGGGGAAAGGTCACTTAGAAGGCTGGGGAAGACCCTGGATGGGAGATAGTAAAGATCCACCCCTCCACCCCTCTCACCTCCCAGGCAGGGCTCGTTCAGCAGGATCATGCTCAGACACTTCCAGGGAGGTGCCTTCTCTCATCAGAGTTGTTGCTGGTCCCCACGTGGAAGAAGATGTTGTCGTCCTTCAGCAGGGGTTTTGGGCATCGTCACCAGGAGGGAGATTGTGGTACTTGGCACTGTGCTGGCAGCTGCTTACTTGGTGGAGAGTAGTGTCTCCCGGTACAATATTTGTGGTCATTGGCAGAGAGGAATGTGGTCTCCACGGTGGTGTTTATCTTGAGAGGGAGATTACAGTCCCTGGGGGGTGGTTACCAGAAGGAAAGAGATATTATCCTGGGCAGAATGTGTGTGGTCAAGATGAGGGCCAGAACATGGCAGCCTGTTTTCTTTCCTTTCTCCACTGTTCCTTTATCCCTGATGCCTCCAGTCCTAGGGGTGGGTCATGGTGGGTCCTAAGCCTCCCTCCCTCTTCTGTCCATTAGTTGTTAGAAATACTGTCTTTGCCATTTCTGCCAGATCAGACCCCTACCCCTTCCAGCATAGCTCCTCCTTTGGGGAAGAGTCTTCCTACACCGGATTCATAGGATCTTAGTTTTAGGCTAGAAGGGTCCATAGAGGTCATTGAGTCCAACTTCCTCATTTTACATAATGAGGAAACTGAGGCCCAGAGGCATTAAGTAAAACTCACCTAAGGTCACACATTAGGCAGAGCTAGGATTGGAACTCAAGTCCTTTGACTCCAAATCCATCATCCCCACACTTCCCCTACCTCTCATGCTATGTCCTCCTCCCTCCCTTCCTATTTCCACCGGGTGGCCTTCTCCCCAAAGACCTCCTCTGTGATCATGGGAGGAAGGGAGATCCCACCCTAATTCAACAACCCTCTCTCCCAGTATTCTTCACTAAAACCAGACCAGTTTCCTCACTGACATCCCTCCCTCTCCTCTGTCTCTGCCCATCATTCCCCGTTCCTTCCTCCCCTGGTAATAGCATTAATAATAGCTTACTTTCGTATTATTCTCTGAGGTTGGCAAAGCCCTTTACAAACAGGGCATTTCAAAAGCATTTTTTTGGACAATCTGTATATCACCCCGTGATCTCTTGAACTTGTCTTTGAACTAGGCACTGTTATTTTTTCCAATTTGTAGCTGAGGAAATTAAAGCCCAAAGAAGGTAAGGGTCACAAAGTTAAGTGTAAACAGTCATATGTCAGGGAGAGCACTGGTTGTCTCCCACTAAACAGCTGTGTTACCTGTGGTCAGGTGGCTCTCCCCACTCTGGGCCTCAGTTTCCCAGTCTACCTTTTACCCTTTGAGTTGTAATGCATCACAGATGATGAAGTTTTATGTACAGACCAAAAGCCTTATCCATCAGTTAGTCAATCAACTAATACATGTCCATGTTTGTGTCTCATCCCCCTGGTGTGCCACAGGATTGTGAACCTAATGTAAGCTCTTTGAGATGCTGATGTGGGGCTGTCTTCGTGTGAACTCTCTCCCTAGTGCCTTGCACAATACCCTACATAGAGTAGGCATTTAATAAGTGCTTGCTTAGTGATTAAGAGGTTAGGGAATACATGCTAATTAAACTTTGTATTTTTTTCTAGTACCTGGCACAGGGTTCTGAAGTAAATCAACCAATCAGTGAATAAGCATTTATTATGCACCTTCTCTCAGCCTACAAGGCTACAAGACAAGCACGAATGTTCTGGCCCTCAGGGAGCTTACATTTGAGAGGCACCTCCTCTGGAGAGGCAGTTTGTAACCCATCTGTGCCTGCCCCTTCTGGGCAACTCTTAGCAATCCATTGTAAGCATTTATTAAGCACCTAGTACTTGCACAAAAACATTCATAAACCACCTACTATGTGTTGGTCCCTAGGCTAGAAGCTGAGGAGGTAAAAAGAAAAATGAAATAGTCCTTGCCTTCAAGGAGTTTCCATTCTATCTCATTGTTTCTGGACAAGGGCTTAGGGAGGGCAGGGATTGTGATTCCCATTTGACAGATTGGAAAACTGAGATTCATTGATGTTATAGTAAAACACTTTTGGAGTATTTTGTACCAGGCTTTTGAGGTGGAGCTGTTTTGGATGAATTGGCCTCTCAAGTCCTTTTTCACTACAGAATTCTGTGATTCTGTGACTCACCCCAGGTCATTTGGCTAGTGAGGGGCAGAGCTGGGACTGGAACCCATACCTGAATTCTATGACGGGACTTGTTACACTACATGGCATGTGACCTTGTTTGGCTTGTTCTGTGGATGGTGCTCACATTCTCTTATGAGAGGCATGTGGTGCAGAGGAAAAGGTGTTGGATTTGGAGGTAGAGGACAAGGGTTCGTATCCTGACTCCACTTATTATCCATGTAGACCTGGATCAGTCACTTCCCCTTTTGGTGAGGTTGGACTACAGGGCCTGTAGGTTCCTTCCAGCTCTAGATCAAGGATTCTTTAGGGCTTGTGACCTTGTGACTATATTTCTCTGGGCCTCAGTTTCTTCCTCTGTAAAAGGAGAAGATTGGTTGGACTTGATAGTTTCTGAGATCTTTTTGATATTTAAAGCTATGGTTCTGGGCAGACTGAGTCGTTACCTTCTCTTGCCTTGCCTTCCCCATGGGGCTGGGTCTCCTTCAAAGGTGCTCAGCATATACTTGTTGAATGAGTAGGACCTAAAAGGAGTGGCACTGGATTCTACCTGAGGGCTGGTTCTTTGAGGAATAGTCTTCTCTTACCCACCCCCCCCATTGGACAAAAGCAGGATAGCATAATGGGGGGGGGGGAACTGCATTTGGAGCCTGAAGATCTGGGTTTGAATCCTCATTTTGCCACTCACTAACTGTGTGATTTCAGGCAAGTCACTATCTCTCTGGGTCTCATTTTACCTGTCTGATAAATGACCAGGAGAAGGAGCTGAATAAGATGCTCTCACAGGTCTCCTCCAGTCCTGACCTTTTTGTGATCTTGTTGATGATGGGTACATTTCATGAGCATCTCCAGTAGGTGCAGAACCTGGGATCAGGCATGAGGGATGGATGGGGGTAAAGAAGATTTTGTTGTTGTTTCTGAGTTGCTTCTGCTGTGTCTAACTCTTCCTGACCCCATTTGGGGTTTTCTTGGCAAACATACAGGAGTGGTTTGCCATTTCCTTCTCCAACTCGTTTTACAGATAAGGAAATTGAGGCAAACAGGGTGAAGTAACTTGCCCAGGGTCATACAGCTAGTAAATGTCCAAGACTGGATTTGAACTCAGGTCTTCCTGATTCCAGGCCTGGTGCTCTATTCATTGTGCATACCTCTAGTCCACTCTCCAGGGACTTCTAGCTTAATAGGACAGGATAGCTGGATTACTGGAGAATGAATGCAGAGAGTTTTGGACACATCATCAAAATTCCATAGTTGGGAAGGTGGTTGTGGGGTTAATGTAGGTGGGTTTCCTGGAGGAGGTGGGCTTTAACCTCTGATATAAAGGAGAGGATGAAGACCCCTCTCCCTAGAGTGGAAAAGCAACTGTTCAGGCCTCTTGCTTTTATCCAGATCGCCTACCGAGAGAGAATGGCGCTAGATCTGGGCTCAGAGAACCTGCGTTTGAATCTCATTCCTGTGACTTTCGGCTTCATCTCTTGGGGCCCCAGGTGCCGGAGATGAAAAGGGAGATGAAGAAAGGGGAGATGTGCAAAATAAAGAGAGGAAGATTTGGAATAGAAGGGAAGAGAGGGAGAGGAGGGGAGAACCGCCAGGCAGGCAGCAAGAATTTATTAAGTGTTTACTCTGTGTCAGACCTCGGACAGACAATGCCAAAAAGGAAACAATTCTTGCTGTTTGTTTGAAATAGTGTGATCCAGCCCCTCCAGGGGCTTACATTCAAATAGGGAAAAAATGTTGCTCCTTAGAAATATATACATAGTATGGGGCAAATGATTACAAAGTGGTTATGGGAGGGAGAGCCCTGGCCTGCTGGGGTGGGTGGGTGAACCAGGAGAGGGCTCATACAGAAGGTAAGGTTCAGCTGAGTCTTGAATAGAACTGAAGCTTCCTAGAGGCAGAGGTACAGAGGGAAAAACCATGGAAAAGGCATAGCAAAGGGATAATGTGTGCACCTCTAGCTGCAGGGCTGGATCCCAGAGGCAGAGTGTGTGTGTAAGGAGCCTGGAAAGGTAAGAAGGGGCTAGCCAGCTTGTGATGGGCTAGAAATGCCAAGCAGGTGAATTGATATTTGATCCTCAAGGCAATTAGGAGCTCCTGGAGTTTGTTGGAGGAGGGAGGATGAATTAGAAAAAAAGGAAAGGAAGAAAGAGGAGGAAAAGGAAGGGAGAGAAGAGGAACAAAGAGAAGAGTCAGGAAAGGTAGTAATTGGGAAGATGAGTAGACTGAAGAGGGGAAAGGCAATAAAGAGAAGTAGAGGAGAAAAGAGGATAGAAGTAAGAGAGCAGAGAAGTTTTGGGAATGAGAAGAAGAGCAGGGGAGAGAAAGGAGGGGGCTGGGTGGGGCCTGTTCTGAGGCATAGTAAGCTGAAAGCCCTCTACTTACCCTCTTCCCTTTCCTTCTAGGGACCCTCAAGCCTCTTTCCCAGGGCTGAGGAGGATTTGGCAGGACCATTCCCCACTCCCTCCAGGCCATGTCCCATCTTGTTTTGGTGCTAGCTTCCCTGAGGCCTGGGCAGGGGCAGAGAGCACCTCAAAGGGCTTTAGCCAAGGGGGCAGTGCCAATGCCTGGATGGGTGGGGAGCTGCTGGGGCCATGGGGAATAGATCTTGTGTTGTGTTTGGGACCCAAGGCAATTCCTTACTCAACACCCTGTTTGTTTGTGGATGAGAAAAGGGGGTCTGTGGTTGATAACAGAGCAGGGATTCACGGGCACTGGGGCTGGAATGGATGTCTGGCTACAGAGCTCAGCCATAGGACTTATGGGAGCCAAGGAAAGCCTGGTACAGACCAGGCTTGGAGATCAGCCAGGAGTTGTCTATCCTATTGAGCTGGTGGGTGGGAGTGGGTCTGATGGAGGGTGTGTGTGTGTGTGTGTGTGTGTGTGTGTGTGAATACGTATATTAGTGTCTGACTCTGTGTGTGTGTGTGTGTGTGCGTGTGTGTGTGTGTGTGTGTGTGTGTGTGTGTGTAAAGGGCTTCAAAAGCAGAGACTAGCTCTGGTGTCTTAGTTTGTTTATAGTAAGAGAGATAACAGCTCTAAGAGCTAGAAAGAACTACAGAGACCATTGAAATACAAGTTTTACAGATTAGGAAACTGAGGCCCAGGGAAGTGAAGTGATCTAGGATCATAGATTCATCAATCTAGAGCTGGGAGAAGTCATCTGATCCAATTCCCTCATTTTACAGATGAGGAAACTGAGGCCAAGGGAGGGGAAATGCACATTGATCTGGCAGTCCCTCACAAAACCACGAGTCTCATAGAGGTCAGAACTAAGCACTGGGAGGGGGAGAGAATGATGAAGGGAAGGCAAGAGTCTGCCTGGTAGAAGGCTGCGCATTGGGATGGTGAGGAGTAAGCTCTTCTGGTCCTAAGGTGGGGAATGTGAGGAGTAACAGTGGGCTTCCTGGAGGAGACCTAACCTATGATTTGAAGGAGAGGATGTTGGCTCTTTTCCTTGGGGTCTAATTGCAGCCCTGCCCCGTCCAATTTGATGGTGGGAAGATGGTCATCTCCCTTGGTCTTGATGGAGAGGGCAGGGTTGGGGGTGAGGAACTGGTTTACTCGGAAGGGAGGGAGGGACCTCATTTTCTGCTCAAGGAGGGCAGGTGATTAGAGGAGCCCAGTGCCACTTCTAGAAGTCAACTCAATTTATCAAATATTTATTAAACACTTACTGTTTACAGAGTATTAGTGGTAGGCTGGAGCAGAGAGACATAGTTTAGTTAATTCATTATTCCTGTCCATGTGGAACTAAATTAACAAACATGCATTTTTATAATAAATTTTATAATATTTTTATATTTTATAATTTTTATAATATTTTAAATAATATTTCATCATTTCCAAATTACATGCCACAGCCACTTACTATAAGTCAGGCACTATATTAAGTGTTGGGGCTACAAAGACAAAGAATGAAACAATCCTTGCCCTCAAGGAATTTCCATTCTATTGCTTTCCACCTGGGGGTGCAGCAGGGAATAATAACTCATCAGCAAAGAAAATACACAATATTGTGGTGAGAAGTCAGTTGGAGTAGGGCAGTAAAAGGGTTAAATGTGGTTGGAGGGCGTCAGGGAAGGTTTTCTGGAAGAGGTGACTTTTAAAAAATGACTATGGAGAGGCTGTATGGTATATACTCATGATCCTAATAGCTAACATTTCCATCCTGCTTTTGTGGCTGTTTTTCAGTCATGTCTGATCATCTGTGACCCCATTTGGGGTTTTCTTGGCAGAGATACTGGAGGGGTTTGCCATTTCCTTCTCCAGCTCATTTTATGGATGAGGAAACTGAGGCAAATAGGGTTAAATGACTTGCCCAGGGTCACATAGTTAAGTCTGAGGTCAGACTTGAACTCATGAAGATGAGATTTTCTGCCTCTAGACCTGGCATTCTATCCAATGCTCCACCTAGCTGTCCTTACACTGCTTTAAGATTTGCAAAATGATCACCCTTTGATCTTCACAGCAACCTTAGAGAGTTAGCCTCAGTTTGAAGGAAGATCTGGGTTCAAGTCCCACTTCTGACATAGAGTAGCTATGGCTAAGGCACTGGATTCTCAGAATGCCAGGCAACTCTCTAGGTCTATACTATGCTATATGTTTGGGATGAAAAATATCCTTTATCCTTAATTTAGTGAAAAGAAATAAACACAGAGATCTCTTAGGATAAGAACAGGACTTTATTCTCTTCCCCAGGAGAAGAGGGCAGTCTTCCCCATGACTCATCATGGAGAAGAGGCAA
>CM053585.1:381368754-381466333 GCA_028646515.1 Pseudochirops corinnae
AGAGGCACACTTCACCAAATACTTCCCCAACTGGGACAGCAAGGAAAGATAAGAGGAGGGTCCCACCAAGGCGGGAAAACAGACAAAGGAACATAAAAGTGATTGACAGAAGCAATTTGAAGAGTTAACCACCCCAAACTGAGAAGTTTTCATTCATCCCATACATATACGTTGGGTGGAGGGAATATCCTCCTTCAGGAGTTCCCCATACCAGTGAAGTCACAGTTCTAGTTCCTATCCTTTTAAAGAATGGGATGGGAATATGATGAGCAGGGAGGGCATTCATGGTATGGGAAACAATATGAGCAAAGACACAGAGGTAGGGAAGCCCAGAGCAAATACAGCAAGAAGTCTTATTTAGCTCTTGCTCAGAGTGCAAGAAAGTAGACAGTAAGGCTAAGAATAAGGGACAGAGCCTGAATGACTGGCCAAGGAGTCTGAAACTGACTTTTGAATGTATGGTCTGGGAAGTTTGAGATTAGGTTGCTTGCAGGCAGGAGGGAGCCATTGTAGGCTTCTGAGTGAAGGAGAAGAGCCTCCTGGCCAGGTCTAGCTGATGACATGATCTAACAGGCAGAAGTGCCATGACAGAAAAACATTCAGCCCCAGCAGTGGAGGTGGGTATGCACAGCTATTGCTTAAATGCTGGAAAAGGGTGGGAGTAGGCATTGAGTGGAGGGCCATCTTTGTCAGGGTGTGTTCCCTAAGGAGAAGGGGGAGGGGTCCTGCCTTGTGATTGAAAAAAGATTAGAATGGATCTGATGGAACAGAAGGAAGGCTGCTCCATTTAGGGAGAGACTAGGCTGAATACAAGGGGACTTCTAATCTATCATCTTTGACCCTCTTAGAGTTTGGAGAACTGGTGAGTGAATGAATGAAAAGTCACTTGTTAAACCCTTGCTGTGTGCAAAGCACCGAGGATCCAAATAGAAAAGTGGAGATCGTGGTCAGTATGGGCGACATAGCATTGGCATTTTCCAACACTGTGCTGGGTGAGCTTGGAGTGGGAGGGACTGGTAGACCAGAAGGATGGATAGCTGCCCTTGAATTCCCTATGCTTTAGGCACCATCTTGGATGGGCCTTCTCTCCTCACCAGTCCTGCAGACATGGCTTTTGAAACTCAGGGCTGGGAGGTATCTGGCCCATCTCCCTGACTCTAAGCCATGCCAGCTCACATCCTGGATGACCAGAGAGAGGATACCTGCCTGTTCTCCTATCCATCTAAGGGAGCTGTGTGAATTGAGAGTTAGGAAGACCTGAGTTTTCATCCCAGCTCTCTGGCTTCTAACAATCTGCATGACTGTGGACAGATCCCTTAATTTCTTTGGGCTTCACTTGCCTCATCTGTAGGACCAGAGGAAGGGACTAAATGGCCTTGGAGTCCTTTACAGCTCTAGACATAAGAGCCTATAATTCCATAAGTAGGATCCTTCCCGTGTGATCTTGGGCAAGTCATGTGAGTTTTCTGAGTTTCATTTTCTTCCTTTGTAAAAGGAGTTGAACCAGATGGCATCTAAGGGCCCTTCCAGTTTGAAATCTAGGATCCTTTGGGCTGAAGTGGGTGGTGCAGAGTGCTAGACTTGGGTTGGGAAGATCTGGGTTGGAATTCTTCCTAGGACACTTAACTAGCTGTGTGACCCTAGACAAATCCCGTAACCTCTCTGGACCTCATTTTCCTCATCTGTAAAATGAGAGGGTGAGATGTAGCTTTGTTAGAGGTCCCTTCCAGCCTTCCATGTAGGCTCCTATGATTCTAGCCCTACCTCGACCTTGGGATCCTTTCCAACCTTTACAGGTAGAATGAAAAGATCAGATTAGATAATCCCTAAGGCATTTCTCAGCTCCAGCACCCTCTGATTACATCGCTCTGGTTTCTCCTGACAGGCCTGTGCATTTGCTTTCTCCATTCCCTATTAGATCCCACTAGACCTGGGCCTGGGATAGAGCCACCTGCCCTGGAGGGCCAGTGTCCTGGTGGGAGTAACATTGGTTCTTTCATTCCCCTGCCAGGGCCGAGGAGAGAGGAGGACAGAGCTGAGGTCTGGCCAAGGACTTGGCACATCTTGGAAGAAGGCAGTGGCCACCAGGGACAGCTCCAGGGCATTAACATTCTGAGGATCTCCTTGACCAGATGTGAGCAGGTACTGAGGCCAGATTGTTGCCTATTGGCTGGGGAATGAGACTTCTGATGCCCCCGGGATCCTCTCTCTAGCTCAGGAAGGGGAAAAGGGTCACTTAAGTCCTCTGGTGACCAGGCTTTCATGGGGGCTGAGATGTTAGGGACCTCTGCAGAATGCTCAGTAGCAATCTTTCTCTGTTCTATCTCTGTCACTTTCTGTTTGTATGTCTCTGTCTGTTTCTCTCTTGGGGATGCCTGGGGCTGGAATAGTAATAGTTCTTGGTCACTCTCCCCTTCACTGTTCACTGTGGATAGGATATCATAAATGGATAGTATATTTGTAATAAGTGCTGGGGATCTTAGTGGCTGGGTTATACTGGGGATATGAGACCCAGATGTTTTAGAACTGGAGGATCTTTCTTGCTGGGAGGGCTCTTAGGAACACAGAATGTCAGAGCTAGGACAAATCTCAGAACAGAAAATGCCAGGAGTGGAAAGGATCTTAGAATATGAAATATCAGAGCTGGGAGGGGCCTTAGAACAGGGAATATCAGAACTTGGGGGGGGGTTGTTAAACATGAAATGTTTGTACAGAAAGGGACCTTAGAACATAGAATGTCAGAGCTAAGAGGAGCCTGGTAGGACATGGAGGCCAGTCCCTTCTTTTTTATAGATGGGGAAACTGAGTCTCTGAGCTGAATCTTTGAGAAGGTGGTTAGGGGTTGGCCAAGGAGAGGGTAGCTGATCAGAAAAATTTTTCTCTGTAACTGGGAGCCACCCAGAGATTCCAAGGGGCTCAGAGGAAGCCTGGGAGTACTTTGTGAATATTAGAGGCATAGAGCCTCTTTCTCTCCACAGATATGCTAAAGGATTGGCAAGGTGTGTGCTAGCAGTCTCTGCATTTGTCTCTGGGCTGAAGTGGCCTCTCATTGAGGCCCAAGGGGCAAGTGGGCTTACTGAAGGAGAACTGGTCTTTCCCTTCCTTGACTGGCTTCTTTGCCAGCTTGTCATGTCTCTTCATTGCCTGCTTGGCCGTGAGCCCCTCTTCTTTTCTGAAATCTGGCCATAGGCACATTAGCCTGTAATGCAGAAATGCTGCTGGAAAATGGAGCCTCCAGGAGGAGGAAACTGAGGCCCTTGGGTCTAGAGATGGAAGAGACTGTGTAGAATCTAAGTTCTGCATTTTACTCTGGAGGAAACTGAGGCCCAGGTCACTTATGGTACGTCATTCTTAGTAGCTAGTCTCTGAGAGGAGCCATGTGGAAAGCTCTTTACTAAACTTAACATGCTCTGTAAATGGCAGTTCCAATAATCCTTCAAGTACCATGGAAATATGAATAATAGTTGTTATCATTCAGTCAGCAAGAAGTTACTGAACGCCTGCTGTGGTCCCAGCTCTGTCCTGAGGCTGAGATTCAGAGGGAGAGAAGGCAAAAAGCGAGTCTAGCCTAGTTGGGGAGGCAAGAAACACATGCATGAAACAATTAGAAAGCAAAACCGCCTGTAATAAGGTGTTAAATTGTGCGGTGCCGAGAATAATTAGAGAATAAGGCAGTATGTAATAAGGTGTTAATTGTGTGGTGCCGACTGAGTGCTGTAGCCACTCAGAGAAAGGAGGGACCAGCAAGGGCTGGGCCAATCATGGGAGGCTTCATGGAGGAGGTGCCATTTGAGCTAGGCCTTGAAGGCTGGTTCTGGGTCTGTGTATGAGAGTAGGTGGGACCAACACAGATTAGATTCACTGGAGAAGGGGCGGTTGTGAACTGAGCTCCTGGAGAGGGGTCTGAGTGTCAGCAATGAGCATCTTTATAACAACTGAGTTGAAGTGTGGGGTCTCCCTTGACCGAACTCTGGGCATCCCAGAATGTCTACATGCGTGTCTGGGCATCCCTTGAGGGTATACTTTCTCTGTTATGTTTCTGTAAGCTTCCAAAACACGATTGTCTAGCCCTTCTATACCCATTTGAGTTATGGGGCCAGCAGAAGCCCAATGGAAGTTATACATTGAATGGTGCCAAGAGTTCATGCACAACTCTGGGGAGGAGATAACTAGTTACTGAAGTAGAGCCTCTGGGACAAGAAATGCTGGCCTTACATGGGCTGGGGAACCTATCCAGATGGTAAGGTACTCACCTGCCCCAAGGCTGGAGACTGGACTAGATGACCTCCCTTGAGGTACTTTCTTCTTCACAGAATCCTTGTCTCTGAAGAACACCTGTCATTTGCATGAACGTCCCTTAGCTCAGACCTTGCTGCCCTCCCAGGCCCCTTTCTCCATCCACGATGGGTTTCCCAAGGATAATATGCCAATTACCCAATTGTGTTTTGTGACACTTTGGGACATCATGGAGACAGTCTTGCTATGTCTGTTGTGATGTCCCTGACTCCCTGATGGTCCTATCGTTGTTTGACCAGCAGAGGAGAGAGGGCAGGGTGGTCATGATTGTGCTGGGTAGACAAGGAAGCAGCTTGTGTGTGTGTGTGTGTGTGTTCTCATGTGTGTTCATATGTGTGAATACCCTTATGGCACTGTATGATTTTCATATCTATACTCACAATAATGTGTTTATATGTGTGTGGCTTTGGTCTCTGTGAGAGTGGGTGTATTTTTGTGTGGTTTGTATGTATGGATTTGTGACTGTGTATGTTTGTGTGAGGGTAAGTGTATGTCTTAATGCTAGTGTGTGATTCTCATGTGTGTTTGTGATTGTGTGTGTGTGTGTGCGTGTGTGTGTGTGGTTGATCTTTGTGAGAATAGGGTTTTTTGTGTGTGTTTTTCAATGCCTTTGGCCATTTCTAAGTATTTGTGTTCAGGCTGTGGGTGTGCTAAGTCCCTCTGTGACTGTGTCTTTGAGTGTGGATTAGCGTAGGCACACAGAACAGAACTGATGGTGGGGCTGGAGGGTGATGCCTTTGCTTTTTGATGCTTCCCCCCAGGCTGGAAACTTGGTTTAGCAGCAGCTGTCTGGGGTTGGCACCTGGGCTGAGAGGAACATAAACTCTGGGGATGCTGGGCTCCAGGGCTTGGGGAATGGGGGACCAAGGAAGAAGAAAGAATAGAGTGTTGTGGTGGCTTCAGTTTTTTGGCCAGAATATGAAAGCACCTGGGTGGAGGGCGGGCGTGCACATGAAAGGAGTCATAAGACCTAGGGCTAGGGGGACCTCAGAGGCCAACCAGTTCAACCTCTTCATTTTATGGATGGAGAAACTGAAACTCAGAGAGTTCTAGTAACTTGCCCGAAGTCACACAGCTTAGAAGTAGCCGTCAGGCTTTGACCTAGGTTCTCAGACTACAAAGCAAGTGTTTTTTCCAGCATCCTGTTTTGCTTCCAGGATTCAAGCCTTAGGCATTTCAGAAGCCCATCATGCCCTAAGGTGCCCCTTCATTTCTCTCAGATTCTTGTTGTAAAGAGGACTGGAGACTGGGGTCTGGGGTCAAGGTTCATGTCAAAGTTAAGGTCTCAGTGGTGACCAGACTGAGGATTCACACATCTCATCCTGTGTAGTTCTTCCAGGGTTTGGCTTTGGGGGCAAGGCCCTCCTCATTCCTGGGTTCCTCCTCATCACTGGCAGCAGCAGTGGCAGCAGCTTCTCTCTCCCTCCCTCCCTCTCTCTCTGTCTTTCTCCTCTCTCTCTCCCTTTCTCTGTCTCTGTCTTTCCCCCCTCTCTCTGTGTCTCTGTCTCTGTCTCTCTCCCTCTCCTCTCTCTTTCCCTCCCTTCCTTCCTCCCTCCCTCCCTCCTTCTCTCCCTGTCTCTTTCTCTCTGTCTCTGTCTCTCTCCCCTCCTTCTTTCTCTCTCTATGTCTCTCCTCTCTCTCTCCCTTTCGCTGTCTCTGTCTCCCCTCTTTCTCTCTGTCTCCCTCCCCTCTCTCTGTCTCTCTCTCTCTTTCTTCCCCCCTCTCCCCCCACCTTTCTCTCCCTCTTTCTCTCTCAGCTGTGTCATCCCCAGTGCATCCTTGGGGATTCCCTCTCTCCTGGGTGCTATAGTCTCCAGTAAGGGGAACATTCAGGAGCTCTGTCTGCTTGGAGTGATCAAGCTCAGCCTCACATCCCTGGGCCTGGGATCCCCCACTGTCTAGGCTGATTCACTGAGCCCAAGGAAGACAATGCCGGGAAGCCAAGGTCACAGAATCACATAATCGCAGGACTTCAAAGGGGCCATAGGGGAGAGAGCCCCGAGTCTAGAATCAGAGGACCTGAGTTCAAATCCAAACCCTCCTGTCTGTCCAGTGGGAGTGGCTTCATTCCTTTCAGTCTTATTTCATCTCTTAAGATAAAGGAGGATGGTTGGACTTGGTGACTTCCAAGGTCTCTTTGGCTCTAAATCGATTATCCTAAGAACAGCCCTCATTTCCATAGAGATTTTAAATCTCATTTGATTCTCACAACGACCAGTCAGGCTGAGGGTTTTGAAATACTTGTTCTATGAATGACGAAAACTGAGGCTGTATCTTGCGAGGGCTGTATAACTACTAAGTGTCAGAGGCAGGATTTGAATCCATGATTTCTTGACTCTGAGTCCAGCTTGCTATCCACTAGGCTCCCCTGCCCTTGCTCATTTAATCAATTTTTCCTTATTATTACTTAGATCAGTGGTTCTCAACCTGTGGGTTATGTTCAATTTGTAACAATGAAAATACATCCTGCATATCAGATATTTACATTACAATTCATAACAGTAGCAAAATGACAGTTATGAAGTAGCAGCGGAAATGATTTTATGGTTGGGGGTCACCACAACATGAGGAACTGTATTAAAGGGTCTCACCATTAGGAAGGTTGAGAACCACTGACCTAGAAGGAAACTGGGAACCGGGAGATGGGGCCCTACCCAGGGTCAGTCAGTGGCAGGGACATTATTCACACCCAGCTTAAAAGGACCTCAGAGGCCATCTAATCCAACTCCCTTATTTTACAGGTGGAGAAACTGAGACACAAAGTAGGGAAGTAACTTGGGATCCTAGATCTAGTCACTTGGTCCAACTCCCTCATTTTACAGGTGAGGAAACTGAGGCCCATGGATTGACCTAAACAGGGTCATACAGGTGTGAAGGGAATTATGATTTATATGTTAATCAATATATGTGTAGTGAATATACTGATAATTTAGATTTTCAGAGCTGCCTCATTATTCATTCCCTTATATTACATTACACAATTTTTATTACACATATCAGATTGATTAATGCAAAAATTATAATTCCCTTCACACAGGTAATAAGCATCAGAGACAGAATTAGAACCCAGGCCCTTGGATTCTAGAGTCAGTGCTCTTTGGGTGCTCCTGTGGGGGCTCCTTCCATTATAGCCCAACATCAGAGGCTTGGGGACAGAGCACCCAGCGTTCTGACTTCTTCCCACATCTTTGTCTTTTCTACATGAATTCAGAGTGGGGAGACTTGGAGGGACAGGGAGGGAGGTTTAATACTGGTACAAACCCTCTCTATTGGTGTGGCTGTAGGCAAATCATTTCCCCTTTCTGAGACTCAGTTTCCCTGGCTACAAAATGAACCGATTGATGCTTGTCCTGCCTCCTTCCGAGGCTTGTGACCAGGAAGCCCTTTACAAACCCTAAAGCATTTGGGAGATGGAGCAAGTCTCTGTGATTTCTGGGTCCTGGATGCCCACCCTTTTTCATCCAGTGGTCTCCCTTCTAGTGGCCAGTGAGCAGCCTGAGTCTGGACACAGGCACCATAGCTGGCCCTTAGCAGCTGTTGGAAACCAGTCAAGCTAAGTATCTGATGCCAGTGGGCAGTGCCCAATGGCTTTCCTGTCCTTATCCACAGACACAGAGTTTCTAGCTTGGATGCTTTTTAGCTGGGGCATCTCTCTGAGCCTCAGTTGGCTTCTCTGTAAAATGGAGACAAGAGTACTTCAGCTGCATTCCTTATGGGTGTGCTGGGAGAGAAGCATTTTGTAAAACTGCAAGGATTACAATCATTGAGTCCCATCTCTTGAGCCAGAAGAGACCTCAGAGGTCATTAGGCCAACCTCCCTCATGTTACACAAGAGGAAACAGAAACCACAGGAGATTGTCACTTGAGTAATGGGCCCTGGGGGTGGGATCCAAATCCTAGCTCTGCTCTACAGGGCCTGAGCTTGGCATCCTAGCTCTGACACTGACTGCTGGCGTGACCTTGGCCGAGTTACTGCCCTTCTGTCAATGTCTCTCTGTCTGTAAGGTGAGGGGGCCTTTCATAATTCAGCAATTCCAAGCTTCAATAGAAAACAGACCCCTTCTGGTAATAGATTAACTTAGAAAATCACAAATTCACATTATCCGTATTATGTTGTCTTTTTGTTAAACATTTCCCAATGACATTTTCGGGATGCACTTATGAATTCTGAGACTTATTTTAGGAGCCCCCCCCCCCCCAGCCTGAGTTTGATACCTTTGGTCTATATGAGCTGAAAGGCACTGCTCAGCTCTAAATTTCATGCTCCAGTGGTCTGGATGGTCCCTCTTAAACCCCAAACTTAAGGTAGTTCAGGGCCGTTGGAGGTCTGAGAAAGCAAGCAGCCTCAATGAGTGGTCTAGGGGATTTGGGCCCAGACTGGTAGATTGCAAGGAATGCCTTGGATGTTAGAGGCCTCTAATCCCTTCAGGATTAAGCATCTCTGGTCCTGAGCCAGGATGGATTTGCCTGGTGGGGATTAGGAGGGGAGAGCCCTGATTGGCCCATGGGGAAGGCCTGGGACCCCTGGGCTTTCTCCATTCCTAGCCTGGCTGAGGAATCCTTGAGACAGCTCCAGCCCAGACTGAAACCTCGGCACTCAGTGCCACAGAGGGTGAGGGGGCATCTTTAGACCTGGGTATACACATGGCTCAGAGGATTTAGAGCTGAATGGCGCTTCAGAGACTTGCTATTTCAACCTCCTCATTTTGTAGATGAGAAACTGAGGCCAGGGAGATTGGAGAGACTGCAGATGAGGGCTCTAGAGTGGAAGGGACCTCAGAGGTCATCTAGTCCACCTCTTTTTTACAAATGAGGAAGTTGAGGCCCAGGGAAGGAAATGACTTGCCCAAAGTCACACAAGCCATAAGTAACAGGTAGGATTTGAACCCAGGCCTCTGACTCTAAAGCCATGCGTGTGCAAAATTGCAGACACACAATCATCGATGCAAACAGAAACACAAAGGTGTAATTTACTGATATACAGACATCCAGGTGTGTAGCAGGGCAGTCGCAGAAGTGTGCACACAGAGTCCCTACCCAGGTGTAGACACCAGCAGAAAATACAAATGTTCGTATACATAGGGATCCATACGGTGCATCCAAATTTCCCCAAAGGTTTGTTCTCATAGAGACGCAGGTAAAAGCTCGCAGGTGTAACACAGGTGGTATGTGCCCATGTGGGGTGGGGGTGGGGGCGGGGCGTAGCTGCATTCCTGCACGGGCAGGTGCGTCTCTGGTCTAAGGAGCTGGGTTTGAACATTGCCACCCACAGTTCCTCTAGCTCAGGGTCTAGCTTGTGCCAGCCTGTCATTTTACAAAAGACCTGAAGCCCGGAGAGGTAAGGTGATTTGCCCCACACAGGTAGTGAACCGTAGACTCGGCATTAAAACTTCTATTTCATGCCTCTAAGACTGGCGCGCATCCATTCTTTTGAAAATTAAACATCTTTTTCAGTTAACAAATATTTAGCATTTTTTTCCTCCTTTCTACCTTTCCCCTCCCAGGGGCAGAGGGAAAGTAAAACAAAGCCCTTCTAACAAATGATTGCAATCGAACAAACCAACAAAGATTCCCTGTCAGTCACATCCAAACAGGCTCGTCTCATCGTGCATCTGCAGAAGCTCTCACCTCTCTGTTGGGGTGTGGGTATCGCACTTCATCACGAATCCTCTGGGAGGGTAGATGGTCCTTACTGTGGTCACTGTTCTGAAAGCTTTCTGAGTTGTTTGTTTTATGTTGTTGTTTCTGCAGACTTTGCTCTCCTGGTTCTACTCACTTCCCTCTGCTTCAGTCCATACGAGTCTTCCCAGATTCTCCCTTTCTGAAAGCACAGTCCTCTTCCATTATATTCCTATACTGATATTTGGTCTGCACCGAGCGGGTAAACTGTTCCCTTCTCTGTTTACTCAACTGTAAAATGATGGTAGTCCTATCTGTTATATGGAAACACTTCATAGTTATGCAGAGACCTACTCACACATATACAATGAAGTCTTTAAATCCCACTTCCTATGACTCACTTTTCTTTTGGGGCTCTTGCCCTGCTCCCCTAATACTGAGAGACATGGCAAGGTAGAGTGCTGGGCTTAATCAGAGAAACCTGATTTGGAATCCCATCTCAGACCCTACCTATGTAATGCAGGGAATTTTTTATGGGCCTTTTTATGGGCCAACTTTTATGGGCCTTAGTCTCCTCATCTGCAGAATGGAAGAGATAGTCTCAATGACCTTGAAGGTTTCTTCTAACTAAATCCTAGAGTCTCTGACCTTCTCCTGATGACTGTCTGTCCTTCCCTCTCTTCTGGTCTTCCTCATTGTCTCTTCTTGCCCAGCTGTCCTCTTCCATCTCTCTGGTTCCTGGACTGAGTCTCTGCCTCCCTAAGGCTCTCTTGCTTTCTTTGAACTCCTTAGCACCTCTCTGGGTCTCTCTCCCTGGCCTCTCTTTTCCCATCTCCCCTTCTTCTCAGCTCAGCTCTTGGAGTGTCTGTTAGCTGCTCACAAGCACTGACATTTCTCTTATTCCTTCACATTCACCAAGCACTTTCTGGACAACTGTCCTAGGAATTAATTAGTACAAGAGTTGTTATGATCTCCATTTTACAGATGAAGAAACTGAGAAGGACAGTGACATGGCCACATTTATGCAGCTGGTTAGTATGAGAACCGGGACTGGAACTCAGATCTCCTGGCTCTGAGCCCAGTTTTCTACTGCTGCCTTTCTGCCTTTCTGAGGCAGTCTCTCTGTCTCTGTCTGTCTGTCTCTCTCAGTTTAATAAAAGGTAGTGAGGGATGATGGGCATTAGCATTTGAGGAATCAGGAAAAGCTTCATGCAGAACATGGCCCTTAAAGGAAGAGAAGCACTCTGAGGCAGAAGTGAGAAGGGAGTGCTGTCCTAGGATGGGGGAATGGTTAGTGCCATGGCCTGGAGGTGAGAGATGGAGGGAACTGAGACACTCATGATTGTGCAGACATAGGGGCAGAGTCAGGATTTGAACAGAGGTCCTCTCCAGAGCCAGCTTACATTGCACAATCAGGGTCTGATCACTACATCCCATGTGCAGCTGATGGGGATTGGAACCCAGGTCTCTCGAATCTGACTCTCACACTCTTTCTACTTCTCCCAAGGAGGAACATGGTTCACCCAAAGGAGTCAATCCCTAATGGTGGAGTTTCAGGCAGTGTGATACAGAAGACGAATGACAAGAAGATAGCTTTAACCCTTGGGAGGTTCCAAATGAACAAGGGAGATAAGACAGCTACATAAATTTTGCACAGCATGATAGTGGTGATAAAGGAGATATCTGTGGGAGAAGGGGGGCTTCTGAAGTCCCTTATTCCCCACCCTGAGTCCTTCTGGGTAGAACCTGTCCTAGAAAGGGGTCATTCCTCTGGTGTCTGCTCCCCTTCCTTTCTCTCCAGGAAGCCAGCCTTCCTCTGAGCCCAGGAGTATGGCAATTAGGCAGAGGAGGGCTGATTAGATTAGAAATTAAGTGTTTGTGTTTCCTTTCTTCCCCTTTACCTAAATGAACAGATGGAGAGTCAGGAAGAGAAGCAGTGAGGATCTGAGGTCCCCTGGGTTAGGCAGGGGCATAAGGGAAGCTCCTCTCTCCTGCTCACTGAACCTCCCTGGCACACAAAGTTTGGCTTGAACTGAGCCCAGAGGATAGGGTAGGTGGTGGGAGGAAGGAGTGGAGTCAAAGAGTGCCGGGCCTGCTCTCCCTTTGGTCTGTGTTCTGGTCTCTTCTGAGACATTAGAGGAGGCAGTGGAGCCCACTGGGCAGAGGGCCTCAGACCTCACTTTGAGTCCTGACTCTGTCTCTAACATTCTGTGTAGCCTGGCACAAAGCATGTCCCTTCTCTGACCTCAGTGCCCTCATCTAGAAAATGAAGGGGTTGACTGGATGGCCTCTGGAATCCCTTCCAAGACTGGTATTCTATTTTCTTTCTCTGTTCCAAGGTCTCTCCCACCTTGGAAATTCTGTGTTCTAAGGCAGTGGTTCTCAACCTTCCTAATGCCATTACCCTTTAATACTTGTATATGGGAGTATCTGCATGTGGGCGGACTCATCTGGGAGACGGATAGAGGAGTGGTGTCTCATTTCCTAAGACCATCAGAAATATGTGTTTTCCGATGGTCTTAGGTGACTGCTGTGAAAGGGTTGTTTGACCGCCAAAGGGGTCATGACCTACAGGTTGAGAACCACTGTTCTAAGGCCTCAGACATTTCTGTTCTAAGGTCCTTCTCAGCTCTAACATCCCCCCTTCTAAGACCTCTCCTAGCTCTGACATTTTAGGTTCTAAAGTTTCTTCCAGCTCTGACATCCCCTGTTCTAAGATCTCTCCCAGTTCTGGTATTCCCTGTTCTAAAACCCCTCCCAATTCTGACATCCCCTGTTCTAAGGTCATTCCCTATTGCAAGCCTCTACCCCCAGTTTTGATATTGTCTGTCCTAGGGTCCCCCTCCAAGGTCTGCCATTTCTGTTACAAGCTGCCTTTACCCCCAGCATTGACATTGTAAGGTTCTTTCCATAGCCTTCTAACTCTGGGGCAGCTCATGATAAACAGGATGTTTCCAATGTTTCCTCTCCCCCTTGGCTCATTCCTTATGCTATTTCCCCCCTTCTCTCCAGGAGGGCAGGTCAAGCCACAGGAACAGAGCTGAAAGGGGGAGAAGGAGAGGGACTCTGGCCAGGGCCACTCCCCTTCTCTCTTACCACAGCAGAAAAAAAACCAGTCTTTCTCCTGACTTCCTGCTTTCTGTCCTTTTAGAAGGAATGGCTCCTTCCACTTCCCCTTCAGAGGAGTCCATACCTAAGTTTTGATTATTTCTGTGTTCAGTGAATAAGTTTTTACTGGATTGGTTTCTTCAGCCCCTCCCCTCCCTTCCCCTTCCTGTTCCATTCTGTTCACCTAACAACTGAAGCATCTATTCGGTGCCAGGGACTGGGAGTACAAGCACAAAGTCCCTACGCTCGAAGAGATTCCTTTCTACTGGTAGAAGTTGGGAGCTCTGTGTGTGTGGAAGGGCAGGGAATCAGGGAAGGCTTCAGGGAGGAGGGAGTGCCTGCTCTGAGCCTTGATGGGTACCCAGGATTCTGAGATACAGAACTGAGCAGGGAGTGCATTTCAGGCAGAGTACTCTCAACTTGTCCAAATGTAGGGCGGTGGGAGATGGGGCCCATTTTGGCCAGGTCATAGATTTCATGGCATCCTAGATTTAGGTCATCTAGTCCACCCTCCTTATCTTACAGAGGAGGAAACTGAGGCCTAAGATAAAGAGTAAGGGATGGGCAGGATTTGAAGCCAGATCCTCCAACTCCCAAACCAAGCACGGGCTCCATTCATGAAGGGGAGCTGAGGGTCCATTTAGGATCAGGGCCTGTGCCAATCTCCTCGACTCTCAAACTGGAATCTATTTTTACCATCATCTGAACTCCATGACCACCTGGGGAGTCTGTTCTAATTGTAACCTATAGAGGGATGATTTTTCCTCTCCCAGAGGCAGTATGCTCATGCCCCAGCCTCTTGAATCCTGCTTATCCTAAGTCCTCCCTGCAAACCCTGAGTCCCTGGTTTTCCCTGCATCCTCCTCCTGGCATTCCATCCTTG
The DNA here is from genome assembly GCA_028646515.1 of Pseudochirops corinnae. Taxonomy (NCBI): domain Eukaryota; kingdom Metazoa; phylum Chordata; class Mammalia; order Diprotodontia; family Pseudocheiridae; genus Pseudochirops; species Pseudochirops corinnae. The sequence continues at coordinate 381,382,661 of CM053585.1, forward strand.
TCTACCCTGCCCAGCCCTGCCCAGGACCAGCTTCCTCCTCTAACCAGAATCTGTCATGCCCTTTGCTCCATTCTGAACAAATTCTCCATCCCTGAACTTTGGGTGAACTGTTCATTCTAATGTCAGGCATGAAGTGAAGTCTTGTTCTCCCTCCTGGGGAACTGGAGCAGGAGGGGGAGGAAAGGGGAATCTGAAAGTTAAAATAAAGGCAGCTCACTTTCCACTCACCTCTGGATTCCCCCAAACTCTTGTGTTCAACGTGGGGTGTGTTGGAAGCTGAGTGTACTATAAGTTGGTGTCACAGAGGATCCTGGGCCATACTCATTGATCAAGAACTGAGAAGAACCTCAGAGGCCTTAGGTTAAAGATGGGGAAACTGAGGCCTAGAGATGGGGAGTAATTTGCCCAAGGAAAAATAGGCACTTATTATCAGAGCCAGAATTTGAACCCAAATCCAACTGACTCCAAATCCTACCCCCTCCACCATGCTGCCTTCTTCTGTTCTTGGGAATGGATGGTTTGATTTAAATCCTTGCTACTGAGAAGTCCCATGATGGCACGACAGAGTGGAAAGCACCCAGGACCCACAAGAACTTAGGTTTGGTGGTCATATCACCATTGTGATAGCCACTAAGACCTCTTGATCTTTTTCACTCAGATGGCTGTCTCACCATGCCTCCTCCATATAGTTCTTGAGAAATTGATCATTTTGAACCCCAGTGCCAGGCTTTATTTACATTTATCTTTATTAAGTTTAATTATATTAATTTTGGTTCAACATCTAGGGCTTTCTGAGTCCCATTTTTCCCATTCAGTACATAATTCTGCTTTTATTTCATCCAGTCTTGAGTTATCTGCAGCCTGTAATATTTCTCATCAGTGACACCTGAAGTTGCCCCATAATGGAAATGGGCCGTCTTGATAGGCAATGAGTTCCTCATCGATTGAGGTCTATAAGCAGGAACAGGAGACCAATCAACAAAGATGCAACTCTTCATTTTAATTCAGTTCAGCATTTATTAAACCAACAGGCAAACCTCCTTCCTTCCTTCCTTCCAAAGAGCATCAGAATTGAGTAGGGGATGTGAATGAATGGAATGTCAAAGCTAGAAGAGTCTGGAGCGACAGGGTTTGGTCCCTAAAGATCCGGTTCAGATCTAAAAATTTTAATCTCATAAATTAGACCACCTGATCCAATTTGCTCATATTATAGGCAGGGAAACTGAGTTCAACAAAGGGGAAATGAGGCCCCCAAGGCCATGCAGACTTAAACTAAGCTTCTGTATTCTGTCTCTCCCCACTCCTCCCCCACCCCAAATATGCCACCTATCCAGGCAATAATAATTGGGAATTCCGAGGAGGGAGAGGTGGCTGGGGGCAGGAGGAGAATCCTCGATAGCTTCATAGGCAAGGGGCCATTTTGGGGTGGGCCTAGGAGAGGCAGCATTTAGAAAAACCAAGAGGATCTGTGAAGGGCATTCTAGACAAGGGGAATGGTGTGAGTAAAGGTCAGAGGCAGAAAGACCTCCGGTGCTGAGAGCTGGAAGGGGCGTTAGGGATGATCTTGTTCAACCCTCTCATCTTTACAGAGGAGGAAACTGAGCCCCTATGTGGGAAGTGTCAGGCAGAGAGTGGCAGAGCTGGGGAGTGAACCCAGATGCCAAGATAGCCCATACCAGTAATAGATAATAATGTATAATAATGATAGATGGTAATATTTACATAGTGCTGACTGTGCCAGGAATATGTGCTCAGGCCCAGGGAGGGTGACTGACTTGCCCAAAGTCATGCATCTTGTAAGTAGCAGAGGCAGGAGTTTTGAGCTCAGGTGTTGCAGTTGAATAGTCTTGCTCTTCCAGAAAGGGGAGAGGGAGGATGTCTCTGTCATCACCACAGTTGGTCCCTCCATGGACTCTTTAGTATTTGACCCAGGTAAGAACCCCAGAGGAACAGCCCGGACAAAAGGAGGCCAGCTTATTGCTAGGGTAAGGAAGTGAGAGAACACGGACTCATTAAGACCACAAGGCACCAGCTGAATTATAGATCAAAGTGAGGCTGGGATGGAGGTGGGAGAAGTGAGAGGGCCAGAGGGGAGCATTCTTCTGGAGCTGGGGGACCACAAAAGCCTGGTGCCCAGTGTTTGGAAGACCAGGCCTTAGGGAAGGGCCCTGAAATGAAAGAACAGGTGTACAGCTGCTGACGGAAGGTCCCTTTGGACCAGGTGAAGATGCCAGCTGGGACTAGGAAACGCATAGAGATTTCTCTGGGAATTAGTAAAAAAAAAATGATCTGGATTGGGAAGGAATTAGATTCTATAGACTGAGCTGAGGCATCCATTACCTAGGATAAACTGGGCAAATTCTAACTTCCTGAGCTTGGGGCACTAGAGTCAGAGGGCCTGGGGCCAAATCCTGCCTCTGCCACAAAGCCTGTATGCCCTCAAGTCCCTTCCCTTCTCTGGTCCTCAGTTTCCTCATCTGTAAAATAAGGCGATAGCCCCCGAGGTCCCTTTCAGCTCCAGATTTAGAATCCTGAATGACTATTGTATCCTGCTCAGCACGACATGGAGTCAGTTCTTAATAAATGTCTTTTAAATTCCTCTCTCCTTCCTTCCTTCCTTCCTTCCTTCCTTCCCTGCTCCTTATCTCAATGATCCTCTGTCAGTTGGGCACTAGGTATATCTTCATCTCCTCCGATTACTCTGGGGAGATGGGGCTTTGAAGTCTGGAGGATGGAGAGCTGAGAGAAATCTTATTCCAGGTTATCTAGCTCAACCTCCTTGTTTCAGAGATGAGCAAGCAGAGGTCCAGAGAATGGAAAAGACTTGTCCAAGGTCACACAGTTAGTGAGGGGGCAGATCTGGGACTGCATCCCTGAAGTCCAGGACTGTTTCTGCTGTATACCTGTCATCCACAGTGACCCACTATTAATCTCCAGGTGGGGGGGGGGTAAACACTTTATTGCAGGTCCAAAGGTCTACGATTCTGCAGGTTATAGGGGGAGGTGATTATAAGCTTTTATAGGGAAAGCCCTAAGATGGGCCTGTGGGTGTGGAGGGTGATGGTTTACTCCTTCCTGTGGGGGGTGGGGCTTGGGTCCTGTTTGCCTGTGTATGCGCAGGTGTATACCCTTGAGTTAGACCCCTTCCAGCCCTCCCCCTTCTCTTCTAAACAAACAGGTGAGAACCCACACCTCTCTGTCTTAGCGTTAATGTGAAGTCAGTATTCAGGTAGCCCTAGCAACAGAGAGCTGGCCGATGCCAGAAACAGCTCTCCCTGCCTCCTTCCCTTCTCCTTCCCTTCCCCTCTGCCAGCATGGCCTCGTGGGGAAGGGCTGGTTCAGATCTTGGATCTAGGGCTCCTTCTTGTCTCTGTGGCATCTGGGCCAGGTTCCTTCCCCTTCTTCACGTGTCCGAGAAGGGAAGTAGGATAGATGAGCTTCGTTGGACAGAGACAGGGGCTCTGGAGTCAGAGGGCCAGGGAACAGATACCCAAGGACTCCGTCTGGAATGAGTTCAACAAGTGCTGATTAAGAGTTCGCTATGTGTTTAATAAGCAAAGTCAAGCAGAGAAACCTGTTCCTTCCCCCCCAAAACTTATATAATATTGAGGAATAAGTCAATACCAAAACTTTATGTCAAGTAAGAAGTAATTTCAAGTGCTTGAGGGGGGAGCTCTAACACCTGAGGGGATCAGAAGGCTCCCTTGTAGGCAGTGGTGCATGAGCTGAGCCTTAAAGGGAGGAAGGGAAGAAACAAGAATTGGTTAAACACCTACTATGGCTGGTACCATGCTAAGTGCTTTACAAATATTTGACCTGATCTTCACAACTTGGGGAGGAGTTATTATTATTGTCCCCATGTAATAGATGGGGAAACTGAGGTAGACGTTGGTTAAGTGACTCATCCAAAGTCATCCAACTAATGTTTGAGGCACAACTTGAACTCAGGTCTTTCTGACTTCAGGCTCAGGTGAGGCCTGGGAACATTCCAAATATCAATCAACCAATTAGCAAACATTTATTTATCACTTCCTATGTGGGGAGAGAGAGAGAGAGAGAGAGAGAGAGAGAGCAAAATGGCAGCATCAGTGTGGTCCAGTGGAAGAAGTCTGGATTTGGAGTCATGAGACTTGATGTTGGATTTCATCTCTGCTATTTACTGCCTGCATGATTGAGTGTGTAATTCCATTTCTTTGGGCCTCAGTTTCCTCACCTGTAAAATAAAGGAGTTAGTTTTAGGGGAGCTCTTAGGTCCCTTCCAGCTCATAATCTGTGATATGGTCCTTACTCTCAAGGAGCTGACTCTCTTTAGAAGAAGGCAGAGTGTGCACACAGAAGGATATCTGGATAGAGGGGATGGGCTGTACAAAGGTGGGAGGGGGAGAGGTTTCTGTGTAAGGAGAATAAGAAATAGAAGAATTTGTCTGAAACTCAGAATATGGGAGAGAAGGGAATGTATTCCCAGCCAAGCTTATCTGCAGCCTCTCAGGTGCTTCTGTTGGCTCCCCAGGGAGCCCAAGAAGAAGAGGGACTTGCACAGGGAATCTTGCACACAGATTCAAGTTTTAAACTCCTTCCACACCATTGTGAGAGAGAGACAGAGAGGAAAAGCAGACAGAAGAAGCTCTGGGGATTCCAAAGCTGTTGGCCACAGCTTTTTCTCCCCTCAGCCTTTTCCCAGTTCCCTCTGGGGATTTAGAGAAAGCTAAAGAGAAAAAAAAATCCATTCCACTCCTCCCAAGTGACCCATGGCCCCAGGGTCTTGTTCCACAAGGAGCTCTGGCTCTGAGCTCCCATGACCCTGGGTTCACTTTGGTAGGGGAGCTCTCCCCCAAAAGAGAGGGGGTCAGGTTTCTCTCTCTGTCTCTGTCCTGTTACCCTCATCCTGGAGAACCTCAAAGATTTTTGGAGAAATCTCAAAAGCAAAATTTGTATATGATTCCTGTCTGGAGTCTCTCCCCAACGTGGCAGGGCAGTCAGATGACCTCCCCAGATCTCTTTACTCCTCCGTAAAATGATTGAGAAGTTGGATGGGATGGCCTTTAAAGCCCCTCCCACCTCTGGGTCCAGGATCCCATCCATCATCTCCTTGTACACTCATGAGGGCAGAGACTGGGTCTTCTCATCCACCAGCTCTGAAGACAGGTTGTAGGCAGCAAAGACTTAATGAATGTATGTGGAATAAATGAATGAATGACTGAATGGAAGCTAAAGAAAGCTAGAGTTTCTATAGCACTTTGAGGTTTGCCAAATGCTTTTACATGTTCTCTCATCTGATGCTCACAAAAATCCTATGGTATTTGGGCTATGATTATACCCATTTTACAGATAAAGAAACTAAGACTGAGAATGAGCCCAGAGTCACCCAGATGATGTATCCAAGGCAGAATTTGAACTTGGATTTTTGAGCTTCCAAGCCTGAGTTTCCAGGCCCCCTTCCTGGCATGGAGTACAGGGGAAAGAGGCAAGGGCTTCCTTGGGTACCAACTCCCCAGAAACACCAGCGAACAGTAAAAATAACTGCTGAGCAGGATCGGAAGGTGCTAATTAATATCAGCACAGGGAGAAGAAGCTTTTTTCTCTTCTCTTTTTTCTTTCTTTCTTTCTTTTTTTTTTTTAACAGAAAGGTTTCACAGTAACTGCACACCAACAGGGAGGGAGAGAAACCCTTTAATGTATGCAAATGAATGGCATAAATTGGGGCTTACTTAACTTCACAAATGTTAACAAGCTCATAAAAATAAGTTATTCTTTCTTGGCTGTTCAATGGTCTTTGTTTGTTTAATTTTTTCCTCTTTGAGAAAAGAGATGTGGACTTCAATGTTTCCCTGCAAAATGGGTTTTCTCTTTTCCTTTAAGAAATCTAAAATTTAAGAATGTCAGAGCTGGGAGGGGCCTGAGAACAGGGAATGTCAGGGCTGGGAGGGGCCTTAGAACAGGGGATGTCAGGGCTGGGAGGTGTCTGAAATGATCTATTCTAAGGACATAAAGCCCACTGTGTCTAAGTCACCACCTCCCTCTCCATCCCAAATATTATCATTCCATTCTTTTTTTGAAGAAATATGTCACCAGATTAAGCCTGTGAGAAGCAAAGATTTCAACTTCAGCTGTACACTTAAAGGAGTACCATAAGCTTAAAACAAGCATGAAATTTGAGATCACTCCACTCATTTAAGTGATGGGGAAATTGAGGTCTAGAGAAGGAAGGGATTTAAGCAAAAGGTCAGATAGCATATAAAAATCAGAGGCCCAAGTTGGCCCAGGGCTGCCCTGCTCTAGCCTTCTGCTCTGCCCGCTAGGCAGGGACGCCTTCTCATCTTCCTTACCGTCTCTCCTGGATACCTCTTCTCTGTCTCCTTCCTCCTTCCTTGGGGTCATTTCCCTTTCAGGTAAGTAACAATAACTCCTTGTTTTGCAGTGCACAGTTCCTCTTGATGAAGCCCTTTCCCAGGAAGATCTGAGTGCAAATTTTGCCTCAGACACTTACTAGCTCTCTGACCTTGGGCAAGTGACTTAAACTCTCAGCCTCAGTGTCCTTATCTGTAAAATGGGGCTAATAACGGGACTTACCTAGAGTCCCTCCCAGCTTTGATATTTAATTCATGTTATTAGAATCAGTCAATTAATCAACAAGCATTTATTAAGTGTCTTTTATGTGTAGGGCACTGGGGATACCAAGAACCCCACCCCCACTTTCAGAATTCCTGCCTTCAAGGAGCTTCACATGAAATTAGGTGTAAAGTACTTTGTAAACTTTAAGGCATCCCAGAAAGTGAGCTTTGTTATCGTCTGAGAGGTCTAGAGCTCCAGTGGATAGATTGTAGGGGTGGGAAACCTGTGGCCTCAAGGCCACATGTGGCCCTGAGGCCGCATATGGCCCTCTAGGCCCTCAAGTGTGGGCCTTTGACTGAATCCAAACTTTATAAAACAGATTCCCTTAATAAAAGGATTTGTTCTGTAGAATGTGGACTCAGTCAAAAGGCCACACCCAAGGACCTAGAAGGCCACCTGTGGCCTCAAGTCTGCTGAAGGTTCCCCATCTCCTGCTAGACTGTAACTTCCATGAGAGCAGGGGCTGTGTTTCAAATAAACTGTATTTCCCCCAGCCCAGAGGACCTTTCACAATACTCTTTGAATGAATGAATCTTGAAGATGGGAACAACACCCATGCCTTGCTTGCCTTACAGGGTAATTCTGAGGTTTTACAAACTGTAAAGTGAGACAGAAATTGTGATCTGTGATCATGATGGAGCTTGTATTGCAAGCCAAGGTAGGGCCGCAGGAAGGGCCAGGCTTGTGTGGGAAATATGGAGAGACTGGCCCATGATTGCAAAGCTCCTCTGCTCTCCTAATTCCCAGGCTTTCTCATTCCTTTCCCTTTCTCTCCCTGAGAACCCAGCCTTGCCAACGTGCTAATGGGCTTTCTTGGCCCAAGTTCTGTGGGCAGTGAGAGTAAGTGGCCAATTAGGCTGGGCAGCTGGAGAGGAGCTGGCCCCCAGTTGCCGGGGCTCAGTGTGTTCCTGGACAGGGTAGAGAGGCTGAAAATGAGCCCGATTGCAGCCAGGGACCTCCCCGGGGCCTGTCCAATATGCCAAGCCTGGGGTGGACATTTCTATCTGTGGTGGCTCCTGACAGCCCTTCTGATGGACCTGCCAGAAAGGTTTGTTCAGAGACATCTGGTATGGTTAGGAAGCAGCAGATTTGAAGTCAGCAGGCCTGGTCTCTGTCCCTTCCTGCCTCTCTGACCTTGGACCAGTCACTTCCACTCCCTGGTCATCAGTTCCTTCTCTGTAAAATAAGGAGGTTGGGATAGATGGCCTCTGAGGTCCTTCTGTCTCTAAATCTGAAAGCAGATAGCCTCTGAAACTTGCTGCTCAGTGTCCTTGTCACTTCTACTCCTCCAGCCTCAGTTGTCTGTAAAATGAAGGGCATAGACCCTATGGTCTCTGAAGTAACTTTGGGTTCTACGTCCTATGGAGCCCGTGTGTCTCTGTCCGTCTTTCTGCCAGGGTGGCCAGAGCGGAGAGCAGGCAGGTGGGAGCCACCATAGGGCAGCTCTCTTGGATTTACTTGTTTGGGGGGTAAAGCCCAGGAGCCTGGGGTAACGATCCTCTTGGGGTCAGTTCTCTCCATAGCATTCAGAATCCCTGGGCTGGCAGACATTTTCAGAGGGAAGTCCCTGACCAATACAAGTTCAAAGGACCAGAGGCTTGTTTTTCTTTCCTCTGGAATCTGATTTCAAATTGCAAAGGTTTCTGGGAAGGATCATCCATTCAGCCTCTGTTAATAGCATGATTCCCTGCCCCACCCCCCTCCATCAACTGCTAGTCCCTCCCCCCCTCCATCCTAATTTCCTTGTATGTAATGACTTTGTATGTATTCATACTTAGTCACTTTATGGGGTGTGTGTGTGTGTGTGTGTGTGTGTGTGTGTGTGTACGTATATATGGATTCTCTTTTCTCCACTATTGGAATGTAATCTCCTGGTGGGGAGGGATTATTCATCTTTGTACTTGTAACCCCAGCACCTCACACAGTGCAAGGCATATAGTAGGTGTTTAGTAAATGCTTGCTGATTGGTTCATTAAGGCTGCTCTGTGCCAGGTTTTATATTAGAGACTGGGGATAATAAGACCAACCTCCCTCTCCCAAAACAAGGTCATCTCACAGTTCCTGCATTCTGTGGAAGAGAAAACAGTTTGTACAGATTACTGAACCCTATAGAGTTGTGTGGTCATGTAGACAATACTGAATTTTGTGACGGAGCATCTGGGTTTAAATCCTGGTCTAAACTGGCTGCTCACAACAGCCAGGCTGGGCATCTGGAGGTGATGGGGTGGCACCTGGGGGAAGGAGCTAAGGTTCCTGCTAGGGGAGTGGGAAGGGCTTTGAACACAGTTCAGATTACCCCTCCCCCCCAACAGAGTGGGTTTAGAGATCACAGGATTCTGCTGAGGAGCAGGATGTGAATGCACATGCTGTAAAGTGTGACTCTTCCCAGTTATTTTCTGAGGCTCCTGACTAATGTCCATTTCCTTCAGGTTGTTTCTGGTTTGGCCCCAACCTGCCCCTGGGGTTCTTTCTTGCTCCCCCTCTTCATGCCATCCATACTTAACATGCTGGGAGGTTTGTAAGGAAATGTCTTCGTTGGGGAGGGTTGGAAGGGGCATTGTTAAGGAGGACCCTGTGCCCCAGAGCCCCAGCTGTTCTCTAATGGCCCCAGGGGAGGAGTGATTGTACACCAGAAAAGCTCTTCTCAATCTCTTCTGGTCCAGATGGAAGATCACCAACCGAGCTGGGGCATGGTGGTGTTATCAACCAAGCAGCCAACTGATAGGCTGAACATTTATGAAGTACTACCTGTATACTGAATATTCAGGGTTCAAGGACCAAGACTAGTCAGTCCCTTCCCCTGAAGAACTTACAATGTTATCGTCTCCATTAGATTGTATCTCCTTGAGGGCAGGGACTGTCTTCTTTTTGTATCTGCAGTGCTTAGCACAGTGTCTGGAACTTAGCAGGTGCTTGACTACGAAGGAGACAACAGTTACACAGATGACTAAGTAAATACAGAATGATGGGTAATGTAGAGAGCACTAAATGTGATGTCTCAGCATCTGGGTTAGAATTCTGGATCTTCTACTCATCCTGTGTGACCTCGGTCAAGTCTCATTCCCCTCACTGGGATTTAGTTTCCTCATCTCCACACCTGGGCTGGTCCATCCACTAGGAATCTTCTCCCCTTTCCTCAAGTTCTTTCAATCATTCAAGGACCAACTTCTAAGCCCCCTCCTCCAGGAAGCCTTCCTTGATTACCCTAAGTGCCCAGTGATCTCTCTTCTCTGAACTTTCTTTTTCTACTTCTCTCATTGTACTTCCACACCCAGCCTTGCATTATAGCAATTCCTGTAGCTTCTTACCTCCTTCTCTAGATGGCAAATCCCCTGAGGGCAGGGATGAAGTCTTCTTTCCATCCCCTAGAACACTGGCTTTTAACTTAGTTATTAAGGAAAGCACTCAAGAAAGATTTGTTTAAATGGATGAATGAATAAGTGATAAAAAAACTAGAACTTGGAATCATTTTTAAACAAAGTCATACAAAGTATGTGTGAACTTGGGCCAATCACTTATTTTGGGCTTTAATTTCATTTATCAAGTAAGGCATTAGTCCTGGGTGGAAGGGGAGAGATCCTGGAGACAAAAGATCCCAGGCAGGAAGGATGAATTGAAGTTTACATGGGAGATAGAGGGATTGGCCATTACCCCTGACCCATCGAGAGCAGATCTATTAAGATTGTACAGGATACCTTACACGTCTGGGAACCATGGAGGAGTGTTATCCTTTTTCCTGCCTGGATTCAGGATGGGGTGTCTGTGTGTGAATTATTCCATTCCTTTCTAGGACTGCAATTCCAAGATTCTAAATATTTTAAGATTTGTGTATTCTAAGATTCCAGCATCTGAAGGCTTTTGAATTAGAAGATTATAAATATTTAAGATTTTATGTCTTCTAAGATTCTAGCATTCTGAGATCTGTGGATTCTATGACATGAAGATCCTCAATTTTCATGTATTCTAAGATTCCAGGATTTTTTCAGACTTCTTTTCTGTATTCGCCATTTCTAGGAATCTAAGATTCTATGAACCCAAGACACAAGGATTCTGGGCCTCAGTGAATTCTAAGACTCTGAGATTCTAACTATCCTAAGAGCCCAGTATTCTAAGAACATGATCAATTCTAAGACACTCAGGTTCTAGGGTTCGATGATGCCCCCAATTCTGGGATGTAAGATTCTCCTTTTATATCCCAGGCACCCCACAGTCCTGTGTTTCTCTGATTTCAAGACACCATGATACTGTGTTTGTCTGATTTCCTGGGCTCCCAGAGGGCAACAGCTGGACACCAAGCACCAGGATAAAAAGCTCCCTATTGTAAAGGTGTTCAAGAATTTCCCTCTTTGCCGGAGGTTGGAGGCTTCCTCCTGTGGTGTCCATGTAAATGAGAGTGTTTGTCAGTGTTCATTTGTAACGCTTGAACCATCTGGGCCAGAAACTAAGCAGTGTATGAAAGACAAGCTTGAACCCAGGTGTCTGAGGATGGGGGCTGGCAAATAGGAGAACAGGAGGAGAAGATGGACAAAGTAGGGGAGAGAAGGTTAAAAGAATGGGGTAGGGAACAAGGTGCTAGCAGGAAGGGATGAGGGGCAGATGAGATCTCTGCACTGGAAGCCCCCGCTTACCCACTTAGGGAAATTACATCATCTCTCAGAGCCTCAGTTTCTCTATCTGTCTAATGGAGACACTAATCCTGCATTACCTGCAACCTGAGGTTGTTGTGAAGAGCAAATGACAAAACATATGAGAAGATTCAGAGTACCATGGAAATGTCAGCTGTCATTGTTTCTTAGAGACCAGGGAACCCAGAAGCCAGTCTGGGGGTGGGAGATGGCAGAGGAACAGTCAGACTTCTTAGAGATCCAGATAGAGGATGTGAACCAGGAGGGGGCTACACTCAAGAGACTAGATTATAGATCTGGGTCTAGAAGGGACCTCAGAGGCCATGGTGAGGAAACTGAGCTTGGAGCAGTCATGAGAATCACAGGATCATAGATAAACAGAGTGAGGCATTGAATCCCAGAGAGTTAGAAGTGACATTAATTGCTCAACAAATGGACTTGACTATTCAGGGTTTAGCCAGTGCTGTGCTGAGTACCCAGGAGACACTGCGGCATATATCCATACTGTCCTCAGGGAGCTCACAATCTAATGAGGAAGACCAAATGGCAATGGAACTAGGGCAGGATAACCAGACCTTTGCTCTAAGGACTGAAAATGGGAAGGATGCCAGCAGGCCAAAAGAACTGTTTAGCACCTCATGAGAAGTGAACATGAGTAGCTAGCAGATGGAATGCTTCCTTCAGCCACCGAGGCCTTGAGCATGGAGGTCAAAAGTGTCTCTCCCATTAACCTTCTCCTCCTCCTCAACTAAATTCATCTTGTCTTGAATGTGTTCTGCCCAGTGGCAGAAATGTTGGTTATAGTTCTGTCAAGTGATAGAAGGCAGTGATGGATGGCCAGGATGATGACAAGGTACTGTTGAAGGAGCTGGCCCTGTTTTAATAAGCTGGAGAAGGAAAGATTTAGGGGAGACATGAGAGCCATCTCCAAGTAACCAAGGGGCTGACACATAGAGCAGAGATTCGACTTGTTTCTCTTGGCTCCATTGACTTAGGGCCTGAAGGAATTGGATGATCCAAGATTTAGTGCTGGAAGGGACCTTGATGCTCATTGAGTTCAGCCTTCTAATTTAACAAATAAGAAAATGAAGACTCAGAAAAGGCAGGTGACTTGGCCAGGGTCACATAGGGAGTGAGTATTTGAGGTGAGGTTTGAACCTTGGGTTTCCTGACTCTGTCTTGTGCCCCCACCACTATATCATTCTGCTTTTTGAACTGAGAGATTCCCTAGTTCACCATCTGCAAACCTCTCACTGCCCCAGTTTAATAGATGAAGAAACCAAGAGAGGTCAAGTGATTGCCCAGTTATCATATAGAAAGTAAGCAGTAAACCTGTGATTCAGAAGAGGAAACTGAGGTGCAGAGAGGTGAGGTGACTTCCCCAAGGTCATATAGGTAGCATGTTTCAGAGCTTAGATTTGAATTCAGATCCCCGAACCTCTAATCTGTTACTTTTTCCATAGCATCATGAGGAAGTTAAAAGATTTAGCACAGTATTAGCAACAACTGTCCAAACATTTGTAGCAGCCTAACATTTCCATGGGTGGCCTCATGAGGTAGGGAGCTCTGTGTCTTTGATGGTGTTCAAGGAGAAGCTGAGTGATTCCCAGTTATGAATGCTACAGAGAAGATTCCTGCACAAGGGGGGATTTTGGGCTAGGTGACCTCTGAGGTTCTTTATTGCTCTTATATTCAACAACTGAATGTGATTAAGTCATAAATTGTGTGATACTGGAGTCCCAAGAGATGGTCCGTCATGACTAGAGTAGAGATTGTGAGTCAAATGGGTCTCCAAGGCTGTGAATGATGTGGTTGTGTACAGTAGAAGAAGGGAGACATTTCTGGTCTAGGTGAACAATCTATCAATTGACAAGCATTTATTTAGGGTCCATGAGGGCCAGGTCTTATGTTAGGTGCTAGAGATCTGTATATAAAATCAAGACCATTCCTGTTCTTGAGGAACTTACATTCCACTGGGAAAAGCAAAGGCATGAAGGTGGGAATCAGTGAAGGTAGCCTGTCTGTGGAACAGTGAAGGGAGCGGAGTTACTCAAATAGAAGATGTGGTGGGCATCTGTCAACTGCCAGAGTTGGGGCAGAAGGATGGAATCACTGATGGTCAGAGGATCTGAAGAGCAGGATTTTGACTTGTCAGGGGAAGGAAACTGGGAGCTGTTGAAGGTCTTTGAGCAGGGGAGTCACCTGCTGAAGTAGTATTCTTTTATTGTGGGGAGGAGGAATAAAGTTGATATTGATAATACAGGTATATAATACAGCTCATAGATGTCAGATTTTCAGCCAGAGGCCCTGGATTCAGATCTCAGTTCTACTTATTCCTACCTGTGTGACCTAAGTCAATGTTTACCATGACTAGGGATGCCTTCCTTCTTTTTAACCTTTTAGACTTCAGTTGACTCATTGATAAAATGAAGTGGTTGGATTAGCTGACATCTAAGTTCTGTAAGTTCCTCCCAGTTCTGACATTGTGTTCTAAGGTCTCTCTCATCTCTAATGTTCTGTGTTTGAAGGTCCCTCGAAGCTCTGACATTCACAGATCTTGTGACCTCTGGGGTTCCATCCAACCCTGGGAGCCTATGATTCATTTGGAACACCTGGCCTGAGTGTACCTCTGCTGATGACTCATTCCTTAAGAGGGAGGCTAGTGTTGTTGGCTAAAGTCTACAGCCTAGGAAGCTGTCCCATCATCTTCCTTCCCTTCCCCCACTTATCTCCAACAGCCCTGGGTAGTGGTGGAGGGGAGACATAGCAGAGTGTCTCCATCAATGACCCTAGCTAGCCCTCTGAGCCTGGGATCTGCTGTCTCCTGAGCCAAGGCATCCAGCTATAGACTGGAGAGAGCATAGGATAGGCAAAGAACTCTGGAAGTCCAAGGTCCTCGGGAAATGGAAACCTGGCTATGCCTTTTAGTATTTATATGACCTTTGGCAAATCCCTTTCCTTCTGTGATCCTCAGTTTCCTTATTTATGTAATAAGGGGAATGGACTTGGCCCTAGGATATTAGATTGAGAGCCAGAAGGGGACCTTATAAGCCTTCTAATCTAACACTTTACAGATGAAACCAAGTAAAGGACTTGCTCAGGGTCACACAATCAGTATCTAAGGAAGGATTTGGATCTTTTTTGTAAAATGGGCTCCAAGTCCAGCAGTCTGCTCAGCATTGAATACTGTCTCTCAAAGGTGACCTCTAAGAACCCTCTTAGCTCTATGGTCTTCTGAACTGTGGCACAGACAGAGGAGATGGCATTTGTCTGGGGACTGACTTGACTGAGATCAGAAAGGAATGAAGGAAACATTTATTAAATACTTGTTGCATACCAAGTGCCGTGCTGAGCCCCTACGTGGGATATAGATATATACGAACAAAAAGAGATACTCCTTGCTCTCAGGTAGCTTGCCTTCTAAAGGAGGAAGAGGACTAATAAAAGGGAGTTGAAAAGTAGGGGATGGAGATGAAGATGCATGGCCTGGGGGCAGGGTTTTAAAGTCCTGGGGAAGTTGGGAGCTGGGGAGAAGAGGAGAATAATGACAAGCCTTCCACAAAATGGAAGCTTAAAGAGGAACTCACCAGTGGGAGAAGCAGGCCTGGGCCTTGTGGAAGGATATTCCACAGTGAGTAGGCCAGGGTATGGTAAGCTGTTTCAGGATCAGGAGACCTCAGGCATGGAAGAAAGAGCCAGGATGAGCCAGCCATAGAGGGGGCATAGATTTGAAACCCTAGGAAGTCAAGGGCAGGGCATTGTAAGAGAATGTAGAAGGAAGGAATGAAGATGGGCAGGAAGGACCTTTGTGGCTCCCCAGAAATACCCAGAATAGAGGGATCTCATTAAGGCTTGCCTACAGAGTCAGGCCAGGCTGGATTCTACATCTCCTCTGGGTCCTTGTAATTGCGGATCTGAATGTAGTTCATAGCAAGTAGCCCTCATGGTGTTCAAGATGACCAACCTCAGAATAGGTTGCTATTATTGACTTGCCAATGAGAAAGAAAAACATTAATAACAGTGCTTCACTGGTATGTGGTGCCTTCCAGTGTACAAAGTCCTTTTCTCATGACAATGCTGCAAAGTAACTATTGGACATAGAGAAGTCTGAGTTCAGAGAGAAGAGAAGGGGTACACAGCAGCCTTGAGACCCAGGTGCCTTGATTCTCAGGCCAGTATTCTTTTTACTCCCTGGGCCCTCTCCCCACTGTGAAAGGTAGTCTGGAGGAAAGACCATAACTATGATATTAGAATTTGAGGAAGTCAACAAAAGTGTATTAAACACTCACTCTTGCTCATGGTTCTGGGGGGGGGGGGAGGGAAGATGGATAAGGACATAATCACCACCCTCAGGGAACTTACAGGATCCAAGTTCCTAGATTATAATAATAAGGGCTAGTATTTATAGCTAGCTCTCATTTTGTCCTCATAACAACCCTGGGAGGTAAGTGCTATTGTTATCTTCATTTTGAAGATGAGAAAATGGAGGCGGGTTGTGGTTAAATATTTGCCCAGGATCACATAGTTAGTAAGTGTCTGATGTGGGATCTGAACTCCGTTCTTCCTGATTGCAGATCCTGTCCTCTATCCACTGTGCCACCTAGCTGCATCTGGTATCACATGGTGAATTAATGGCCAAAATTGATCTAGAACCCAAGCTAATTTGTTTGCTTAAAAAAAACCAACAAACACACCCTATCTTACATTCATTGGTATCTTTTCTTTTAAAATCATCTTCATTAGGAGATACCTAAACTCAGAGAAAGATATAGAAAGACTATAGTTTAAATGGAGATGGAAGCAAAACATGCTATCGTTCTCTTTCATGTCTGGTTTTGCTTTTTTTTTTTCTTTTCCCAGTGATCACTCATTGGTTACAACCCTTCTATATGACCAAACTATTGTACAATGTGAAAGTATTTGCAGATCCTATACATGATTGCAAGCCGCCATGGGGGGAAGGGAGGGGAGAAAATCTGAAACTCAAGTGATTGTGGAACTGAATCTTGTAAATTAAAAGTAAATAAGTAAATAAAAAAATAAAAAAAAATAAAATCATCTTCATTTGAAAAATATCCTTCCCTCTCCCCCTACCCAGTGATCCAGTCCTTGTAACTGAGATTTAGTAAGGGGGGAGGGGAAAGCAGTTTAGCAAAGTCAGTGGGGCCTAAACCAAGTCTGACAGTACATCTGATATCCCACACCCATGGAGTTCCACCTCTGCAGAGGGAAGGAAGGTATACTTTCTCACTTCTTCTCTTGGTCACCGTAATTACAAAGCATTAAATTTGGTCTTATTGTCTTTTCCATTTGCACTGTGGTAGTCACTGCACATGTTATTTTCCTAGTTCTCCTTACTTTCCTTTGTATCAATTCATATATGTCATCCCACACTTCTCTGAATTCTTCTAATTGCTCATTTCTTTTTTTAAATTTAATTTTATTAAGACTCCTCATTTCTTACAGTAATTCCATTAAATTCATGTATCATAATGTATCCATTACATCATGTATTTTGTATTTAAAAATTGTTTAGTCGTTCCTGATTTGATGGGCACCTCCCTTGTTTCCAGTTCTTTGCTGCAACAAAAGGGGCTACAATGAATATTTTGGTGTAGATGAGCCTTTTCTTTCCATCTTTGACATGCTATGACACATGCTATGACACATACCTAACAGTGGAATCTCCAGGGTCACAGGATGCTTTAAGTCACTTTTTATTTTTTAGCCTAATTCTGAATCTCTTTCCTGAATGGTTGGTCCATTGGTGCTTCCCATTCTCAAAGATATGTCTGACTGGCCCCAGTCATAGAGCTCTCTTATCTCCTGAATTTATTCACTGGCCACTACCAACCCCACCCTTCTCTACACTAAATGCCTTAGCTACAATTTAGGATAATGAGGGGGAAGATGAGGACTGATTCCCATTAAGGCAGCATTAAGAGAGGTATGGCTTTTAGGATTAGGGAGGTGACAGGCCTGCTGTTATCTGCCCAGGGTAGATCTTGAGGACTGTATGAAAGTCATTGGCCACTTGGAAAGTATCCAGAGGAAGTTGATCAGATGAAGGGAATGGAACACTATTCCACATGAGGACCCATTGAAGGAACTTGAACTGTTTATCCTGGAGAAGAAAAGGTGTGGTATGAGGGGAGAGTAGGTATAAGATCATAGCTCTGGAGCTGGAAGGGACTTTGAGGCCATCTAGATTAACCTCCTCATTTGTTGTTGCTGTTCAGTCATTTTCAGTTGTGTCCAAACTCTCTGTGACCCTATTTGGGTTTTTCTTGGCAAAGAGACTGGAGCGGTTTGCCATTTCTTTCTCCAGTTCATTTTACAAATGAGGAAACTGAGTCCCAGACATGTTTAAATGATTTACTTAAGGTCCAACAGTGGTAGATCTGGAATTTGAACCCAGAACTTTCCTGTGATTTCAGGCGATACTCTTTCCAGTATATATCACTTGCTTCATGATAACTATGTTTCCATATTTGAAGGGCTGGTGTGAAATTAATCAGCAAGCATTTATCAAGTATCTATTATGTGCCAAGCATTGTACTAGATATAGAGACAAAATGAAACAGTCTTTGACCTCAAGGAGCATACATTCTACCAGGGAAGACCCAATAAGTATCAATGAAATAAGTGCAAAGTGATTCATTTTCTTTATGTGTGTGTACATGTAACTCTAGCATCTGGGAGAATCAGAAAAGACCTCATGTATAAGGCAGCTCTTGAGCTCAGCCTTGAAGAAGACTAGGGTGTCAAAGAGGTGGAGATGGGAAAAGCAAACATTTCCAGGATGGGGAAATAGGTTTTTGTGAATGGGCTTCACCAGATGATTGAATAGGATGAGATGCCTGCCAAATCTCAAATGCTGTGATTCTGGCAACATCCCATGCACACAGCCACAGGGATGGGAGATGGGATATCATGTCGAAGAAACAAAAGGGTGAAGGCCAATTAGATTTGTTCTCTTTGGTCCCAGAGGAGAGAAATTGGAGCGATGGGTAGGAGTAGAAGAGAGAGGATTTTGGCTCAAACTCACAATGAGAGAAGTCCACAAAGACCAATGGGTCTATTGGGAGGTAGTGAGCTTTGCCCTTTCAGGAGGTCTTCAAGAAAGGCTAGGTGACCACTTGCTTAGGATGCAGATTCCAGTGGAGTACCAGGTTGGACAAGATGACCTCAAAAGTCCCATCTGATGCTGAGATTTGGTGACTCACTGCTGCCTAGGGGCCGGCCTGAAGAGTGAGAATGAAACTGAGAGTGGTAGTTATGGGAACAGTTAGCATCACCATAATGGTTGCGGTAGTTGTTAGGGCATTGAGAAATGATATTATTGTTGTTATTAATAATAATTACAAACTTACCCAGACAGAGTGTGGGCAGAGGTGGCCCAGGTGCGTATTTGGGAATTGGGGGAAGGCCAAGCTGGAAGCAGACTTGTGGGAGGCAGAGTGGGGGTGATGGAAAGAGCCTTGGATAGGGAGTCAGAAAGCTGTTGGCTTCCTGGCTGTATCCTTGCCTCCCTGTATAACCCTGCACTCCTTACATCTCATCTCTGGGCTTCAATTTTCTCAGAGAGGGTAGGACCAGATGATTCATAATGATAACAATAATAAGAGTGGTTGCAACTCACTTTAATACATACTTTAAGGTTTGTTTGTATATTCTCTCATTTGACCCTTGACAATCCTGTGAGGCAGCTGCTATTATTTTACAGATGAGGAAACTGAGGTCAGTTTTTCCAAGTTACACAGAAAGACATTTTACAGAATTGCTTTTCAAATCCCTGTCAAGACCTGTTACACTCATTCTTTTTGACATTTATAGCGTACTTGGTGGTCTTTGACCTTCCTGTGGGAACATCTTCCTTGCCCCTCCTCCCATCCTGCCACCTTTAATAGTGTCAGGGATAGTCTACCCGATGGCCATTGCCATCTGCAGTAGAGAAATGCAGTCTCTCAGGCTGCTGCTGGGAGGCTCCACTCCCTCTCTGTCTGACCTTGCAACTCTTCGTTATTTCTTCATTCATCTTCTTGAGCCATGTTTACCAGCTGTTGGCTGGGAAAACAGGACTGTCCGCAGCAAATATTTATCCACCATCTGCAAAACTTTTACTACCAAAGGGCCTGTCTTCTGAAAGCCCATAAATGTAAAGATGACTTTTCTTTCTCCTCCTCATTCTCTTTGAGCTCCCTCCTCACACCAGGTTCTTTCTCCCTAACTCTAGCTCCTGTGCCTAACCTGGGATCTATCCAGAGGGCAGGTGCTGAAGGCTAAACAGATCACCACAGAGAATTTTCTTATGTATTTTAACAGTGGCAAGAAGAGGTTTAGACTGAAAAACATTGCTCTCATGTAGCTTATCAAAATTCCTTGTTGTTCTTCCTTCCTTTCACAAACCCTTTGGCCATGTCACCATAGAAGGCTGGGGATGGCTTTGTCCCTACTCTGAGCTACTATGGTCCTCACGCTCTGTGCCATGCCCTGGGTGTGCATCATGCTCACTCTAGTCATATTCCTGTATGTGTGTGTGTGTGTGTGTGTGTGTGTGTGTGTGAGAGAGAGAGAGAGAGAGTGAGAGAGAGAGAGAGAGAGAGAGAGAGAGAGAAAGAGAGAGAGAGAGAGAGATGTCTCTCTCAACATTTTAACCATGCACATTTCTTTAATGCCTTAAGCTTTACAAAGAAGGCACTTTTCCCCCTAACAGTTCTGAGAGTCAGGCAGGATAGAGATTGTTGTCAACATAGCATAGAGAGAAGAGCAGTGGTTTGGGGGTTCAAAGGACCTGAGTTTGAACCCCAGTTCTACCATTTTGTGACCTTGGGGGTGGGGAGGCTTACCTCATAGGATCCTGGAGCTAGAAGGGACTTCACAAACCAGTTAGTTCAAACTACTCATTTTACAAATGAGGAAACTGAGGCCCAGAGAGGTTAAGGGCCTTGCCCAAAGTCACATAGGTAGTAAGCTTCAGAGGCAAGATTCCAGCCCAGACCCCAGAGACAGTGTGCTTTCTGCTACATTGTACCATTTCCTATTGTGAAATGAGTGGGCTGGATTAGATAAATTCTCAGGTCCTTTCAGCTCAGAATCCCAGGATTTACTTTGCTGTCAAGGAATCTGATGCCCCAAGAGAGCAAGTGACTCTTCCTCTCTCATATAGCTGGTCCAGTTCTTAGCCAGTATACTTCCTGGGCCCTTCTGGCTCTGAGCTTCCTTTCCACCCCTCAAAGGTGGAAGCTTCCTCAGGGGAGCTTTATCCTGGGAGCCCCTGAAGACAAGGGCAGCATTTCTCCTCACTCTTACAGCACTGAGGATGGGGCTGGACACTTGGTCAATGGCAAGGCTGCTCTCCCAGCTTTCCTAACCTATTCACAAAGTCAGAGAATGTTGGAATTGGAGGAACTCTAGTCTAGTACTCTTGTTTTACAATTGAGGAAACTGCAGCTCAACAAAGTTAAATGTTGTTTGTAGTTTGGAGTCAGAAACCCCAAGTTTCAAAGATCATGACTTTGCCACTTATCTGTCAGTCCTGTGACCAAAGACAAGTGACTCACCTCTTAAACCTCAGTATCTTCATCTGTAAAATGGACATGCATCAGATCTAGAGTTGAAAGGAGTCTTAGTCAACACTTAATCCAACCTTCTTTTTATACCTTGGAGATAATTGAGGTTTGGTCGTGATGAAGAGGCTGCCCAGTATATTGGATTAAGTATAGGACAGAGTCAGGGAAACCTGGCTTCAGCTCCTTCTTGCCTCTGACTTTTATCGCTGAGTGTCCATGGGTAACCTCTCTGGGCATCAGTTTCTTCATCTGTAAAATGGAGATAATAATACCTATAGTACTGTCTCATAGGATTATTGTGACACTGAAAAAATAGATTATGGATATAAAGAGCAGGGCAAATTTTTAAGTAAGGCCACTAGGTAACACAGTGACTCAATGCCAGACCTAGAGTCAGGAAGACATGAATTCAAATGCAGCCTCAGATACTTACTAGGTGTGTGACCCGTAGCAAGTCACTTAACCCTGTTTGCCTTAGTTTCCTCATCTGTAAAATAGGCTGGAAAAGGAAATGGCAAACCACTCCAATATCTTTGCCAAGAAAACTCCAAATGGGTCACAAAGAGTCAGACAGGACTGAAATGACTGAACAACAAAAACAAACCATACTGTGCTGTATAAAGAGATCATTGAGAGCTGGATCTAGTCAAGCCCCCTCCTTTCCCATGTGAGAGACTGAAGACCAGAGAAGTTAAGATGTCTGCCCAGAGTTATTCAGGTAAGTAAGTCGTAGATAGGAGATTTGAACTCAGGTCTTTTGACTTCAGTTCAGGCTGCTTTCTACCACTACACAATAGCCTTGGGCAAGTCCCAAGAGAGTGAGCAGAGGTGACTTGGGTGCATGTTAAAAGATGTCTGGGCAATACCTCTGTGCCTTAGTTTCCTAATATGTAAAATGGAGATAACACCTGTAGAACCCATCTCCCCAGGGCCATTTCGAGGATTAAGTGAAAATGGGGGTAATTTTGAAAAGCATAAATTACATTATAGACTTACCTATTGTTTCTGTGGTCATATAGGGAAAGCCTCTCAATTACTGATGTTCTGTATCACATCTGCCATCTCTGTGCCTTTGTACAGGCTCTCCTCCATGCCTGTAATGCCCTCCCTCCTTCAGTTTCCTTCAAAGATCAGTTTAAGAACCACTTTCTACATGAAGCCTTTCGTGGTTCCCCCAGTTGCTCCCCCCTCCCCTCATTACATTGTATATACTTTGTATTGACTTACACATGTTGACACTGTTTTACCACCAATAGAACAAGGTCTTTGAGGACAGATGGTTTCATTTTTGTCTCTGTGTCTCCAGTACTTGGAATAATGATGGCTGCATAGTAGATTCTTAATAAATGGTCGGTGATTGACTGATTGTAGAAGTCCAACCTCCTGCTTCCCAGACTAACGTCTCTTCTCTGCCACTTCCTTCCATGTTTTCTTTCCTCTCTCCCATATTCCCCTTCTCCCAAAGACTTTCCTCTGCCTCCACCCCCTTTGCAATAATGAGGTACAACTAACAGGGAGAGGGGTGTGTCAATGGGGGGAACATTCTGGAGGCAGGGAATGACCACATCTTATTGATCTTGGGGAATTGGGCAGCAGGGCAAAGGATGGCTGTGGGCTGAACAGTCCCACATCCAAGAAGTCTCTGACCAAGATTTTGGGGAATCAATGAAGCAGCAATGGAAGGGGAGTCACTGATGGAGCTGGAGCAGGGCCCCCACCCCTACCCCACCCCAGAAGGAAGGAGTGGGTGAATTGTCCAGGGATGAAAGGAGATCATTGGGAGCAATTGCTGCAGGTTTCATTGGCTACACCACTGAATTTGGTAATAGGAACACTGTGGGAGGGGTCAGAGCCAGTGGGGTACCGAGTGCTATGATGAGAATCCAATAGGGGTACTTAAGGCTCAGGGCTGGCCATAATGAAGATAGAGCAGGGGGTCGGTTGGGATGGAGACAGAATCGATAGCTGGTTTTTATGGAGCTCCTATTAAGTAGAACTTGGTATATGAAGGAATCGATATGAATGGATTCTGCTGAAAGGGCCTCAAGGCAGGGGGAGGGAGCTGATCTCCTCAGTGGTGCTGAAGGCTGGGATTCCAGGTTCTGTTCTAATCCTGAATGAGTTTAAGCTTGAAGAAAGCCCCCAGCAGGCAGGCTTGGAATATGGCTCCCTTGTCTTCTCGATGTATGACCTTGGCCAAATCACGTTTCTCCACATCTCAGTTTACTCAACTAGTGACCCTGAAATTTTATGATTTAATGATGTGGGTTTGAGGCTATTCGAGAATTTGGCCAGCCTTTTAAAAAGTGCTTCCTGTGTGGTAGGCACTGTGCTGGGAGCAAGACATACACAGAAAGGCAAAAACATGGTCCCTCATGGAGCTCACATTTGGTGGGCAAGACAACACACACACACATATACACATGTATTCTCTATATATTTACATGTATGTATGTGTATATATATTTATGTGCGTGTATATGTGCATATTTATGTGTGTGTATGTGTGTGTGTGTATTTAATTCCTGGCTGTTTGACCTTGGGCAAATCACAGCCTTCCTGTGCTTTATTCTTCATCTGTAAAATGGGTAATGGTAGGGTTATTAACAGCATCTATTTCCCAATTGTTTTGAGGCTTCAAAGAGATAATGCTTGTAAAATACTTTGTAAACATTAAAACACTTATTTTTAGCTCTGCCACTAAGTCCTTGTATGACCACGGGCAAGTCACTCAGCCCCTCAGGGCCTCAATGTCCCCATCTGTCTGATGGAGTTAATAACACTGGCCCTCTTTCCTTTCCTCGGAGGGCTACTGTAAGGGTCAAATTAGATAATGTATGTAAAGTGCCTGGAAAGCCTTGGATGAGGGTTAGCTGCTATTCTATTATAGTGTTAGAGACAAATCTATTCATTTGCTTCTCCAATAAATCAATACTTTGAGAAGCTTGGGTTTCATCTGCCCGGGCACTTCCCCCCCCCCCCCCCCATGGCCATCACATCCAGCAGCGGCTGTAATGGTTCCCCAAATACATTTTCCTCTAATGATGAGCCTCTGGGAACAGAATTGGGGTGATGGAGAGAGTGACTGGGGTCTGTACAAAGATTTCCAAGCTTGGGAGAAGATTCAAAAGCTTAGCATAGTCTTCAGGATCCCAGGAGGAGCTACACCTTTGTCCCCTTCTCCCCACTCCCTGCCCCAGTCTAATGGAGGTCCTCTTGCCTGGACTTCCTTCCAGTTTCCTGTTTGCTCTTCCTGCCCCCAAGCTCCCCACTCTCTTTTAATTATCCATATTGCCTTCAAAACCAGCTTCCTAGTACATAAATCTGACCATGCCACTCCCCTTACTGAAGGACCATCAGGGGCTCCCTATTGCCTGGAGGATAAAATGTAACCTGCTTGATTTGGCATTTAAAGCTCTTTACAACCTGGCTTAGATAACTGCTTGGTGAATTGACTGGAAATAGAAATGATTCTAAGCCCCGGTTAGTTTCTGGTCCCAGCTCTGCAAAGTAGAGGATGACCTCAGTAGGGGACACTATTTAACATATATTAGAATAGCACATTTCCATATTGTTTTAAGGTTTACAAAGTGAGACAATGCTGTGAGGCGGAGAAGAAAAGAATCATTATTCCTAGCATGGATCTTCCTGAGACAGGGCTTGGCTTCTTAATGCAAGACATTACTGGGTCTTTCCTGAGGCTCTAGAGATCTGACTCCTGGCTTGTCCCACCTCTGTCACCCACGGGCCGAGTGACTCTTGCCAAATGACTTAGCCTTTTAGTTCTTCAGACTGTTGTCTAAGACTCGGTTCCAGAGAAGGTGCTATCTTCATTAGTAGAGGGACTTTCCTCACCTGGGAGTTCCCTATAATGATGAAACTACATTTGTTATCTCTTTTTCATCCCTGTTTTACAGATGATTTTATAGACTATTTTTCAGAGGTTAGATCCCTTGCCCATTGTTATTCAGCTAGGACTCAGGGCTAGACCCTAATTCCACCCACTCATTTTCAGATCAAGGAAGCTGAGGGAGGCCTAGAGAAGCAGTGAGTTGCCCAATGGCACACACCAATAGCTGTCATTTAAACCCTTCTCCTTTTCCCACTTGATCACATTTAGTCCAACCTTACAAATGAGGAAACTGAGGTTCATAGAGGAGAAGGTACTTAGGACCATATGATCATAGATTTCTATACCTCGGAGTCTGACATGCTCATTTTGCAGATGAGGAAACAGGTCCAGGGAGTTTCAGCTAATTCCCGAAGGGCACCCAGGTGGCATGTGGAAGAGTCAGGATTTGACCCCAGGGTCCTCTGACTCCAAATCCAGGCTCTTGCCACATTCCTAGGTTGCTACATAAAGATGTAGGGTCAGGTGGTTTTGCATATCAATCCTGAGAAGGGAGGGAAGGTGGTAAAGGTTGTGTTGGTTCTGGTGAGACCTCTGCTCCCAGAATCCCCAAGAAGTATAGGGGAGTCTCTGCCTCTGAGGGGGCCAGGAGGCCCCGAGGTGGGTGGGGAAGGCCACATGGCCATTTGGGGGGAAGGCCTACGCCTGCTGTCTCCCCATCCTGCTCAGTGAAGGAGGGATATGCTCATCTGTCAGGGGAGTTCAATAATGAATGAAGTCCAAGTGTTGAGAACACAGGCAGCAGCCCTGGTGTAATAACAGGGCCTGTATTAATAAAGCAGATAATGAATATGCAGGTGTGTCTAAATGATTAATGAGACTTCGAATGGCCATGGGAAGGGGTGTGTGAGTCACTGTTTATGGAAATGTGAATCTTGCATCCATCAAGGGAAGGGGGAGAAACCGTGGAGCAGGTGGGTATGAATGAACTGGCAGAGACAGAGGGGACTAAATGAGGCAGAGATAGGGCTCTGAAGCTTGTCCCAGGCAGGAGGGGCGATGAGCAAAGGCTGAGGGAGGCATCAGGAGACAAGAGGAAGTGTCTGATCACTCCTGCCTTGGAGAGGGTCTGTGCCCTAAGGCTCCTCCCAGTTCTGCCATTCCCTATTCTAAGACCCCTCCCAGTTCTAACATTCCCTGTTCTAAGACCCCTTCCAACTCTGACATCCCCTGTTCTAAGGCCCTGCCCTGTTCTGCCATTCCCTGTTCTAAGGCCCCTCCCAGTTCTGACTTTTCCTGTTTTTTTTTTTTTAAGGCAATCCAAGTTAAGTGACTTGTCTGGAGTCACATAGCTAGTAAGTATCAAGTGTCTGAGTCCATTTTTGAACTCAGGTCTTCCTGACTTCAGGACAGGTGCTCTATCTACTTCTCCACCTAGCTGTCCCATCCATTGACTTTCCCTGTTTCAAGGCTCCTCCCAACTGGGGCATTCCCTGTTCTGAGGCCCCTCTCAGTTCTGATATTGCACATTCTAAGCTCCCTCCCAGCCCTGACATCCTCTATTCTAAGGATTTTCCAAGTCCTGAAATTCTTTGACATCCCCTCTCCGAATTCATCTTCTGGAATTAGCCTCTCCATCTGTGAGGGACCAGGCTAGAGAGTTCTCACCTTTGTCACTCCCAGGAAACACTTTGGAGGAGGGAGACTTAAAGAAGAAAGGGGGAGAAAAAAAATCACCCAACAACCCACATGCCTAACAAGGCTGAGGAGAAAGAGAAATATTCTAGAGATGAAAAGAAATTACCATGCGCCAGAATCTTGTTATTCAACCTAATTTTCAAAGGACCACAGCTGTCGCACTGAGATAATCTGTTAATTATAACAGTCATTGTGTTTTAGTGAAGGGAGAGAAACCCAGGCACTCGAACATTTGGGGAAAAGACTGAAGGGGGTGGGTATTTGGAGAAAAAAGAGGTGGGGACTGAGTCAAATGTGGATATGTAAAGATTGACTGGCCCTCTCCACCTGAGTATTTAGCAAGGCACTTTTTAGTGAGTACCACCTAGTTGATTGTGGATAGGTAGTGAGTTCTCCATCACTAAAGGTATCCAAGCCAACACTGAATCATTGTCACGGATTTTGTAGAAGAGACTCCTGATTCAGGTAGAGGTTGGACTAAATGATTTCTGAGGTCTTGAATTATGTGATTAAATTACAACAGCTCTCATTCCTTTAAAATGTTTTAAATTAAAGTTTTATTGATACCTCTCATTTGAACATCACAGTAATTTCTGGATATACATATGCTTCTCCCTCAATCCTGGGGATATTAATCTTTATAATAAAGAAAAGCCCTTTAGTTAAAGCACCTTTATATAGCAACCACATGGGACAGTGTATGCATCAATATGTACTTGTGGACCCCAGCTCTTCCCTACTGTTTAAAGCTGATTGTCAGATACTTCCCTACCTGCCAGGGCCGCTGGGAGGAATCACAAGCATTATTGGTTTCATCGGTCAAGAAACTCAAACTGTCTTCAGTGACTCTAGAGGGCAGGGGCTGTGAGCTCAGAACTCTCAGAACTCTCTTCAGTAACTCTCGAGCAGTGGTTCTCAACCTGTGGGTCGCGACTCCTTTGGGAGTCAAACGACCCTTTCACAGGGGTCGCCTAAGACCGTCGGAAAACACATATTTCTGATGGTCTTAGGAACTGAGACACTGCTCCTCTATCCATTTCCAGGCGGGTCCACCCACATGCAGATACGCCCACATACAAGCATTAAAGGGTCAAGGCATTAGGAAGGTTGAGAACCACTGCTCTAAAGGGTGGGGGGCCATGAGCTCAGAACCCTCTTCAGTGACTCTAGAGGGCGGGGAGCCATGTGCAGGGGCCATGAGCTAAGCCCAGAGAATCAGGAGCAGCCAGCCTCTGCCCTCAAGGAGGTCACAGTCATTTTAGGGAGATGAAGCTTGTGCCTGCTCAGCAGTCTGCAAAGAGGGCTCATTGAGGGCTATAAGCTATTCGTGTCCAGAGGGGCCCCTTCCCTTTCCCCAAGGGGAGCCAGGAATGTTTGAGCTGAGGGGCTCAGCAGGGCCCAGGGGAATTCAGTGGGGGCTTAGCCACAGATTGTGATTTAACAAATGTTTGAGTCATAGTCCTAAACCTGGGACCTCAGAGGCCATTTATCCAACCCCTTCATTTTACAGGTAGGGAAACTGAGATATGTAAGGGAGAAGCGATTTGCCTAGGGTCAGGAAGCTGAAGGATCCGAGGCAGGATTTGAATTCAGAGCCCTGTACTCCATCCACGTTGGCTCCTAGCTGTCCAAGTTGATTGGGAAGGTAAATTCCCCACTCTAAGTACTATTTGACCCACCTTGTGTGATCCCATCCGTCAACAAGCATTTAGTAATCTCTTACTATGTGCCAGGCACCATGCTAAACCATAGAGAAGTAAAGAAAGGCCACAGTCCCTGCCCTTGGGGAGCTCACATTCTCATAGG
Source organism: Pseudochirops corinnae (assembly GCA_028646515.1). Taxonomy (NCBI): domain Eukaryota; kingdom Metazoa; phylum Chordata; class Mammalia; order Diprotodontia; family Pseudocheiridae; genus Pseudochirops; species Pseudochirops corinnae. Next base: position 381,410,824 of record CM053585.1, read on the forward strand.
GAAGACGGCATGGCAATAAGAAGGCAAGATTTATAATCTCGGAGGAGAAGGCAGTCACAGGCTGGCCTGGGGGGGCCACAGGGGGCTGTTCTGGGCAGAGCGCTGGATTTAGTCAGAGACCTGGGGCAAAAACCTTACCTTCTATGGTATGACCTTGGACAAGTCATTTCTGTTCCCTAGGTCTTTGCTTCCCAAAAGACTGAGATTTAAATTCCATGAAGCCCTTCAGGCACGCTGGCTGTCCAGCCTCCTTTCCCACTTCCTAGGTGGCTAGGAACACCAAGGGGGCACAGAGGACTGAGCACCAGGATTGGTGTCAGGAAGACCTGAGTTCAGATCCAGCCTCAGACACTTATTAGTTGTGTGACTCTTCACACAACTTCACCACTGTTTGCCTCAGTTTCCTCATCTGTAAAATGAGCACAGTAATAGCACCAGGGTTGTTGTGAAGGTCAAATGAGAGCATATTGACAAACTGCTATAGGGGCAATATCAGTAATCAAGGCCTCCTGCTATCAGGACCAGGATCCTCTTCCTTCCCACAAGCAAATCCTCACCCTCCAGGCCCTGGCCTGGATTTCGTCCCCTCCTCCAGGAAGCCCCAATGATACTTACAGCACTAGATCGTGATCGCGATGACAGCGACACCACATTTAGAGATGACTTTATGGTCATGGAGTACTTCACAAACCTCGTCATCGCATTTGATGCTCCCACCACCCTAGGAGGTAGGCAGGTAGAACCAGTATTGGATTCAATTTAATTTAGCGGATGTTTATTAAATGACGATTCATTTCAGCTCGAGGGAAACCCATGTATTAAGGGTATAACATGGAGAGACAGTGTGGAATGACTGCTGACATCCCGGCTCTGAGTTGGGGATCTTCTTCTAGGCCACTTCCATACCCTCAGCCTCAGTGTCCACCTTTGTAAAAGGGACCCCTAGGGACCTTCCCAGTTCTGCAACAGGGACGCTTTGGTATAGCCTCTGACACAGCATGATGCTGTGTCACCTCGCTTTCCTCATCCATAACATGAGAAAGTTGGACTCGGGGACCTCCGGGTCCCTTCTAGCTCCGGCTCTTATTGCAGGACACGCCTCTGCCATTTACTGGCTTTGCAGTACTTGGTAAGTCACTTGTCTTATCTGAGCCTCAGTTTCTTCCTTTGTGAAATGGGGAAATGAATAGTCCCTGCCTTGCAGAGTTTTTGAGGTTAAAATGAGATGCATGTATGGAGAGTACTTTCCAACCCTTAAAGATGTAGATAGATGGACAGATAGATGGATATAGAAATGTAACTGTAATTATGTGTTAGGTGCGAGGCCAGATGTTGGGGACCCAAGGAAAAATGAAATTGTTCCTGACCTCGAAGGGCTGACATTCTCTTGGGACAGGGTACAGTCTGTATACCTTGAGGATTATAGAAGGTAATCTCAAGAAGGAGAGGGCCCCGTACAGCTGAGAGATCAGGGAAGGCTTCCCAGAGGAGGAGCTGCTCTTAGCCTGGATGAAAGGAACGGATCCAAGAACTGTCCAGGAAGATGGTGATGCATCTCATGCCTGGGGATGGCTCTGCAGGATTGCCCTGCAGGGTGGCTCTGTGCACATGTGCAAAGGCCAGAGGCCGACTATCTGATTTAGAGAATGTGACTGCAGGGCTGTAGATGGAAGGGACCGGAGAGGCCATCTGGTCTGAAAGAATCTTTGCAGATGAAGAAACTGAGTCTCAAAGAGAGACAGTCACTCGCCCAAGGAACCACTTAGTCTCGTCCTTGATAAATGCTCAATTCTGCCCTTCCTCTTCCAAGGGCACCCAGGGAGTAAGCCACAGAGGTGAGATTCAAACCCAGATCCTTTGCACAGAAACCATTCTTTCCATTGTACAAGCTGCCTCCTCTAAGGAAGGAGAATTGTATGAAATACGTCTGGAAAGGGAGGCAAGAGCCAGATTGTGCAGACACCCCAAATGCCGAGCTGGGAGATTTGTCTTTTATCCTATAGGGAGGGGAGGAGCCTTTGATATTTCTTTTTTTGCCCCTGATACATCTTGAACAGGGGAGTGACATGAGGGGACCTAGGCTTTAGGAAGATCATCCTGTCAGCTCTGTGGAGTATCTTGGAGAGGGAAGAGCCTGGGATCAAGAAGAAGAGATAGGAGGCCACTGAAGTGAGTCAGGGAGTGGCGCTGAGTGCCTGGACGTGGGCGTTGAGAGGAGAGAGATGCTAAGGAGATAGACTTGACAAGAAGACTGAGCAGCAGATCGGATGAGAGCAGTGGAGATGCTGAGATCACCTCAGGGCCACTCTCTGGCTTATCCAGTCCTCCTGCCTGAGAGGTGAGCGGAACACTCCTGCTGGGGTCAGAGCAGGGCAGAGGACCAGGAACTCATGTCTCCTGTGGCCCCTTTTGCCTGGATGTGCTACATCTCTGCTTTAATGGATGTGAGGTCTGAGCGAGAGAGCATGGAGGCAGGAGTCCCAGACCACACCTGGGACACTCTGCCCAATTAGAAGGCTGGACTGGAGGATCTCTGAGCTTCTAGCTTGGAATCCAGGATCCTCTCAGGAGGTGTCGGTCACAAAGGAATGTCCATCTTTAATGTATGTTTTATTGACTTCTTTTGTTTTTATGTCACTCATTTTGAATAAGTCTAACTCTTCCATCCTTATTCCCACCACCAACTGACCCCTAGAATTGAACTCTTCTTTGTAACAAAAAACAAATTGGTTAAGCAAAAACAACCAAATAGACTGACCTTACTAACAATGTATATAGTATTCTGCTCCACTAGTTCGCCACCTGCTCTGCTGACAGAAGGGAGGTACATTTCATTATTTGTCCTTGGTAACTCCTTCTTCAGGTGGTCAGCCTTTTAATAGAAGCCTTTTTTTCCTTACAGTTTGGTAGTCACTGTATATACCCTTCGACTCTGCCTTATTTCAATCTGCCTCAGTTCTCATAGTCTGCAGAATAGATTCTTGATCAAGGGCAGACTAGACATAATGACCTTTGAGGTCCCTTCCAGAATGGAGATTCTGGGAGCTCCTGCCATGGTCCATTGTGGCAGAACAGGAACACAAAGGGGCACTGGTAAATGGGACCCTTTAACCCAGTGGGAGATGAGATTTCCTTGCTGGGGCTACTGTCCTTATGATCCCTAACGGAGACCTGGGTTGGCATAGAAGATGGCTGTGACATGAATGGAAAACACAAAGGCTATGGAGTTATGGATTTGTGTCAGAGTATTTCAATTGGAATTAGAGCTCTGATGCTCCCCACCTTCTAGACCTAGGGCAAATTGCTCCATTTCTCTGGGTCTCAGTTTCCTCACCTGAAAATGATGGAATTAGAAGAGATGATCTCTGAGGTCCCTTTTACCTCAAAATCTACAATTCTATGACTTTAGCTTCCTCTAGAGACAGGGCATGTGGGTTAGGGGCCAGGCTGGACTGAGGGTATGGTCAGTGTGGTCACAGACATGAGGAGGAGAGGGTAGGTATTAACTCTCCAAGAAGAGACAGTGTGAAATAATAGAAAGGGTTGGTCTTGGAGCCTGTCCATGTGGTTCTTACCACATCTGCCACTTACTAGCTGTGTGACCTTGGACAATCATTGATGTTCTGTGAGTCAAATCAGCATTTAATGGATACCTACTATGTACTGAGTAGCATATTAAATGTATAATGACAACCCCCAAATAGTGATTTACAAGAGTACTTTTCTCACTTTCCCTAATCCAGTTAAAGATTTCCAGTCACCCAGAGTCTTAACCTTGAGGTTGTTCTGGACTCTCCCCCTTCCTAATTCCATGTAGCCCATCATTTCTCTAGCCTTGTCGATCTGCTTCCACAATGTCTCTCATTCCTCACATCTTCCACCTTCTTTCCCTCACCACCTGTCCCCAGGATTATTCCATCAGCCTTCTCCTTTGGTTCTCTGCCTCTAGTAGTTTCCTCTCCAATCTAGCTTCAACCTAGTTGCCAAAGTGATATTCTTGAATACCAGAACTGAACACCTTACTCCTCTCATTCAACCAACCTCCATGCCTCCCATTACCTCAAGGATCAAATGAAAACTTCTCTGTCTTTGAAGACCTTTATGAACTGGTTTTCCAATAAGTGATTGGACATCTCTGTCTGCACGCCCCATTGGCATCTTAAGCTCTCCAGTGTCCATTATCCCATTCATATATTCTATGATCCAGCCGCTTTGACCTTCCTGGAATTCCTCCACAAAATTCCAACTCCCATTTCCATGATTTTGCAGAGACTCTCTTCCATGCCTGAAATCTCCTCCCTAGCTCTCCCTCCTAGGTTCCCTAATTGTCATCAAAACTCAGCTTGAATAGCTCATCCTACATGGACCCTTTCCTTATGTCCAGAGGGCACAACCCCTTCTTTGAATTTATTTTGTCTATGGTTTCTATATATTCTTCTGTGTGTCTGTGTTTCTCCTTAAAGGCAGAATTTTCTTCCCTGTTGTGTCTTTGTCTTTCTGGTACCTGGCAGTGACTAGTACATAGTAAATAATATTTAATAAATGCATGTTGATAGATTGACGAGGACACCAAGACTCCAAGAAGGGAAGGGGGAAGCCTAGTCAGGGTCACACAGGGTCAGGCAGCCATCAAGTGTCAATATCTGGACTTGAACCCTGGTCATCTGACTAAGCTGGCAGCTGTTTGCATTCCACCAGGCATCAGACTCTTTCTTTCACAGGGCTGTTTTGAGGATCAAATGAGATAATGGCTGTAAAATGCTTTGTAACAGTCAAACCCTATATAAATGTCAGCTATTCTTATTATTCAGCTGGGGCCCTTTCAAATATGTATTAGAATTATTCTCAGACATCATTTACTCCATGGAAAGCATTTTTAAATGGTCCCAGCTCCTGGGAAGTCAACTGCCAAGTGGGGAGAGGTGTGTGTGTGTGTGTGTGTGTGTGTGTGTGTGTGTGTGTGTGTGTGTGTTGGGGAGCAGGGAAGCACAGAAGAGATTGGTCAGCAAGAGTTCAGTCCATCCCCAGGTTCATCTGGATATCACGGCTGCACGCCCTGGCTTATCTTGTTTGATCACAGGAACTTTAGAGTTGGTAAGAAACTTGGAGGGCATTAGAGCCAATTTTCTCATTTTACAAATGGAGAAACAGAGCCAGACAGGGTCAGAAATTTGCCTATGGTCACACAGGTAGTAAGCAGTGCGCTGGACATGTCTTCTGACTCAATTGCACTTTAATTGCTTAGGGAGTTATGGAACTGCAATGGGGGTGGGCTGGAGTGGGGAAAGAATAAACATTGATGATGATGGTGATGATGATGATGATATTATTTGAGGGAATGAGTACCTATTTTGTGTCAGGTATTGTGCTAAGGGCTTTACAAATATTATCTCATTTGATCAATTGATAGAGTCTGAAGATTGAGTTCAAATTCCAGTACTTCCACTCACTATTTCTGTGACCTTGGGAAAGTCACTTACCCAGGTACCTCAGTTTCCTGATCTATAAGTGGTTAGACTAGGTGGCTTCAAGGATCTCTTTTGATCTAAATCTAGGCTTCTGTGATTCTCTCTTTGATGAGTAGAGAGACTGAGACCCCAGAAGGATAAATGACTAGTCCAAGGTCACAGAGGGAGTGTAGCTAGGGCTAGAACCCAGGTCCCCTATCTCCCATTCCCAGTTCTTTGCACTGGATCATTCTGGATACTGAGCTAGCTTCATCTTTGAAACTCTAACCTGGCAAATGAGCAGCCTGGTGGAGAGGAGACCCAGGCTGGTTCTCTGGAAGGACCCTTCTCTCCTGCCTACTGTCTGTGTGTCTCTACTCCATGCCCCTCTCCCCCTTCTCTTCCTCTCTCATCTCCAACCCCTCCTCCCCCAGGACTCCGGCTGGAGCACAGTGGTTACAAATCCTCCTTAATCCTGAATAATGATATTAACACAGACCATAACAATGGCACATCTGAAAAGCAGAGGGGGCTTCCAGCAGCCTGGCAGGCTAGGAGAAGGCTCCTGGTGCCAGAGCTTATCAGCCACTGCAAATAAGATTTCCCCAGCTCAGCCTGACACTGGTGATTCACACACCCCTGCTTCCTGGAGGTAGTGCCAGATGGGGGCCTTTTTCTCCTCCTCCCACTAGGAGCAAATACTTGTGGATTCTCACCTTCTGTTTGGTTTCCTTGCCTGGTGACCCTGGGCTTGCCTTCTCTACTTACTTTCTTTTTTTTTTTTTTTTTTTTTAAATATGATGAGCCTTCCCTTTTAAACTAAGTAAAATCAACTTGCCTTTTAGCTAAGTAAAACAAGCCAACACAGTGACCATGTCTGACAATATATACTTCATTATGCATCTATAATCCACCACCTTTTGGGATGGAGAGAAATGTCTCACTAACAGTCAATACCCTTCCTGCAAAGCAGCACCTTTCAATGTAAAGAGAGCTGTCTTTTCACTCAGAGGACCTGGGTTTGAATCTTGACTACCACTTTCTCCCTCTGTGACCTCAGACAAGTGACTCAATCTCAGTTTCCTCAACAATCAGATGTAAGATTCTGTACCCATAGCCTCTCCACCCCTCGACTTGTCTACCAAAAGTATGCTTTCATCATTTATTTCCTGGAACCAAAACTGGGCACCTCCCATCAAGCTGGAAAGGATCATCAGTAGGTTTCTCATTATCTACTCATTTCTCAGTCCTGTGCAGTTTGGCCTCTGATCCTACTACCTTACTGATCCCTATTGCCCAACGTTACCAACTTTCTTTACTGCTTGTTCCTATGGCTTTTTCTCATTCTTCGTCCTTCTTGATCTCTGCAGCATTTGCTATTGAAGAACCCCTTCTCCTGAGTATACTCATCTCCTTGGGTTTCTTATGACATTGTTCTTTCTTGGCACTCCTTCTTCTGCTCGGACCGTTTGCTCTTTCTCAGTCTCCTTTGTTGGGTCTCTAGCTACATTGTACCCGCTGTGGTTGATGTCTGGGCTTCAGGGGCTCTGTCTGACCCGAGCCTTCTTATTAGACTGTGAGCTCCTTGAGAATGGGATGTCAGAGCTAGGAGGGAGCTTAGAACAGGGAGGGTCAGGGCAAGGAGGGACCTTGGTGATTCTAATCCAACCCATTCATTTTAAAGACGATAAAACTGAGACCCAGAGAGGGGCCATGACCTGGCCCGGGCAGATCATACAGACAACCAACAACAAGGCTGGGATTTGAAGCCACACTTATTGGACCTGGATTACAATCCCACTGTAGACACTCATTGGTGTCTGACGCTTGGCAAGTCATTTGGCCCCTTCAGACCCTCAGTTCCCTTATCTATAACATTAGGGTGAGGGGTAGAGATTGAACCACAATGGTTTCTAAGGTACAGCATTTCCATGGCTATGATTTTATGACTCCACATCCAGAACTTTCTTCATCATTCCCATTTAGCAGATGAGGAAATTGAAACCCAGACAATGTAAACATTTGTTACAGACTAGTAGAGACTAGACTAGAACATTTGTTACAAACTAGTTATCACTGGGGCTGGAGGTGAAACCTCTCATTTCTGGATTCTCTCAACTAGAGTTTTTTGCCTCTCCCTTCCCATCCCACCCCCACCCCCACCCCCACCTTGGCCTCACATAGAACCAAGGACGCATGTCTCTTTTCTACCTTGATGCCCTCTCCCTGTCCTTCCAACCAAAGGTGTCAAACCTCCCTAAAGGCATTATTAGACTGAGCATCCTGAGGGCACTGGAGCTGTCTTTTGCCTTTTTTGGTATCTCTGGTACATGGTAGGTGGTTAATAAATGCTTGTTGACTGATTGATTGGAAGGAGTATGGGGCTGGGAACCAGTAGACCTGTTCTCAAAATGGCACAGCAGAAAGAGTTCTGAATGTGAAGTCTGACAACCTAAGTTGAAATCCAGACTCAACTACTTACTAGCTAGTCAGCACTGGGCAAGGTCCTTCTGATCTCTATGCTTCCATTTCCTTATTTGTAAACTGAGGGTGCTGGACTCTAGGGGCTCTAAGTCTCCTCTTTGATTTAGGCTTCTAAGATTCTTTCATGGAATGGGCCAGGTCTGTCTCTAGACAGAGCTGAGCAGGGGACTGGGGCATCAGTAGGGACAGGAGAGGGAGAAATAGTTTCTACCCCAGGCTGGTGTCTGTTTCCTTAAGCTGTCTAGAAGGGCTCCCTTGGGACTATGTGCATGATTTTGTAAAGGGGCAGCTCTTAGCTCCATTTAGGCTGTGGGAGAATAAATCTCTGATTCCGAAGAGCCTCTGTCCCTCTCACCCACTGGGACAGACACAGGCTGCATGTTAATGAGGTGGCTGATTAAGCTCTGACCACTCTACAGACCTCCTTTCTTCCTGCTTCCCCCACTACCGATCTTCTGCAGAGAGCTGCCCCTTGGTAACTGGTGGTTGAGTGAGTGAGTGACCGAGTGGAGAAATGGATGAATCTTCAGATGAATCTTAGAATCTTCAAAGAGACCCTCAAGCTCCTGGAGAACCCTTTGCATTTTTCAAATTAGAAAACAAGCCAGACCTGCCCATAATCACACAAATATTAAGTAACCTAGCCAGGATTTAATTCTGCCTCCAAATTCCAAATCCTTTCCACCATGCTAAGGCAAGGAGGAGAGGACTGTGACCCCCCGGCCCCTTGGCCACACTGCCTGGATAGTAGAGCCCTCCTGGGCTGCTCTCTATCCCCGTTCCTTCCCTGTTTGCCTCTCTGCTCCTTCCTTTTTGTGCAGCTCTAGCCCAGGTGAGCTCTCTTCGAGGCAGAACCAAGGCAGAGGGCCAGCTGCTGGTGTCAGCAGAAGCATGGACATCTCTTCCCCTCCTCTTGGCTGGTTCTCGATGCGTCAGCTAGTGACGGTAGCTCCAGGGACAAGGGACGCTGACGCATCCTTTACCTACTTGAAGTGGGGAGGCCTCCTGGCTTCCTTTGCCTGACTCTGACTCATAAGTGGCCCTGAGCTTTGGAGACTCTGAGGAGAGAGAGGTGACAGAGGGTCACCTTGAGGTCTCAGGTGGAGGGGGAGAGGGAGAAGGGAACACAAGTCATCATAAAGGCAATCTTCCCTGTTTTCCATTCTAGCCCGCTCACACAAAGACAAGAGTCAGGATTTGAACTCAGGATCTAGGATCATAGATTTGGAACTGGAAGGGACTTAAAAGGTTCTCTTGTCTAGTGCTCTCATTTTACAGGTGAAGAAACTGAGGCCCATAGAGAGAAAATGACTCACCTAGGGTCACACAGCTAGGAAGTGTCAGAGCCAGCATCATTACACAAATCTGCAAATCCCATAGGCTTCTCGAGGTGCCCATTTCATCTCCCACCCTCACCATGCAGATCCTTCCACATATAAACATACACATAAGCAGATTAGGTAAACACTTCCTCTTTAGCAAATTGCAGACTCATGTAAATCCACAAAACACACCTGCCTGCAAACCTGTTTTTCCTTAAATGTTCCCAGATGGGAGAGGGAATTGGGAGTAGGGGACAGTCCAATGTGACTAGACCAATGTGGCAAGTGCCTGGACCCCTGGCCAGGCTCTCCTGGGGTGTCTGTGAAAAACTCGTGGGTTCTGGGACTGGATTGCTCTCCCTTCCCGCACTGGCCTTCCAAATTCCTTTTCTTAGTGGGGAGGTAATTATTGCAGCCTGTTCACACAAATAGTCAGGGAGTTGGGAGGGATCTGAGAGGCCACTGACTCTGAGCCCTTCATTGTACAGATAGGGAAACTTTGAGAAGTTAAAGGACTTGCCTAGAGTCACCCAACTCAGAAGGATCTGAAACAGGATTTGAACTCAGCTCTCCCCAACCCCATGCCCAGCACTCTATCTACTGCACTACCCGTGAAGTCTTCAAGCTAGCTGATTACTTGTTGGGAATGGAAGGGGGATTCTACCCACTGAGGGGCTAAATAACCTTAAGATATTATTGAGGTTAGGTCTCTACCCCATTCCCTTTTTAGAGACTAGAAAACAGGGGGGGAGTGTTGTGAAAGGTCACATATGTAATTCTCTGTATTTGGACTTATCAATATTTAGTAATGTATATTTGGAATCATTGTCTGATTCCAAAGCCTTTCCACTGCTGTTGTATCTATTGTCCCTTCCAACTTTGAGAATATAAGGATTATTATTTCTATTTTACAGATGAGAAAAACTGAGTCTCAGTAGGAATATACGTATGTGGGCTTGGCAATCCAGGTAATTAAGTAACAAGGTCATATTTCGAACCCAGGTCTTTTCTCAAGCCTACATATAGTGTTCTTTCCTTTCTGCCCTTGGTTAAGGTGATGCTATCCCTTCTCCACCCAACCTTTCCTCTCCCTGGCCTGGGTGTGGTGAATGGGGGCCCACCAGCTTTGGCCTGGCTTATGGGAGATCCTGAGGATGTCCCCTTAGAGCTCCAGGCCAAGCTTTTCACTCCCTCATCTTCTTCTTCCTCCTCCTCCTCCTTCCAGGGTGATTGAATGCTAAGTCTATATCTGACAAAAGTCTAAGACTTTCATCCACCTGCCTGGTCATTTGCAAACCCCAGATCTGTTCCCTTCTCTTCCTGGACCAAGCTGCTATCTTCCAGATCTTCCAGCTGCCCCGAGCCTCTCCTTGCCTGTCTTCCCGATCATTTCCTTCTGTTTCAGCCCTTTGGGGCCACAATGCTGAAAATTGGTTTTGCTTTTAACTACGTGAGGTTTTTTTCCTTTCTGGTTTAAAAAAAATTAAGCAATTTCTCTTTCTGGAGTTTTCCCAAGAAGTGGTGAAGGGAGGGGATCTAGGGAGCATCCTATGCTGGATTTGCATTTCTGAGGTTTCAGTTGGTCTCCAGGTTTGAGAACATTAGGCCATTTCCAGAGCCAGGCGCATTCCTACAGTGGCCAGAGACTCTTGGTACGGCACTTGGGACACGAGGATTTTAGATCACAGTTCTGCCTCTTACTCTCATTAGCAGTGTGCTCTTCCTTACTCTAGTGCTCAGTTTCTTCATCTGAGAAAAGGACAGACTGAAATGAAGAATTTCTAAGGGCCCTTCCGGAACCTAGAATCTGTGACTGATGACAGCATTTGAATATCACTGGATCCACACCTGCAGGAGGCATCCTCCAGAGAATCAGTGGAGGGCTGGGTCCTTTCTTTGTGGGATTGTGGGTTGGAAAGGTCCTTAGGGGTCCTCTTATCTAACCTCTTATTCTTACAGGTGAGGAGGATGAGACTGAGTCACGAGAGATTTTTGTGAGGCTCAGGGCAGGGCAGGAACCAGGACTGTAGGTATGGATTATAGAACCAGAGGCCATCTGGTCCAGTCCCTCTGTTTCACAGATGAAGGAACTGAAGCTGCATCCCTCCTGGTTGTGCAGCCTCTGCTTTAAAATTCTTTCAAAGACACTTCATTGAATTCCTGAAACAATCTCATCAGGTAGTCAGAGCTAAGAAGATTCCGTTTGCCAGAGTTAACCTCTGGAGATAGATATCGGGAGGTTAAGTGACATCCTAGAATCCCAATGGGCTGAGCCTTAGGAACCATCATTTTAGGACTCATTCAGCCCCTGCCTGAAGTCTAAAGAATTCTCAATAACATCCAGTTTCTCCTTGGATGACTTCAATCACCATGAACTCACTACCTCCGAGGCAGCCCATTTGTTTCTGGACAGCTCTTATCACTAGGACCAGAACCCAGATCTGCTGCCTGGTAGGTTGTTGGTGTTTTCACTAAACCATGCTCTTTTGGAGAGCAGGGAGGAGGGGATTTGGGACTTCTTTTTTTTTTTTCCTTCCTCCTCTTTGGCCTTATGATATAGGAGGGCCATAGATAGGAAGCACTGTGGTTCTATGGGAAGATTTTTTGAGTCAAACTATGTGGGTTCAAATCCTGGTTCTGCCATTTACTATCTATCTGGCCTTGGGACAATCAATCAACAAGCATTTATTAAGCACTTATTGTATGCTAAGATTCCATGTTAAGTTCTGGGGCTAGAAAAAAATAACCCAAACCAGTGCCTGCCCTCAAGGAGCTTACATTCTAGTGGGGGAGAGAACTTGTTTATAAGTAGGTCCATAGAAGAGACACTCAGAGTAAATGGAAGGTATCCTTGGAAGGGAAGGCACTGGGTGGACCAGGAAAATTAATATCTGAGCTGAGTGTCAAAAAAACAAAAAACAAAACCAGGGGGCTAGGAGGAGCAGTGAATAGAGAACTGGCCCTGGAGTCAGGAGGACCTAAATTCAAATCTGGCCTTAGACACTTCACACAAACACACACACACACACACACACACACACACACACACACACACTAGCTGTGTGACCTTGGGCAAGTCACTTAACCCTGATTGTCCTACCTTCTCCCCTCCAAAAAATATAAGCCAGTGACTCTTGACAGGGACAGGTGAGAATGGGGAACATTCCAAGCAACCAGGGCAAATGACGTCATGCATGAGGAGTGTCGGGTGGTCAGCATAGCTGGACTGCCCAGTGTATGGAGGAGAGGTATGTGTTCAAAGATCAGAAAGATAGGCAGGGCACAGGCTGTGGAGCACTTTAAATGCCAAACTTAGTATATTTGGTCCTGGAGGAACAGACAACCACTGCAGTTTATTGTGTAGGGGAGTACTGAGTAGGTCTGACCTGATCAGACATGGCAGCTGAGCAGAGGAAAGATTGAAGTGGGGAGAGACTGGAGACAAGGGAACCAATCAAAAGGATATTGCAATATCCAGGGGGGAGGTCATGAGGGTCTGAACCAGGGCAGTGGCTGTGTGAGTGGAGAGAGAGGAGAGATATTATATGGGCATCTAGGTGGCGCAGTGGATAGAGTGCCAGACCTGGAGTCAGGAAGATGAGTCTTCCTGAGTTCAAATCCAGTCTCAGACCCTTAGCTATGGCATACTGGGCAAGTCACTTAATCTTGTTTGCCTCAGTTTCCTCATCTGTAAAATGATCTGGAGAAGGAAATGGCAAACCACTTCAGTATCTTTGCCAAGAAAACCCTAAATGGGGCTATGAAGAATCAGAAATGATTGAAAAATGCCTGAACAAACATGTATGTTATACAGGACAGATGTAGAAAAAGAAATTTCAAGATTTGGTAATTGGTTTGATATGTGGGATGACTGAATGTAAGGTGGTGATTTGAGGGTGATTTCCAGGTTGTGAGCCTGGGTGACTGGGAGGATGGTGGGATACTTGATGATAATAGGAAAATTTGGAAGGAAAATTTGGAAGAGGGGTCGATTTGAGAGGAAAGGTAATGAGTTTCATTTTGGATAGCTTGAGTTTGGGATGCCTATAGGTCTTCCAGATGGCAATATCCAATAAGCAGCTTATGATTCAAGACTAGAGAGAGATTATGACTAGATACATAGATCTGGGAATCATCTGCATAGAAATACAAATTAAACCCATGGGAGTTGATGACATCACCAAATGAGAGTGTCCATATACAAAGCCATCTCTCACTGCCTGTGACTTCCAAAACCAAAACATTCCTTCTGGGTCACTACTCTCAATGTGAAAAGAGAAAGCCCAGCAGAAAACTTTGGAAGATACTCACAGTTAGTGGGGGTGACATAGATGAAAGTCCAGCCAAGGAGATGGAGAAGGAGTAGTCACAGAAGTAGGAGGAGAACCAAGAGAGAACAGGCTTGAAAACCCAGAGAGGAGAGAGTACTCAGGAGGCCAAGCCAGTTAGCCACAACAGGCCTCAGCTTCCTCATCTATAAAATAAAAAGCATGTAATAAACTGCCTTTAAGCTCCCTTCCAGCTCACTCTGTGCCCCTGTGATTCCCTGCTGGGCTCCAGGCTTCCTCTCCACCATCGTCTGCTGCTACCAAGGGCCTGGCTCCTTCCTCGGGGTTATTGTCAACCTTCTGGACCCAGGCAGGGCTCAACCTACCCCCTTCTTCTGCAGGAGACTCCCCCTCTGCCCCCTTCCCACCACATGCTCAGGACTGGGTGGCTCTATTCCCCCCTTCCCCCACCAGAGCTGAGACAAGAGAATTATTTTTGGAACAAGAGCAGTTACACAACAAATGAATTATTTATCATTTGGCATGGAGAGGCGATGGCGTTTTGTTCTTAGGGCCTCTCATCTGTTTTTTCTTGAGTGGTATATGTTCTTGAAGGTAAATCCCTGCATACCTGTGGATATAGACCACCTGTGTGACCTTAGACAAATCACTGAGAATCTCTGGGCCTCAGTCCCCTCATCTGTAAAGTGAGGCATGGGGGTGGTGTGTGAAAAGTTGACCTCTGAGGTCCCTTCCTGCCATCGATCTGGAAGCCTCTGGCTTTAGGCATGTCTGCCTGTGTCTGTATACACTCATGACAAGTACTCATATACAGGTGCCAAGAGCTGAACCTGTCTGTCTGGGGGTAGGATGGGGTTGATGTTGTAAAGGTTCAGAGAGATAGGACCTGGGTTTAAATCCTGGCTTTCTGCCTGTGTAACCTTAGGCAAGTCACTTAACCAGTCTGAGCTTCGGTGTCTCCATCTGTAAAGGGAGGGGGCTGGACTAGATTGTGCTGGATTTAATGTCAGAGAGCCTGGCTTCCAATTCCATTTCTGCCACTTTGTACCTGTGTGACCTTGGACAAGTAAATTCACTTGGTGAACCTCAATCTCTTCACTTGTAAAGTGAAGGGGTCAGATAGGATGGCTTCACTGGTCCCTTTCAGCTCTCAGTGTTTGATTCTACAAGCTCCTACGTGTCGTCCAAGATTCCATCTAGCTTGTTTTCCTGTGATCTTGTGGGTTCTGCTGAGATTTCCGAATCCTTTTCTGTACTGTTCTAGACCTCCACCCCCCTGCATTTCTTCCTTCCCTCTCCTGCCTCTCCTTCCCCTCCTACTGTCTCCTCTTCCACCCACCAGGCTGTCCTTCCTTTATATAAGAGGGGCCCAGAGTCCTTGCTGAAGCAGAAAGCCCCCTTTTGGTGACTGCTAGGGGGACCTTGCCTTGGAGTTGAGTTGTCACTGGTCCTTTTCCCCCAGAGCTCGTCCCTCTATCCCCCTGCCTCAACCAGAGGTTTGCCTCTGGATGTTCCCCATGGATCCATCTCTGTCTCCTCTGCTTCCCTTCCAGGCTCTGGGTGACAGATGGATCTTCAGCTCCCTGTGTCTCTCACCATGCCTCTGTCTAGCTGCCTGTCTGCATCTTCCCTCCTTGCCTGTGCTCTGAAGCTCTGAGACGCCTCTGAAGGGCCCAGACCTGAACAAGGGGGAGGAAGAAGAAGAAGAGGACAGAGACTTATTCCAGACTGCCCAGGACCCTGCTCTTCCTGGGCAGGGAATAAGGGAAGAAGGCAGAGCTGGGGGGTGTTGCCGCAAAGACCACTCCTCAGAGCTGCAGGGAGAGACAGGTGCCCCCAGTCCGTGTCTACAGCAGGTCCCCTTTCTGCCAGGATCTCCGAAATTGGACAGCAGGCAAAGTGGACCAGAGCTCGGGAGCTCCATCTTGCACCCCAGCACTGGGGGGGTATCCCTCAAAATGCTGGTGGCCCCTGCGAGAACTGGGATGATGGGCCAGGCTTTTGGCCGCTAGGCCTTCCCAGATCCCTGCCGTCCCGGAGCCCGCTTTGTCCCTGGCCTGCCTCGATCCAGCCCTTCTGCCCAGTGGGCCTCCCCCTGCCATGCTGCGCCTGGGCCTGTGGGCAGCAGTCCTGCTCTGCGCCTGCCAACCAGACCTAGTGCAGGCCGACTGCTGGCTCATTGAGGGCGACAAGGGTTACGTGTGGCTGGCCATCTGCAGCCAGAACCAACCTCCCTATGAGACCATCCCTCAGCACATCAACAGCACGGTGCACGACCTCCGTCTCAATGAGAACAAGCTCAAGGTGGTCCTCTACTCCTCTCTCAACCGCTTCGGCAACCTGACCGACCTCAACCTGACCAAGAACGAGATCTCCTACATCGAGGACGGCGCCTTCTTGGGCCAGGCCAACCTTCAGGTGCTGCAGCTTGGTTACAACAAGCTGAGCAACCTGACGGAGGGCATGCTCCGCGGCATGAGCCGCCTGCAGTTCCTCTTCGTCCAGCACAATCTCATCGAGGTGGTGACGCCTGCGGCATTCTCCGAGTGCCCGGCGCTCATCAGCATCGACCTGTCCTCCAATCGCCTCAGCCGCCTGGAGAGCACCACCTTCGTGGGGCTGAGCAGCCTCATGGTGTGCGAGCTAGCGGGCAATCCCTTCAACTGTGACTGTGGCCTCTACGGCTTCCTCAACTGGCTCGTGGTCTTCAACAATGTAACCAAGAACTACGACCGGCTACAGTGCGAGTCTCCGCGGGAGTTCGCCGGCTACCCACTGCTTGTGCCGCGGCCGCACCACAGCCGCAATGCCATCACCGTCTTCCAGTCAATGTGCCGAGATGGCACCTTGCCGTCCAGGCCCGTCAGCCACCCCACTCCCTACACCACCGACTCCCAGAAGGACCCAGATGAGAACTCGGGCTTCAACCCTGTGGATTTCCTCTCCGTGGAGCCCCCGGCCTCCTCCACCACAGACTCCTCCATCAGCCCCACCATCAAACTGCATTACGTCACCTTCACTTCAGCCACGCTGGTGGTGACCATCCCGTCCCCCTTCAGCAAGCTCTATGTTCTGGTCCAATATAACAACAGCTACGTCTCTGACGTCATGACGCTAAAGAACAAAAAGGAGATCGTTACCCTCAATAAGCTGAAAGTCCACACTGACTACACTTTCTGTGTAGCCTCCATCCGCAACTCCCGCCGTTTCAACCACACCTGCCTGACCTTTGCCACCCGGGAGCCCATCCAGGGGGATGTGCCCCCCAGCACGTCCACCACTACGCACTATATCATGACCATCCTCGGCTGCCTCTTTGGCATGGTGATCGTTCTGGGGGCCGTCTACTATTGCCTGCGCAAGCGGCGCATGCAGGAAGAAAAGCAGAAGTCGATCAGTGTGAAGAAGACGATCCTAGAGATGCGCTACGGTTCAGATGTGGACACCAGCTCCATCGTCCACTCTGCTCAGAAGTTGGGGGAGCCCCCGGTCCTCCCTGTCTCCCGTATGTCCTCCATCCCCTCCATGATCGGGGAGAAGCTACCACAGCCCAAGGGCCTTGAGGCTGGGATAGACACGCCCAAGGTGGCCACCAAGGGCAACTACATGGAGGTACGGACGGGGGGTGGCGGCGGCGGGGATGGCCTGACCCGGGGTGAGGATGACCTGCCAGACTTGGACAATGGACAGGGTTCGGCAGCAGAGATCTCCACTATTGCCAAGGAGGTCGATAAAGTCAACCAGATTATCAATAACTGCATTGATGCCCTCAAGCTGGACACAGCCTCCTTCCTGGGAGGAAGTGGAGCAGACCCAGAGCTGGCTTTTGAGTGCCAGTCCATCCCGACCAGCTCCACAGGTGGGCTGGAGCGGCCCAGCTTCCTCTCACCTCCCTACAAAGAAAGCTCCCACCACCCCCTGCAGCGACAGTTGAGCGCTGATGCTGCTGTGGCCCGGAAGACCTGCAGTGTCTCATCTAGTGGCTCCATCAAGAGTGCCAAGGTCTTCAGCCTGGACGTCCCTGATCACCCAGCACCGCCGGGGCTGGGCAAGGGGGACTCGAAGTACATTGAGAAGGGCAGTCCACTCAACAGCCCCTTGGACCGTCTTCCCTTGGTGTCTCCCGGTGCCATCCATCACCTGGAGGTGAAGCCTTCCTACCACTGCAGTGAGCACCGACACTCTTTCCCAGCCTTGTACTACGAGGAGAGCGCAGACACCTTGAGCCAGAGGGTGTCCTTCCTCAAGCCCCTGTCCCGCTCCAAGCGGGACTCCACGTACTCTCAACTCTCCCCCAGACACTACTTTTCGGGCTACTCCTCCAGCCCTGAGTATTCGTCGGAGAGTACCCATAAGATCTGGGAGCGCTTCCGGCCCTACAAGAAGCATCACCGGGAGGAAGTATACATGGCAGCTGGCCACGCCCTCCGCAAGAAGGTCCAGTTCGCTAAGGATGAGGACCTGCACGACATCCTGGATTACTGGAAGGGGGTCTCAGCTCAGCAGAAGCTGTGACCCTCTCCTTCCTCCCCGCCCCCGGTGAGGTGGGGTGGAGAGAGGGACCAGGCTGGGGAGGGGGCAAGTTGGGGAGGGACACCGAGGCTGGGGGGGGCCGGGAGGCCTGGGGGGTGGGGTATGGGGTAGGAGGAGGCCAAGGAATGGATACACACACACACACACCTGCACGCACGCACCCAATGCACACACCTGACCACCACCTGACTGTGAAAAACAAAAACAAATACCTGACGTAAATGGACAGAAAAACACAATTTTTAAAGTTTACAAACGGATACCGTAACCAGTTCTCTACTGTGCTGCCCGGGGGCGGGGGGGACCCATTCCTCCTAGACTTTTCTCCCAAGGTTGGAGAGGTTCAGGGCTGGGGAGGGAGAGGTTGAGGGAAGAATGGAAATTCAGGAGGCGACCCGATATGTGCAGGGTCTGGGAGAGTTCCAAAGGAGAGACTGAGAAGTCTGGGGATTAGGACCAAGACCAGGAACACAGCCCTTAGGCCTTCTTTGTGGTTCTTGACTTTGGAGGCTGAGGTTGGGAGTCCAGGGGAGAAGGGACGCTTCAGTCTCAAGAGGAGATTGGGTCAGTTTCCCTTTCTTTTAACCTCCACTTCCCTCCTTCAAAAGAACTTGAGGATACAGGACTTGCATGGGAAGTAGCTTCTCCTTCATCTCTCAGATGGGAATTCTGCATCTCCTGGGATCCCTCTGATTCAAGGCCTCTTCCCCAAAGCCCTGTTGCTTTGGTTCATTTGGTTCCTGGGAGGCTCTCCTGAAAGGGAGTTGCCTGCTCCTACCCTCTCCAAGCTCCAATTTCAAGGCCAGTATCCAAGGAGGGGATGATGACCCCAGCTGTTGGGGCCCTTTCCCCCATCCTCCAGGGCCCTGTTCATTTCAGTGAAGCCAGCAGGGATGGCTTTCACTCCTTGGAAGCATGTGGGAATGGGGAGTGATGACCCTGTCAGAAAATTCTAAGTGTCTTCCAAGTAATGAGCAGGGAATGGGGTGTGCGCTGAGGAGAGAATGATCCTGGAACTGAATGGATAGGGGATTACAGACAGCAGGGTGGTGGGAGCGAATGAGGGGCTCCCAGTGTATCTCAGGTGCATCGGCCCTCCCCCCCAGGTTTGGGGAGATGGGGGTAGCCCCTCCTTCCCTCACTCCACTGTGCCAGCCTCCTGAATGCTTCTGTGCCTCCCCCCAGCCTGGCTTCCTACCCTTACCCCTACCCTGAGAGAGGATGTGTGTGTGAATGTGTGAATGACTGGCCAACTGCTGGAAAACCACAAGTATGGTGAGCTGTGTGGATGTCCCACCCTCTTTGTCATCTCCCCATATACCCCTAGAACTGCCTCCCTTCCCCTCTTCCATTCTTCTGTAAGGATGTGGGACACCAAGGACCTGAGACAGAAGGAAGCAAGTCAAAGACCCAGTATCTGATCCTGGCCTCTGAATGGAAAAGAGGTTTTTTTTTTTTCCCCCTCCGTATCTACCCCCACCCCCGCCCCTCCCCACCTTCCATCCTTCTTAAATATAAGCTACATTCATTGCTTCTACCCTGTAGGGATGGGGTGGGGGAACCAGGTTTCCATGGGAACTGCAAGTCTCTTTCTCTCTCCCCCCTCTTTTTCCTCTCCCCTCCAATGGACACCCAGACAAAGCACAAACAGCTCCCGGGGTGTGAGTGGGGGAAACAAACAGTTTCTGTGACTGGCCCCCATCTCCTGGACTCTATCCCCACTCTCTGGCCAGCTGTGGTCACCATGACAACCCCTTCCAGGCAGCCAGCAAAAGAGAGAGCTATGGTCCCTGGGGAGTAGGTGGGGGTGGGAGGTGGTGGTTAGAGATGAAGCTTGTGGGAGTTACAGGAGAAGGCAGAGTGAGGGCATGTGGGGTCTGGAGGCTGAGCCAGAGGAGTGGTGCCAGGAAGAAAGGGGCAACAAAGAAGGGCTCTAGACAGAGTCTCTCAAGAGAGTTTCTGAGGGGGCTTCCTGGGAGATTCTGGCTAAGTTCTTGGCACCTCAGTGAAATTTGAGGTCATCCAATTTCTTCCTACCTGTTGCCTGTCCAGTTCTCTTAGGTGTGGTTGGGGCAGGAGAGTGGGTTGTAAGACCAGAAGCCTTGACTGTATGGACTTCAACTCTCCCCCTTCTGTCTCAGGACCAGAGATAGTAAGATTAGATCCATTCTTCCTTCCCCTTCCTCCTCCCTCCCCTCTCCTCCTCCCTCCTCCAGCCTTGGCCCAAGGCCACTATGGTCTTCCTGGGCATTAGACCACTTTCAGCTCTGAACTTAATGATCCTAATCCTTCCATTTCCCTTCCAGTCACATAGTCTGGATCCTTAGGGTCAGAGGGACCTGGGGAGTTGAGGGTGTGGGGACCTGTGGATAGTTAGTGTCCCAGAAAGCCAAGGGTTCAAGAAGGTGCTGGGACCTCAGAGAGGGGATGCTTTCTTGGGTTCACATGCTCTTCCTGTTGAAGGTGGGTCACAGTAGGATGGGGAGGGCACAGGAAGTCACTGTCTCCCCCTCCCCCCCAATCCTGGAGGACAGACTTTTTGGGGAGGTGACTTGCACAGAAAGAACTTTCAGAGTGGGAGATGGGAAGAGAAAAGGGAAGAGTGGGGGTAGGGTGGAGAAGGAGAGACTGGCCTGCCCTCTCCCCTTACCCCCCAACCCACTTCCTTTCCTCTCCTTTCCACTCCCTCCCCAGGCCTGTTTTGAGAACCCAAGAAAACTGAGTCGGGGAGAAGCCACTGATGTCAGAAACAGAATTCCTGTTCTATTTGTGCATGACACTCTTTACTGTATTTTTCTGAGCAAACATCTGTTGTGAATGTGCCTGTTTGTCGAGATTCCCCCCTGCTTCCTTTCCTCTCCTCTCCTCTCCTCTCTTCTCCCTGCCCGCCCCCTGCCTCCCTCCTCAGCTGCCCTCCGTTGTGAATTGATGAGCAACTTTTAAAACCCGGGAAGGAGCTGTCTCTGCAGAGGACCCAAATCTGGTGCTGCCGCTAGGTCAGCCCTGCCTTTCCCCACCTCAGCAGTGGTTTCACAAGTGATCCCTGTGCTCTCTCTCCCCTCTCCTCTCAGCTTCCAGCAGGTGCTGGAGCTGTCCAGGCAGAGGTGCTGAAAGGGACTGCTTCGTGCGGGTTACCAGTAGGGACTCCTAAACAGACACTATTCCTGGGGTGGCTGTGGCTGTTCTCAAGGCAGGGGAAGGGGCATGAAGTGGTTTCGATTCAGTTCAAGTCAAGTCAAGAAACATTTATGAAGCGCCTACTATATGCCAGGCACTGTGGTAGGATCCCAGGAGTTTAGAACTAAAAGGTATCTTAGAGAACATCTGGGCTAATTTTAGTTTAAAGGGAAAGGAAGCTGAGAGCCAGAGAGGACAAGGGGCTTACTATGGAGTAAAAAATGTAAGGCAATGGTAGCGCTGGGATTTGAACCCAGGTTTTGGGGGTCCTTAGAGTTGTTGTCAGGGGTTAGATATGGAAACACCTGTTGAACAGAAACATGATGACTTTTCTGGTGGGGGGTGGTGTAGGAGAGGGCAGCTTTCCTCTCCTAGTTGGCACCCTCACTCTGTTGAATAACATATATTTGGCAAATAGGAGTTTTTCCTGTTGAAGATGGTCTCTGGGGAGCTGACCATTTCTAGAATGAGAGAGGAGTTAGTTGGGTATGGTGGATTTGGAGTAGGAAGACCTAAGTTTAAATTCTGCCTCAGCTGCTTGACTTCCTGGGTGACCAGGGGCAGGCTGCTACCCTCTGATCACAGTTTCCCTAGGCAGAGTGTAACAATGGAAGGAAGGTCTAATTTGGAGCCGGGGGATCTGAGTTTAAATCCTGACTCTTCCATTTATTGCCAATGTGACCTTAAGGAAATTGCTTAACATTTCTGGGCTTTGGTTTCCCTTTCTTTAAAATAAGGGGACTGGACTAGGTGGACTTGAGGGTTCCTTTCCAGCTAGGAGCCTACATAGGCTGCAAAATGAAGGGGTCAGACTTGGCAATTTCTCAGGTCCATTCCCACTCAAGATGCCCCGTGCCTAAGACCAATTTCTCCACTGAGATGATAGATGGGAAGAGCCAGAGCTGGTTCTCCCTCAGTTCCCCAAGAAGAACTCTGGGTCCCTGCCCTCTTGGCACCAATGCTTCCCTGGGTTCCCAGCAAGCAGGGGGTGGGTGGGGCCCCGATCGTGGAAGCTGCACTGCAGTCCCTTCCTACCACCATCATTGTGTGCCCTGGCCGGCCCTGGATGATTCCTCCTGAGGCAGGGAGTGAAATATTCATGAATGACAAATGGAAATTTATGTCAAAGAATCTTGGCTGGGGCCCCTCCAGTTCCTGTGTTTGCAATGCTAATCAGCTCGGGAGCCCTTCTTCCCAGCTGGAACTATACAGTCCAGGCCAGTGCGGGAGGAGGAGGAAGCTTACAAGTCTAGGAGAGAATCCTGGATCTGGATCTGGATTGGGATTCACAGCTGGAAATCACCTCCTCCAAACCTCCCGTTGTAGAGGTTGGGAAACCCAAGGCCCATAGAGGCTAAGTGACTTGTCCAAGGTCACACTACTAGTAAGTGGCAGGGCTGAGATTTGTACCCAGGTCCTCAGATTGCTCAATTCAAGGTTCTTTCCTCTGATTAGCTGATATCTGGCTACTTCCAGCCCTAAATCTGTAGTTTTAGAAAAGGATTTGCAGCTTCTGGTTGGTTTTCTTGGAGAAGGAGGAGAGAGCAAGTTGGTTTTGGGTTATGGAGAGAAGAGGAAGGAGGACAAGGATGGAGTTGGGAGATAGGGGAAGTGAGGCCAATGATCAGGAGTCTGCCCTTTGTCAAAATGAACTCATTCCCTTGACTTCTTCAATCAGGTGTGTTTGGAGACAGATCTACTGGGGCCAGTCTCTGGATAACTTGAGCTCTGAGAGGCTGAGAGCAAGGGGCTTCTGGGGATGTAAACAGAACAGGTGTGAGTATAATAGGGAAATAGCAAGGTACAGTGGAAAGACCCCTGACTCTGGCTTCTGAGGACCTCTGATGATTACTGCTTGTGTGACTGCAGGCAGTCAGATTCTTCTCAAAAAGGAGGTTTGGACAATATGGCTTCTAAGATCTCTCACTTCTGGATCTAGGACTAGCTAGCCTTCCTGGGAGAGGCCAAGAGTAGAAGCAATATGGGCCAAGCAACAGAGCATTTGATCTGGAGTCAAAAGTCCTGGGTTGGAGTTCTGTCTCTGTTTACTACCTGTGTGACCTTGGCAAGTCATTTTCCCTCTTTCTGGGAGATCCCTTCCAGTCTGAAATCCTCTGATACCCCCTTGGTTTACTGCTGGCTGGGGAGGGATTTGTCTTTGCTTAGAGATGTCCCATGAAAGACACTTCCTGTTCCCAGCCCCTCTCTGTGTATTCTCCTCACCGCTCAGCTTCCTCCTCTCTGGACCTTAGTCTTCCTATTTGTAAAGGGAGAGGCTTAGATCATCTCTGAAGCCCCCTCCCTGCTGTAATTGCCCATGAGCCTCTTGACTACCAGCTCTCCCTGTGCCTTATCTAGGCTGCCATGGATGGGGTTCAGTAAGATGGGGGAGCCCCTATCCTACTTGGAGAGGTGGAGTGATGAGACTTCATGGTGAAGGCTGGGAGTTCATCCCTTTTGAACAAATGTGCATAGCTCTGGGCTTAGGAGGGGAGTGTGAGCTTCCTTGGGGTTTCCATCCTTATCCCAGGGCTGGGGTTTCCTCTAGCTGCTAGAGTCTAGCATGTCTCTTGGAGGGAGTGGTTTTTCTGGAGAAGGCAAAAGGAAACCTAAGGCCTGAGGGAAAAAATTGTTTTGTAAAACTGCAGAGATTTAGGGCGAGGAGGGATCTTGGAGATGGGCTAGTCCAGTGCTCTCATTTTTACAGTTGAGGAACCTGGTGCCTGGGAGAGAAGAAGGCATTCTGCCCTACCCAGTCTCCCAGCTCAGGCTCCCCACTCTAGACTCTGACTTCCTTAGCTGTCCCCCTTCCTGAAGCCATCAGCCAAGACTCCTTCCCAATGTCTCTTGCCTTGGCTCCCCTCTCCCAACTCTGACCCCTTCCTCTAGTCCCTAGACAATGCTTCCACTCCCTCTCCTGCCTCAGGAGGGGATGATTTTTACACTACTGATCCTCTCCCACCCTCTAAACACATAGACACACAACTGCACATTCCACTCTCATTCAGCCTACATCCTTGTCTTTACCCCAAGCTCCAGTCTTCAGCCCAGGTTCTTAACCTGATCCCTGGTGGGAGGGATGGAGATGGGAGGCAATGGGTGGAAAGGGGCGAGGGCTGGCCTCCTCTTCCCTTACCTCTCCCCCCAACAAGCACAGGGTTGGGGCAGAGGAGAGGAGTCATAATGCAAGGCCAGGGTGGTCCTGCCCACTCCCATCCCCAGAATGTAGATGCCCAGGGGGTGAGGGCCAGGGAGGCAGTGGCCTGAACTGATGCCCCACTTTGGGTCCTCTGGGGTTGGTGGGCCCCCTCCCCAGTGAAGATCCTGTGACTCCTGGTCGTCTACGAACCTTCCCCCTCCTTTGGGGGGGGTGGGACTTGTTCTTTCTTGTTTTCTTTCTTCTAGGTTTGTCCATTTGTTGATTTATTTTCTCTCACCCCACCTTTTTTTTCCTTTTCCTATTTTAAACTGAATGGCACGAAATCGTTTTCCTCAAATCCAAGATTCCTGTATGAAGAAAATCAATTTCTATATTTGCAATAAATTTCTTATTTAAAAACGAACCCAGATGACTTCCAGTCTCTTTGTGTGCCCTCCTCTGTTCCTTTTCTTGCTCCTTCCCGCATCCATCTTCCTCTTCCTCCTCAGGCCTCTTCAGTCCTTCCTGGTCTTTCCCATTCCTCCCTCCCTCTCCTTCTCTTTCCTTGAGGGGTTTCTTCCTGGAATGGCTGAGCACCTCAGACGGGCCCCATGGGCTTGGCTGGCGTCTTCAAGGAATAAGTCAGGTAATAGAGTAGATGTTGGGTGTAGGGAGGAGAGAAGAGATAGAACTGGGATTGAGACACGAGCAGAAGGGGTATTAACTGAAGGGAAAGAAAACTAGGGAGAAGTGGGCCAGGACTGGTTGGAGGCAAGTTTGAGGAAGGCCAGGCAGCCTTTGGGGATGAAGGTGACCACTAATATAGTACAAAAGGAGATACAGGAGAGAGGAGAGTGCTATCTTTCTGCATTGCCCTTAGGGGTGTTGCTTCAGACAAACTGAGGCCTAGGTGGGGAAGACCTTTATTTAGAAAGTCTGAAAGCACCCACTGAATACTGGGCCATTACCAGTCATCTTGACCTTTGTCTTGCTCCTGGACTTTGATGACTCTTGAAAGCAACACATGCCCCTACTTTACTTGAGCTAGCTCTAAAGAAGGATGGGAGAAGGATGGTGTAGAGGTAGGAGAGACCTGGGTTTGAATCCAGCCTCAGTCATTTGCTAATTATGTGATCTGCAGACTTGCTAGTCTCCTGAAGCAAGAAGTCTTAGCTGGGTCTAAGCCCTGCCTCTCACACAGTGACCCTGGGCAAGCCCCTTTTACCCTGAGTACCTCTAGGCAACTCTTTACCACTCAAAATTGTAGAGCAGGTGCTGAACTGTTTTGGTCTAGTAAAAAAAAAGTACGTGTGTGTGTGTGTGTGTGTGTGTGTGGGTGGGTGTGTATGTGTGTGTTCGTGTGGTGGGGGGACAGTGGTAGAGGTGATAGTGACGTTATATCTCTACTATCTCCTGGATGAGATTCATAACCACTCAGTGTTTGGACTGACTACCCACCTGGGGAAGACCAAATGGATGAGAAATCTGGAACACTGGTGATATGACCCTTGACAAGTCACTTAACCTCTTAGTACTTAGGAATCTCTGTGGCTATATATTGCAGAGAAGGTGTCAATGTGCATTGGCAGAGGGTGTTTTCCCTCCTAGGAGTTCCTTTTATTAATGAAATCACAGCTCTAGTCCTTATCCTTATGATAGGGAGTTGAATGGAACACATGGAGCAGGCTTTCATCTCTCTCTCTCTCTTTTTCTCCTTGTATCTACATTTACATATACACATATATAGTTCTCTATACATATACACATATACACATATATAGTTCTCTATATAGCACAATATGTATATATGTGTATATATAATATAATATTATATAATATAATAAATATATTATAATATCAATTGGACAGACAGACACTGCAAATGAGCAGTAAGTTGGGCCCACAATTGAACAGGAGGACAGTGGGTTGGGGAGATAGATTTTGGGAAACCGCCCAGCTCTTTGCATGCCCCCAAACTTATCCCTGAAACAAAGGCCCATCTTTCCCATACCAATATTCTTTCTGGGTTTGTTGGGTGGCAGTGAGACTGTCTCTGAAGAACTGAAAGTGAACATTGCCCAGGCATGCATTCAGGCTTACTGTTAGGAAAGACCTAACCCTAAATAATGTCATCAGAGAAATGGGTGATTTCAAAAGGAGATGAGCTGGTCCTGTAGTGAGAGGGAGGGGTAGCTCATGGGAACTACCAGCAAAAATGGGGAAGCTCCCCCAAGCATGCTGGAGGATACTTTCTGGCTGACCTGTGGGAGGAGAACACAGAGTAACATGGGATAGGGCAGGTATAGATGGGCTGTGATTTGCATCACTGGAAGGAGTGCCCACATGGATGAAATCCCATTGAGTATCTGAGTGCCATCTTCACAGGACTGTTGTGAAGATAACAGGAGACCACATCTATAAAAAGTTCCTTATAAACTTTAAATGTCATGGGCAGCTAGGTGGCACAGTGGTTAGAGTGCCAGGCCTGGAGCTAGGCAGGCCTGAGCTCACATTCAGCCTCAGACACTTACTAGCTGTGTGACCCTGGGCAAGTTACTTCACCCTGCTTGCCTCAGTTTCCTCATCTGTGAAATAAGCTGGAGAAGGAAATGGCAAACCCCTCCTGTATCTTGGCCAAGAAAACCCCAAATGGGGTCATGGAGAATCAGATAAGACTGAAGGTGATTGAACAACATGTTCCAGGTACCGTACTAAGTTTTGGGGATACAGTTAATAAAAAGACAGTCCTTGCTCTCAATCTAAAAGGAAGGTGGCAGGAAAGGGGGACACCAGGGGCACCTTGTTCCCTGGAGGTGAAACCCGGCAGAGCAGTAGATGTAAAGTGGAGTGGGTTGAGTCCTCAGTCTGGGCACGGATCCCAATGCTATTGGGTTCTCATAGAATCACAGGGATCATTAGAGCCCAAAGGGGCCTTGGAGGCCACCTAATCCAGCCTCCTCATTTTACCAATGAGGAAAATGAGGCCTGAGACAGGGCTGTATCCTACCCAAGGCTACACTGAACAGTGGCAGAGTTAGGACAGGGGTTTAGACCCAGGGCTCAGGATTCCAAGAGTTCTTTCTGCTCTATTAGGCTTGTCCTCAGCCAAGTTTTATTCAAATTCAAATAAACAAATTCAAATTCAACAAACATCTATTGTCTCCTAATTTCTTACAGCAAACAAGAAAACAGAGGAGTTTATTTGGAAAGAGCCAAACAGGATAGAATTGCTGGTAGTCTCTGAAATTGTCAGATGACACTGATTAAGCACCTACTGTGTACAGAGTTCCTTGCTCTGGACATCTTGGGCACTGGGAGAGCAATGAGGTTTGTCCAAGAAAGGATCCCCATCCCAATGAAACTCCGAGTTGGGTATGGGGACCAAACATAAGCACTGATAACCATATTGTACAAGACTACATTTTAATGGGCCAAAGCAAAGCGCTATTTGAGACTTGAGGAGGCAGATTTGGGAAAACTTTGTGGACAAGGCAGCATCTGAGCTGGACTTTAAGGCTTGGGCAGGAATTCAGCCAGGGGAATTTGGGAAGAGACGAATCCAGGCATCTGAACAAAGATAACCACATAGAGAAGTAAGTACAACATTTATAAAATGTGACATTGGGGAAGACATGCAAACCCACACTGGGCCTCAGTTTCTTTATCTGTACAATGACACAATTGGGCTAGCTGGCCTCTGAGGCATCTTCTAGCACTCAACTTTTTATTCCAAATACGAATTTTGATAGAGGTAACCCAGGGGAAGCACTAAGAATTGGGGGAATTGGGAAGGGTCTTGCATGGGAGGTGGGACCCAAGCTGAGCCATGAACGGAGCTAGGGGGAGCAGGGAGACTGGTCCAGGCATGAGGATGGCCCACTGGACAAAGGAACTGAGGAAGGAGACAGAATGGCGGGTACTGGGAATGTCATGTTGGACAGTTTGTCTGGAATAGGGAGAAAGTAAAGGACAAGGATGGGGAATTTAATCTGGAAACGGGGTTGGAGCCAGAGAGTGAAAGGATTTAAATGGCAAACAGAACAATTTCCATTTTATCCTAGAGGAAGAAGGGAGCCACAAGAGCTTCTGGAGCAGGGGAGTGATATGGGGAAACCTAGGCTTTGAAAATATCAATTTGGCAACTCTGTGAAGGATGGGATCAGAGAGAGACAAGGCTGGAGGCATCAAGATGAGTCAATCAATAGACACTTAAAGTTCAATTGTGTTCTCCATGCCAGATACTGTACTTAGTGCTTGAAATACTAAGAAAAGCAGAAAACATTCCCCGCCCTCAGGAAATCTGGACTCTATCACTAATTAGGATGTTATTGCAATAGCCAAAGTAAAAGGTATGAAGGGTCTGAACTATCTGGTGAGTGGAGAGAAGGGGTTGTAGGATCATGGATTTAGAGTTGGAAGGGACCTCTGAGGTCAAGCCCAACCCCCTTATTTTACAGGTAAAGAAAGGGAGGAACCAAGAGTTACAGTGACTTCACATAGTTAGTGTCTGAGGGAGAATTAGAATTCAGTCTTCCTAAGTCCAGGAGACTAAAGGCAAGGCTCTGATTGCTGACCAAGGTACTAGAGGGGACGAGGGGGTGTTGAGGTGAGCAGGGCAAGGAGAGAGTTAAGCCTCAGTGAGTAACAGAGATAAGTCTTCTTTGGTAACCCTAGGAAAGGAAAAAGAGAGAGAGGGTGATGAATCAGGAAAAATTTGAGAACTGAAGAAAGGGCCATGAAGAAGCTGATGTATGTATTCCTCTGTCCTGTTGGTACACTAGGAACAGAAGCCATCTGCTGCCAGAGTGGGACCTGGGGGGAGGAGGGAAGGTTTGGCATGCAGTGAAATCAAGGGGAGAGTTGCTGCTGAGCAGCCCAGCCAAAGACCTGGGGGAGGACAAGCACTGAGAATTAGGAGTGGGTGGTTATAGTCAAGTGCTCGGCCCCTCCCCTGGTCTTTGGCTGTAATCCCCTTAACTCCCCACCCACCAGGCATGATGGATGATGGTGGGATCCCTGGTTCTAGCTCTTTCCCTTTATTTGTTTATTTTCAATGTGGATTCTCCACACCAGGAGAAACTTTTGGGAAACTTCTCAGAGAGAACCCTGAATGCCCAGAGTCAACTGATCCATAGTCATGAATCTTGTTTAAAAACATAGTTAATAAGTTGACTAAATTAATTTAATAAATTAAAGTTAATAATTTTTAACTGATTAATAAATGTTTGTTGCTTAAAGAAATACTACATAGTGGAAACAGGGTTGGACTTGGAAGCAGTAGTGATTTGTCTTTTCCTCTTGCCTCTGAAACCAACTGTCTGAACATTAGGAAGTTATTTGCCTTCCTTCGGTCTCAGTTTCCCCATCTGTAAAATGGGGATAATTATAGCATTTATTTGAAAGAGTTGTTGAGGTGATCAAATGAGATAATGCATCTATCCAGTGGTTTTCAACTTTCCTAATGCCGAGACCCTTTAATACTCGTATGTGGGCATATCTGCACGTGGGTGGACCCGCCTGGGAGATGGATAGAGGAGTGGTGTCTTGATTCCTAAGACCATCAGAAATATGTGTTTTCCAATGGTCTTAGGTGACCCCTGTGACCCCTGTGAAAGGGTCATTCGACCCCCAAAGGGGTTGCGACCCACAGGTTGAGAACCACTGATACAGACACTAGTCATTCAGTGGACCCACAGTCAGGAACACCTGGTTTCATGATCCTGTCTCTGACCCTTAGGGCAAATCCCTCAATCTCTTTGGGTCTCCACTTCCTCATCTGTAAAATGAGTGAAATAATAGCACCTATCTCATTGAGTGGGTGAATCAAATAAATGGGCATTCTGAAAACCATAAAGTGCTATGTAAATGTTAGCTACTGTTATCATTATTAGTGACCCTTTGTCAGTTTTAAAGTATGACATAAACTCTGTGTTGCCAATGTCTGACCTGTATAGGTGTTAGATAAATGCTAACAAGATCCAATCAACACACAAATAAGCATTTATTAGGTGCTGATGAGACTTGTGGCACCATCTATGATGGGCTGGGCACAAAGACAAAAGGCGTTTCCTTTCATTCCATTCAGGGAGAAGTTGTAAATGTAAAAACCAGATCGATACAAGGAAGGCATGAAGTCACCTTGAGTGGGGTGGGAAGGGACAGTGAGACACAATTAGCTATCACTCATAATAAGAATGATAATAGCATTTATAGAGTGTGTTAAAGTTTTCAAAGAACTTCACAAATACTGTTGCCTTTTACTCTCATGACAGCCCTGCTAATATTATTTCCATTTTTTCAGATGAAGAAGCTAAGAGACAGAGAGATTAAGTGACTTGCCCAGGATCACTCAGCTAGTAAGTGTCAGAGGTTGGATTTGAACTTGGGTCTATCCTGACTACAGAGGCAGTGCTCTATCCATTGAGGAACCTTGCTTCTTTATTATTATTGCTTTAGTATTTGAATATTATAGAGGCCTTGGTGGTGGTAGTGGTGGTGTCAGGTTTTAATTCTGCCTCTGAAATATATTGTGTGACATATATACATGTGTATATATATACACACACACATAGGTATAAAATATTTTCTACAGCCACGACTTGATAGGATTCTTTCCCCAGTCTCCTGATAGAAACTGGGTGAGGCAGGGGTGGTTCTCTCCATGTTATAGACCAAGGAAATGAAGGTGCTAAAAAATAAAAATGGTGCCAGTACTTCCAGTTTCCTCCCTCCCAGACCAATGAGTGCTCTTTCACTAAACCTTAAGCTGAACTCACTGACAATAACCAAGGGGCTGCTGGGGGTCATTAGTTGCTCCCAGCCCTTGATTATCAGCCAGAGATGCCTTCCTCACGACACTGCCCCAGAGTGGTGGGGGGGTTGGAGGAAAGGGACAGAGAAGAGGAGACTGAAGACATTTGCTTAGATGCAGGGGAGTTCTCTGGTGCTGGCCACTGACACTGCTGTCCTGCTGGCAGAGAAGTCATTGTGGTCTATGGCAATGAAGAATGACTCTGGGACCCTTGATCGGAGTTCAGTGATGGCTTTCAAGTAGGCCTGTGTGGCCTTGGGAAAATCATTAAAACTCTGGGTCTGTTTCCTTATATGAAAAATCAGGGAGTTGAACTTGATGATCCCTACGGGTGCCTCTTCACACTGACATCCCCTGTTCTCAGGCAACTCCCAGCCCTGACATCCCCTGTTCTCAGGCCCCTTCCAGCTCTGCCATCCCCTGTTCTAAGGTCCCTCTCAGCTCTGACATTCTTGTTCTAAGGTCTCTCCCAGTTTTGCCATTCTTTTCTAAGATTCTCCCTCTGAATACCCTGTTTCCAGGTTTCCTATTACTCTCCACCCTTTTCTTCTCAGTAAAGCTGCTGCTTGAGGGTTAAACCTCACCCCAGATTGGGAAGGAGTGCATTAGGAATTCACAGCAGCGTCTGCCACCCAATTTTTCAGCTGAGTGGTCCATCCTGCTCTCCATGCTCTGATCTGGCCAGAGCTGGGTCTAAGTGACATCAGGAGAATGGCAGCAATGAGGGGGACAGAAGCTGACCTATGCTGGGGCCATCACTGGGGGAAGCTGGTTGGTGGAGGGAAAACAGATGAGTGACTCCTGTGTCCTGTTACCCAGAAACATATGGGAGCCCTGAGGGAGTGAAGAGCTAGGAGAGGGGAAGGGGCCATCTGGGGCAGCCCCACCAGCATGATAACACTAGATCACATTTCTATAAGGTTACAAAACCCCTTCATAGATATGGTCTTATTCTGTCCTCTTAAACCTTATGGTAGGGAGGAGCAAAATTAAGACTGCAGAACTCAAGAGGGGGAAGAAACATCTACCATCATAGGTCTAGATTAGAACAAGATAGGGACCTATGAGATAATCTGGTCCCTCCTTTTACAGATGTGGAAACTGATGCCCAGAGAGAGAGGAAAGTGATTTGTGTTTTTTTTTTTTTGGGGGGGGGGTGTCCTCTGAATCCAGACCACTTAAGAGACCATTGAAAGTATCTACTTTCCTTCTCCCACCCTCCTTTTACAGAGTTTTAGGTAGTGAAGCAGTGTGGTATATAGAGAGAGTAGCTATGCTTAGACCCAGAAAGATCTGACTTTGGATCTGGCTGTGGGATCCAAATAATGTCACCCTTTTAAGATTAATTTCCCTCCTCCATAATACAAAGGTCGTAATCCCTTCAAGGTAGAATTCAATGAGTTATTTAAAAATTAAAAAAATATATTTAGTATTTTATTTTCCCCCATTAACATGTAAAAACAATTTTTAACATTTATTTTTAAAACTTTGAGTTCCAAATTCTCTCCTTTCCCCCACCCTCATTGAGAAGGCAAGCAATTCTCTATAGTTTATACATGTGTAGTTATGCAAAACATTTCTATATTAGTCATGTTGTGAAAGAAAACAGAACAAGACCAAAAACACACACAAATATAAAGTAAGAAAAAGTTTTCTTTGATCTACATTCAGACCCCATCAGTTATTTCTCTGGGGATGATTGCATTTTTCATCATAATAAGTCCTTCAAAGTTGTCTTGGATCATTTTGCTGAGAATAGCTGTTATTCATAGTTGATCATCTTAGAATATTACTGTTACTTTGTACACAGTACATTTCAGTTTGCATCAGCTAATGGGAATCTTTCCAGATTTTTCTGAGAGTATACTGCTTATCATTTTTATAGCACAAAGCATTCATATAACCACATACCACAGGCATTCCCTAACTGATGGACATCCCTTCAATTTCCAATTCTTTGCCACCAGAAAAAAAAGCTGCTATAGATATTTCTGTACATATGGGTTCTTTTCCTTTCCTTTGGGAAACAGACCTAGCAGTGGTATTGCTAGGTCAAAGGGTATGCATGGTTTTATAGCCCTTTGGGCATAGTTCCAAATTACTCTACAGAATGGTTGAATCCTTTCACAACTCCACCAACAGTGCATTTATATCTCATTTTTTCCCACATCCCCTACAACATTTGTCATTTTACTTTTCTGCCCTATTAGCTAATCTAATAGGTATGAGGTAGTACCTCACAATTGTTTTAATTTGCATTTCTCCAATCAATAGTGATGTAGAGCATTTTTTCCCATCATCTGAATATGGTTTATATCTTTTGGTCATTTATCAATTGGGGAATGACTCATATTTTTGTAAATTTGACTCAGTTATCTGTATTTTGAGAAATAAGACCTTTGTCATAGAAACTTGCTTCAAATTTTTTCACATCTACTATTATTGTTGCTGACTGTATTTCCCTCTACCATCCCCCCCAATTTATTCTATTCTCTCTTTACTTTCAAAAGTGTTTTTGCTTATGATTACCCTTCCTTTAATCTGCCCTCCCTTTTATCACCCCCCTTCTCCTATCCCCTTTTTCTCCTAATTCCCTGTTGATTGTGATAGATTTTTATACTTGAGTGTGTATGTTATTCCCTCTTTGAGCTAATTCTGATGACAGCAAGGTTCACTGACTCCCCATCACCTTCCCCCTCTTTCCCTCCATGATAAAAGCTTTATCTTGACTCTTTTATGTGGGATAATTCACTCCATTCTGCCTGTCCCTTTCCCTTTCTCCCAGGACATTCATCTTTCACCTCTTAAGTTTATTTTTAGGTATCATCCTTTCATATTCAACTCACATCTGTACCGTCTGTCTTTATATACTTCTAACTGCCCTAATGATGAGAAAGTTCTTATGAGATGTTAAATACCATCTTCCCATGTAGGAATGCAAACATTTTAAGCTTATTAAGTCTCTTAGGATTTCCCTTTTATGTTTACCTTTTTGTGCTTCTCTTGAGTCTTGTATTTGAAAGTCAATTTTTTTTATTCAGTTCTGGTCTTTTAATTAAGAAATCTTGAAAGTCCTCTATTTCATTAATGTCCATTCCCCTTTCCCCAAAGGATTACAATTTTGGTGGGTTGGTGTTTCTTGGTTATAATCCTAGCTCCTTCGCTCTCTGGAAGAGCACATTCCCAGCCCTTCAATCATTTAGTGTAGAAGCTGCTAAATCTTGTGTTAACTGACTGTGGCTCCACAATGCTTGAATTGTTTCTTTCTGACTGTTTGCGATATTTTACCCGTGACCTGGGAGCTATGGAATTTGGTTATAATATTCCTGGGAGTTTTCATTTTGGAATCTCTTTCAGGAGGTGGTCAGTGTATGGTTTCAATGTCTATTTTGCCCTCTGGTTCTAGAATATCAGGGCAGTTTTCCTTGATAATTTCTTGAAAGATGATGTCTAGGCTCTTTTTTTTTTTTTTTGATCCTGGCTTTCAGGTAGTCCAATAATTTTAAAATTATCTCTCCTGGATCTATTTTCCAGGTCAGTTGTTTTTCTAGTGATATTTTACATTGTCTTCTATTTTTCATTTTTTGGTTTTCTTTTATTGTTCTTGATTTTTCATAGAGTCATTAGCTTCCATTTGCTCAATTCTAATTTTTAAGGAATTATTTTCTTCAGTAAGCTTTTGTACATCCTTTGCCATTTGACTAATTCTACTTTTTTCAGGAGTTTTTTTTTCTTCAGTGAATTTTTGTGCCTTTTTTTCATTTGGCTAATTCTCCTTTTCATTGGCTTCTTGTGTCTCTTTTACCATTTGGCCTAGTCTTTTTTAAGGTGTTATTTTCTTCAGTATTTTTTGTGTTTCCTTTAACAAGCTGTTGACTCTTTTTTTTTAAATGATCTTTTTGCATCACTCTCATTTCTCTTCTTTTTCTTATTTGACTTTCAAAATCCTTTTTGAGGTCTTCCATAGTCTGAGACCAATTTATATTTTTCTTGGAGGCTTTGGATGTAGAAGCTTTGACTTTATTATCTTCTGAGTGTATGTTTTGGCCTTTCTTGTCACCATAGTAACTTTCTATAGTCAAAACTTTTTCCTGTTGTTTGCTCATTTTCCCACCTACTTCCTGACTTTTAAGTCTTTGTTTAAGTAGGACTCTGCTTCTAGGGTAGAGGGAGCACTGTCCCAAACTTCATGGTTTTTGTAGAGCTGTTTTCAGAGATATTTCTAGGGACCTTTAAGTTTTTCAGTTCTTCCAAGGTGGAATGATTTAAGGAGAAGTGTGTTTACTCCTCTCCTGGCCTGCGCTCTGGTCAGTGAGTGATCACAAGCACTCTTTTTTGCCCTGGAACTATGGCCAGTGTCCCTGTTCTGCTGTGGCTGCAAATGTGCTAATGTTCCTTCTCACCCTGGGACTGTCACCCAGGTCTGTGACCCAGATTTGAGTATGGGCAAATCAACAGAGTCTTGCTTCATTCCTGGAAAAGAAACCTCTGTAATCACCTGACCAGCTGTTTGACCCTCCCCGCTTAGCATCTGTAGGTTGAGAGTTCTGGAAGTAGCTTCTGTGGCTGCTGATTCAGTGGCTCCCAAGGCCTGCTTCTGGTTTTTTGGGGCCTGAGTGGATGGAATGTGCTTTATTCTCACCCAGGTGCCATAGACTTTTCTTGCTGCCTTTCTGAGTTGTCGTTGTCTGGGAAATTATTTCACCCTGTCCTTTTGTGGGTTCTGCTGCCCCAGGAATTGTTTTATGGCATTATTTACAGGTATTCAGAGGGGTTTAGGGAAGAACTCAGGCAAATTGGTGACTTTTCTCCACCATCTTCCTTAATGAGTTATTGTGAAAAAAGGACTTTGAAATCTTTGGGTGCTAAGTAGGAGCCTATTACCCTTGGCCAGCCTGGTGATGGGTATCTCTGAAACAACTGTGGATCCCAAGCATGGGAGCAATCCCCCATCAATCCAGTGCAGGCAAACAATTGGTCATCTTCTTAGGGCAGTTGCCTCTGGACTAGGAGTCAGAAGGCCTGGGTTCTAATCCTAATCTGGCCAGAAACTAATAGTATGACCTCAGGAAAATCCTTTCTCTGCTTGGGTCTTGTTTCCTTTCTCTTTAAAAAAAATGAGTTGGTCCATCTGCCTCTCTAAATCCTGACATTCCCTGCTTGAAGGTGTTTCCCAGCTCTGAATTTTTATTTCATGCCATCAATGTTTATCCTATCAATTTTTATCTATAGCAGACTCTGCACTCAAACAATATAGTCCCTGCCCAC
This sequence comes from Pseudochirops corinnae, assembly GCA_028646515.1. Lineage (NCBI taxonomy): Eukaryota > Metazoa > Chordata > Mammalia > Diprotodontia > Pseudocheiridae > Pseudochirops > Pseudochirops corinnae. Next base: position 381,447,294 of record CM053585.1, read on the forward strand.
AAGAAGCTTACAATCTAGTGAGGTCACACTATTCACGAGTAAGTATGACATGCAAGGAAAGGCATGATGAGGAAGAAGGAGACAAAGGACTCCCTCTAAGAAAATCTGAGGAGAGAAAGACAAGTGTTAATTAGGAGATTAGGGATGGTTTTCTGGAGGAAGTGGCAGGAGAGAGTGTTTTTGGCAAGCAGCCTTTGGGAATTCTTAAAGTGGGTGAGGGAACATTGATTTTGGGGAAGACTGATGGTCCACTTGTCCTAAAGGCTTCCTCATGTCATACTTTGTGATTCTTACCAGCCAGATGCCAGGCATAGCCTTATGGCCTAGAGATGGAGACATACTCAGGGGCAATCTACTCCTTTCTTTCTCTCCCCCCCTCTCTCCACCCCCCCCCAGTTTAATACTCAAGGAAAGTGAGCCTCAAGAGATGCAGTGATTTACCCAAGGTCATAAGTGGCAGAGTCACAAGATACTCTATCTCCCAAGCCATTGCTCTTTGTACTATACTTTGTAGTTTCCCTTCCTTGGGGCTGACTCCCCTTTCCCCTTCATTGGGGTCATCAAGGATAAAGGGAGAGGTTTGGCTCTAGACTCTGGCCTCTGGCCCCCTGGCCCTTGGCCTCCTGTCTCTGAGCCTTGGCTATCTCTCTGTGGTTCCCCCTATGGAGTGTTATTGAGTGGAGATAATTGGTATTTTTGACACTATCTGTTGCAAGGGAATCAGCTACCACTGGGAGGTGATTGAAGCAATCAGGGCTAATTACAGGATTAGGGGGCTCTGTTGCCGTACAGCCTCAGTGAGAATAATACCCCCTTTCCAGATCTCCACAGGAGAAAAGGTGCTCTAGCTGAGAGAGGAGGCCACACTGGCTGCTCTGGTCCTCTCCTGTGGCTGGGGAAAGGGGCAGTAGCCTGGCGCTAGGGTGGGCTGATAGTGGAGGAGAAGCCCTCCTGCTGGGGTTAGGGCTTTAGAGAAATAAAGAATTGGAGGGCTGGGAGAAAGAAAGTATGGGCAACCTCTCTCCAGTTGTTCCCTGCCCTTTGTTGTTCAGTTGTTTCAGTGGTGTCCGACTCTTTGGGACTCCATTTGGGGTTTTCTTGGCAAAGATACTAGAGTAGTTTGCTATTTCTTTCCCCAGCTCATTTTAGAGATAAGAATCTGAGCATACAGGGTTAAGTGACTTGACCAGGGTCACACAGTTACAACTATGAGGTCATATTTGAACTCATGAAGATGAGTCTTCCTGATTTCAAGTACAGTGGTCTATCCACTGGGCTAGGTAGCAGCCCCTGACAATAATAACGAGCATTGATAAATATATCTGTATAATTATAGAAGATTTCAGGTTTGCTGAGTACCCCATCAAACTTATCTTCCAAATCTCACAACTGTGATATAGGCACCTTGGGATTATTATCCTCCTAGCATCATGACACTAGACAGAAAAGGGACTTCAGTGGCTATCTAGTCCAAATCCATTTTACAGATGAAAAGAATGAGACCCAGGAATGTTCAGTGACTTGCTCTGGGTCGTGTAGCTAGACAGTGGCATGATTGCCCAAAAGCCACCCTGTTTTCCTAAGCTACACAGGATCTACAGTGGTAGGGTGAGGGTTTGGAAGGGAAGAAACAAGAGGCTCCTTGTGCTGGTCTTTAATATTTTACATGTATCTTCTCTATTTCCCAAACTAGACTGTAAACCCAAAAGGGCAGGGTTTGTGTCTTTTTTCAGACACCTGGGGATATTCATCTTAGCTCTTTGACTACCCAATTTCCCCTCTCTGGACCCTAGTAAACCTCTTCCTCCACCCCCTCAAGATGGAGATAATAATCCCTGCCCTAAGCATCTCATAGAACTGTTGGGAAACCCACACAGGAAGAGAAAACTTGTAAATTAGCATTATATCAGCACCCAGGAGAGAGCCATTTATACTGCATAGGGTCATGGAAAGCCCCGGATTGGATGGGAGTCAGAAGTTTTCAGTTCACATCATGAGAACATCAATTCAGAGCTTAAAGGAAGTTTAGAGGCCATCTTCTCTAGCCCTTTAGTTTTGCAGATGAAGAAACTGATACTTATCAGATAAAGTGCCTTGTCCACGGTCACCTGGGCAGAACCAGAATTTGAACCCAGACCAGTTCCATGTGGTTTCATCATGCCAAACTCTTCCCCTAAATCATTATGTGACCTGGGATGTCATGCCTCCTTTCTGGGCATCAATCTTTTATTCTGTAAAAATTGAAATATTGTATTAGAAAATCCATATGATCCCTTCTACTTCTGACATTCTGTGATTCCAGCAGATCTTCAGTAAGTATTTGTGGGATGAATCTTTGGACTACCCACACAATGCCTTGTTAGTGCTCAGTAAATATTGACTGGTTGGTGGAGGTTAAGGAGTGAGTGTGTGTGTGTGTGTGTGTGTGTGTATGTGTGTGTGATATAGAAATGGGGATGGAACCAGGGATGGGACTGTGAACTGGGGAGGGGGAGATGACAGGGCTATTGCAAAATCTAGTCTGGACACCCCGAAGAGGTGTTGGACAGAAATAGGCCAAGAGCTGTCCCCAGCCCCAGCCAATGAAGCTTTTCCTAAACTGGGACAGTCCTGGCAGATCTGGGACATGAGGTCATTTAGTCCCCAATGGACAACTAATGTACAAAGACCCAGCTCACTAATGATGGAGATTGGCTTGTGCTCCTTAGAATGGAGGATTTTTTTGATGGGGGGAGGGTAGGTAGGGCAAGATTCTCCCTAAAGGTTATCAAGGCCAGACACTGCTCTCATTACATACAGAATGGAATTGCAAATCTAAGACTGATGTCTCTTGCTTCTCATCCTCTGTGATTGGAGGTGAAGTCAGGGAAAGGGGGACTAGGGAGAGGGAAATAAAATTAATGTTTTAGTTCAAAGAGTATTTAGCTAAGAGTCAGGAATTCAAAGCTCAGTTCTTATGCTCACTAGCTGTGTGATCATGGGTACGTCTCTCTTTCTCCCCCACTGTAAAATGTAGATAATGAGCACTGGCATCTAGAGGGTGAATTGAGTGCCAGACTTAGAGTCAGCAAAACCTAGCCTTGAATCCAGCCTCAGATACTTATTAGCTTTGTACCCTTGGTAAATCTGCTCAATCTGTCAGCCTCAGTTTCCGCATTTGTAAAGTGGAGGTAATAATAGCACCTACATACCAGGGCTGGTAAGAGGATCAAATGAGATATACCCAAAACTTAAATTGCTATTTAAATGTTAGTTATTATTGTCACTGTTATTAGCTGCTTTGCTTTGCAGAGACATTGTATGTTATTCCTTATAAATCAGAGTTATCTTTATTTTCTATTCTTATTTCACTATCTTGATAGACAACTCAGCAATACTTGACCAGGTTGCTATGGGAGAAGAGGTTAATGAGTCAGATATTCCTCTAAGGATGGCATGGTTGAGGTAAGAAGCAGACTGAAAAATGCCCCTTCAGCTTAGGTGACTTGGCAGTTGTAGACAATTGCAAGGCTTCCTGGCTTAGTGGAAAGAACATGGGACTTACAACCCAGTGGCCTGGCTTGGAATCCAATTCTGCTACTGTATGGGATGAGTGAAAACTTCTCAAATTGGGATTGTTAACTTCCCTTTTTTTCCTTCTTTGTTGCTGCTGTCAATCACTTTCATTTTTCTTTGTCTGCTTTTCCCACCCTGGTGGGCTCCTCCTCCTGGCCAGTGGGATTTGGGGACAGCCCAGGCTCACTCTTCCTCCCCCTTGTTTTGGGACCCTCTCCCCTCCTTTTCTCACTGTCCCATTTGGGGAAGAATTTGGTGAATTCTGCCTCTTAACCAGTGAGAGGGGAGACAGTCGAGAAGGGGGCTTGATGGAATTAGGGTATAAATTCTTGCACTGTCATTTGTAACACACCTCTTCTCCATGATGAGTCACGGGGAAGACTGCCCTCTTCTCCTGGGCAAGAGAATAAACTCCTGTTCTTATCTTAAGAGATCTCTGTGTTTATTTTTTCACTAAGTTAAGGATGAGGGTTATTTTTCATCCCAAACAGCTACTTACTAGCTGGGTGATTTGGAGAAGTGGCTTCACCACTATGGACCTCACTTAGCTTATCTGTACAATGAAAGGCTTACACTGAGTAATGTCTATGGTACTTGCCAGCTCCAGGGTCTGCCATTTATCGTATGATCCTTATTGGGCAACCCACATAGTTCCATTCAATATGTGTTCCTTGAGTTCCTACCACAAACAGGGTCATATGCCAGAATACATGAAGTAGATATGGAAAAGTAAGATATAGACCTTTCCCTTTTGGAGCTTACATTCAAATTGGAGAAATAAGACATGAAAAATCAGAGCTACAACTAGAACAGGGCAAGTGGAGCTCTGCTCTGATGTTAGAAATTTAGAGGATATTGAATTTAGAGGGTGCTAATATCAGCTATAATCCTTTAGCAGGAAAGAAACAACAGAGATTAGAACCTAGTTAGTAAAAACAATTAGTTCAATTAGAAAGCTACCAGATGGCAGGCTAGGGTGAGCTCCCTGCCCTGCCCTGCTGTCCCTGCCCCCAGGGTTCCCTGTCTCTTTCCTTTGCCCAAACTAAAGACATGCTTCATGTCATTTTCTCCACATGCAAAAATTCCTAGTTACTACTCTGTGGACACAGATCATTATAATTCAGAAGGCATTAAAAGAGAAATATAGAGTGCTATGGAGTTTAAGAGGAAGGAGAGATATTTATAGTTGTAGGGAATTACAGAATGATTCATGGAGTAGGGATGGCATTTAACTTAGGCCTTGAATGATGGGGAGATTTCCATAGAGAGAGATGGGGGGAAAAGTAATCCAGGCATAGAAAAATAAAAGATCAAAAGGCTGGAGGTGGTAAAGTTCACGATGTACTCTGTGGTGCAGTAGGAAGAGTCCTGTCTTTTGAGTCAGAAGACTCTAGCTTTGAATACTGGCTTTGCCACTAATTCTTGGCATGGCTTTGGGCAAGCTGCTTCTCCCCATCTGAAGATCTTTCATGCCCCTTTGTATTGGCAGATAAGCAGGTACTTAGCACCTTGTTTCAAGTTAACACCTTGTTAAAGCTATTTAATTAACACAGAAGTAGTTAACACCGTGGGAGGAAGTTGCTGATGTAACAGGAAGGGGCAGAACAGGGAGGAGCTAATACCATATATAAGGAAGAGCACAAGCTGGACAGTCAGAACTTCTTGCAGAACTTCTTGTAGCAAGTCACCTGGAGAAATTGATTTTGATTTTAAGAATGGGAGAAAGTGATTTTGATTTTGAGAACAGAGCTTCTGCTGAGACTTTTCTTCTGGGAAATTCTGCCAAGACTTTTCTTCTGGGAACTTCTGCTGAGAGCTTCCGAGAACCAGGCTGAGGAGCTACTGTGAATGAGAGAGGAGGATCCCTGCTTGAGGGAACTTGTTCTGTTTTGAAGGCTTGGGGATATGGGTGTTTACTGCATTAACCATCTATGCCAACTTTGTGGTTACTGTAATGACTTTGGCTTTCTGGTTCTGGAACTCAGTTTCCTGGCATTTGAATAAAGGCTTTGGTGCTATCCTCCGTGTGGAGAGCCTGTTACATTTTGTGATTCACAACTATACCAGCATATTCATAACCACTGTGGGTGTTGTGAATATTGCATTATTGTTAGACCATCCAGGTCTTTGTTTTTTATTTGTAAAATAAAAGTTGAATCAGATGATCTCCAAAACTCTTTTCTAGCTTTGGGAGTTGAATCAGATGATCTCCAAAACTCTTTTCTAGCTTCAGATCTTTGACTCCCATGCTATCATGTATGAATAGACCAATTAGGCTGAAGTGGGTGGTGACTGTGAGGGTGCAGAGAGAGAAAATGTGGTGTATTGGTGGAAGGGAGGGGGATATCTACCTCTGCTACTCAGTTGTCCAAAACCTTAGCTCAATTTATCCTCTGGGGTGGCATGACAATAACAACAACAACAACAACAACAACAACAACAACAATAATAATAATAATAAGAAGAAGAGGAGGAGGAGGAGGAGGAGGAAGAGAAAGAGGAAGAAGCCTAGAGTGGGGGAATTGAAAACTCCAAATTCCCTAAAGACTTAACAAGTGGGACATCTTGGGTATCTTTATCTTTCCATTTGGTTTGCACCCCCATTTCCACCCTTCAGAATTTTAGCTCTAATAATTATAATGTATAAGAACATGGAACATCAGAGCTGGGAGTGGCTTTGAACTCATATATTGTGTGAAGTTTTGATTATCTCTTACAACTCTCATATGCAGTATAGACACTCTGATAGTGAGGACAATGATTCTGAACCACTGGGGCTAGGATTTTGGTCCATCACCAGCTGGTGATAACATCTATCAGAAGGCCTGTGACTATTAGCAATATAATCATTATGTGATGGAAACATACAGAACCAATCAATCTAGTGCTAGTATGTGAAGAGGCAAGCTTCATTTCCTGCCACTTGACTCCTGACTCTTCACACTCTCTCAACTTGACCAATGAACTTTTCCATTATTCTCATTGGTTTATATTTGGAGGAGTCCCTTGTGTTAGGAGAGTCATATGAAAGATAATAACTTGTTCTTTTCTGGTGCTTGCTTTACCACAACCCTATGAAATATAGAGAATACAAGGATTATTATTTTCATTTCACAGATGATTAATTCAAGGTTTAGAAAGATTAAGTGACTTGTCCATAGTCATACAGTTTGTGTTAGAGTTTAGATTCCAAGTCAAGTTTCCTGGTTCTAAGTCTGATGTTCTTCCAGATGTACCATATTGTCTGAAAGCTTGGGATCTCAGGGACAGTCCACTATCATTTCTTCCTTGTCATCATTCCCCATGATTCCCACCCTGAAAGGATTTATAAGTCCAACTAGGGAGACAGGACATGGCGAGGTCAAGATGAGGGTAGCAAGCCCAGAGAAGAGTAAACAGGAAAATATTGTGAGTGCTGGAGACCATACCATATGAGGACTAACTAGAAGAAAATGGAGGTATTTAGACTGAAGAAGAGAAGATTCGGTATATAGGATGACTGTGCCATGGAAAGGGCATTAGACTTGCTTTTTTGTCCCAGAGCCAGACCTAGGAACAGCGAATGGGATGTGCAAAGTGTCAGATTTAGGCTGGCTATGAGGGAAAACTTCCTAACAATTAGAGCTGGTCCAAATGTGAAATGGGTCACCTTAGATGATAATAATTTCACCCTACTGGGGGGTCTTCAAAGAGGTGAGTGGTTATTTTGGTCCATGATACCAGAGAGGGGATTCCTGTTTTGATACAGATTGGCTTTGATGGTTTCTGGGGTTTCTTCAAGCTCTGAGATTCTAAGTATAGAATCACCACCACAATGTATGGTCCCCCAGACCAGATAATTCTAGTTTCAGGTTACTCTGCTGGTTCATGCCCACTTAAAACCATGGTTTACAAGTCCTAGACAATGTGTTTACTTTTCTGGTTAGCTACAGGGCACAATTAATTCAAAGGCAAAGCATTTATTTAATGTAATGATATAGAAATAAAAGTAGTAATAAAATATTTCACCTGTAAATCTGGGACACACTGTCCCAAAATACACAGGCCATTAGTTGACAATGGCCCTGGCACCCAGATGGATAAGTATGAACCTAGGGAGCCGTGTGTCCAGTGTGTAAGGGGGTAGGTGGGAACATTAATAAGGAATAGCTAGGTGATACAATGGACAGAGCATCAGATCTGGAGGTAGACAGTTGTTCAGTTGTTTTAGTCCTGTCTGTGCCTCTTCTTGACCCCATTTGAGGGTTTCTTGGCAAAGTTATTGGAGTAGTTTGCCATTTATTTCTCCAGCTCATTTGACAGATGAGGAAACTGAGGCATACAGGGTCCCACAGCTAGTGTCTGAGACCAGATTTGAACTATGAAGATGAATCTACTTGATGCCAAGCCCAATGGTCTATTCATTGAACTACGCAGAGTCGGGAAGGTCTGCGTTCAAAAATCCAGCCTCAGACATTTGCTGACTGTGTGACCTTGGGCAAGTCACTTAAGTTGTCTAACTCAATCTCCTCAACTGTAAAATGAGTATAACAATAGCACGTATCTCTGTAGGTTGTTGTGAAGACCAGATGAGACATTGTTTGTAGTGTTGAGGGCAGTACCTGACATATATTAGGTCCTTAATGAATGCTTGTTTGTTCTTTACCAAGGCACATAACTGGAGGGACAACTCTGGGTCTCCATGACTGCCAACATCTTCTGGTTAGTCAGCTTGTCTTGAAATTGGGAGGAACAGGCTCTCTCTTAAGCTCTTTTAGCTTAAATCCCAAAGCCTTAGGTCTTTTAGAAAAGACAGAAGATCTAATAGAGCTGCTCAATGGGAAAACTCTCAACGGCTTTTACACATCCAACATGGGGTCTATTTTCCTAAGACTTAGCTGGTTGGACTGAGTTTCCTCTCTGGGAAGAGATGCTTCACCTCAGACACCCAGATCTTTGGAACACAACTGCCTTGGCAAACCAGTGCCCTTAGGCTTAAGTGTACTGGAAAATTATTTTAAAATTCTATTTCCTGATCATCAAGGATAGCAATTCTGTCCTCTATTGACTTAGGGTCAGAAAATCCATGTATTTTCCTACTTAACTTCCAGTTGCTAAATTTCTTCCAGTCAGTGTCTATTTAGTGTCTACCTTGACAAAGCCATAATTAGAAATGCATTTACCTGGGTCAGGGCCATTTTCAGAGTACAGAATAGTCCCATGGAGCCATGGAATGGAGTTGGAGGGATTTTGGCAGCAGTAGGGTAGAGGGCAGTCCGACGTTGACTGTGATTGGCTGATAAAGGGGTTTCCAGAGAGATTCCTACCACTCCAGTGGTAAAGTTCAAGAAGGTCCTCCAGGAGAGAGACCCCATGGTGACAGGACCCTGTGGTCTGGGATAAGCTTTGGGAATAGCCTTCATTCAGCTTTGAGATCACAACAACCTCTGATCTCTATAAGGATGACACAGTGGAAAGGCAGTGAAGGTCTGAGTAGCAGGGTGCCCTAGTCAGAGAAATTCTTGAGAAACACCATTCTGTTGAGATTAGTTTAACCCAGAAGGTCAATAAAACTTTAATTTCTATAGAGCTTTATGACTCACAAAATCTCTTGCTCACAAAGGCTGTATTTATGAGGGAAGCAGAATGGGGTAGTGGGTAGAGTGCTGGACTTTCAGTCAGGAAGACAGATGTGGGTGCAAATTCTGCTTCCAATATTTACTAGGTGGGTGACCCTGGTCAGGTCACTTGAGTTTTCTTGGGTGCCATTTCTTGAGGGTTTCCAATTCTAAACTTGTGAACTTAGGAGAGAGGAAGTCAAAGGACTATTCTCCTCATTTTACAAGAATTTCAGTGGAGAAGAGGAATAAATTACGTCATCAGGGAAATGTGTAATTGAAAAGGAGGTGAGCTCATTATGGTGGTACAGCAGGAAAAGTACTGAATTTGGAGTCACAGAATCTGGGTTCAAATCTCATCCACTACTTCTATCTGTATGACATTGGGAAAATCCTTTCCCCTTTCTAGGTCTCAATTTCCTTATCTATCAAATAGGGAGGCTGGATGGCTTCTGGAGTCCTTTTCAGCTCTAGATTTTGGGTCCTTTAGCCAAGGGATACTATATAGCCTGGCCTCAACTACCCATTTCTTTCCCTTCCTTGCTGATACTTCTGTGGTTTGGCTTCCTCCTTACTGCCTGTGAGGAGATGGTGTGTGTGTGTGTGTGTGTGTGTGTGTGTGTGTGTGTTTGTGTTTTGATATAAAGGGGGAGAAGAGGACAATGGATGTCTGAGGGATGACCTTGATTTCGGGGTCCTCAAGTGATTAAGTCTCCAAACTTTCCTCCAACGCTCATTTCTCCAAAATGAAAAAGCCAGGTCTCAGCTCAGAGCAGTTTGGGAATCGATTTCTTCTGAAATGAACTTTCTGAGCTGCTATTCTAAAGAGAAATAAAAGGAAGAAGCGGGAGGGGGAGCAAGGAGGAACCTTAGACTGAGGGTGTAGTCTGGGAGCCAGCCAGGAGGAAGGACAGAAACAGAGCAGAGAAGGAATAAAGCGGCGACAGCAGCAGCAGCAGCAGCAGCGGGGGAAACAGCCAGGCAGAGAAGGAGGCAGGCAAGTAGGCAGGCTTCAACCAGAAGAGGGGCTGCCAGCTTGGACCCCTCCTCTGGTTTGGGAAAACCTGAAACAGGATAAACGTTTTGTGTCCTATCCCACCTTTCCTGCCGCCAAGATTCACATACTCCACCCTTACCTCCCACCCCTTAGGATTTGGCTGGCTAGGGCTCCTAGGCGTGAAACCCTGGCATGTCCCTTTAGAACAAGGTGCTTGGACCAGTGAGCCAGGGCAATACTGGGGGCATACCAGCGAAAGCAAATGCTCCCAATATGCCTGGGGAGCTAGGGGAAGGCTCTGTGATGTAGTAAAAAGAATTTTGGATTTGGGTGCGGGGTAACTGGGTTAAAAACACCAGCCTTGCCACTTACTGCCTGTGTGAATGTGGAAAGTCACCCCCATCTCTCTGATCTCAATTTCCTCACTTGCAAAGTGGAGGAGTTGGGTCAGGTGACTTCTGGGGTCCCTTCCATTTCTAGTTCTATGATGTCTCTGGACCTCTAAAATGGGTATGATGAGAAATCAGAGCTTCTGTGGGGCCATGGGGGAGAGAAGAATGCACTGCTTCGAAAAAAGTCAAGTGATAAGACTATCAGAGCTGGGAGGAAACCTTTAAACTAGACTATGAGAGCTGGGAGTGGGGAACCTTAGAACAGGGAATATCAGAGCTGGTGGGAGACCTTAGAATATGGAAAGTCAGAATGAGGAGGGAGAGACCATTTAGTCCAGGAATTCTTAAGCTTTTTTCTTTCCTAGACTTCTTTGGACAGTCAGTCTGGTGAAGCCTATGGCCAGATCTCTTTTCAGAATCAAGTTTTTAAATGCATAAAATGAAGCACACAAAATTATGAAGGAAAGCAATTTATAATGAAATACGGTTATCAGAATACAAGTTCATGAACTCCAGGTTCAGAAGGCTGACTCTAGTCCAATCTTTTAAAATCCAAGGTCCCAGAGTACGTTAGCAACAAGGAAAAGACTAGATCCCAAGCATTCAAGTCTTTTCCACGGTGAATCCGGAAATTTAGAGGGACAGGGGACAGAGCGTTCTTCCCCTCTCTCTTTTCTTTGGATTTTTTTTCCTGCTATGGGCCCCCATCTTCAGGGTGAAGGTTGTTGACCCAGAGGATGGCAGCTCTATGTAGGGGGACTATGGAGCATTGAAGGTATGTGTATGTGTATCTCAGTGGGTATATCTCAGAGAACGTGAGCATGTGTCTGTGTGTGTGTGTCTGTGGATGAGGAGGAGGTAGTGTGGTAAAGTGGAAAGAGTCCTAGTTTAGGAGTCAGGGAACTGGATTCGAGTCTTTGCTGTGTGGCCTTGGGCATGTTATTGTGTGCCTCAGTTTCTTCCTCTGTAAAATAAGGTGGTTGGACTAGATGCTTCCAGCTTGAAATCCTCAGATCCTGTGAGTGTGTTTGAACATGTAGGGGTGGATGTGAGTGTGTGTGTGTGTGTGTGTGTGTGTGTGTGTGTGTTGAAGAAGCAAAAGTTGCAGGGTACAGTGTTGGGGGGTTGTGTCCGTGCCTCGCAGGTCAGAGTGGGGCAGACACGGCTGTGCCTGCTGCTGCCAAGCCCCTTCCCCTAATGGCCCAGAGGGGCTGCCCACTCTGCTCTACTGCGCGTGGCTCTGCAGGGATGAAGACAAATGGGAGGGAGCCTGGAGAAGAACAACAGATTGATTAGGGGACTGGGGGCTGGAGTGATTGATGGGCCAAGATGAGAAGAGCCCAATCTGCCAAGCCCTGCTCCTGGCTCACTCCCAGGCAGCACTGAAGGCCTTTGATCATCTTCGGCTTCCTGGCAGACCTACTGCCAGCAGCTGGATGGGGGCTGGGAGGAAGGGAATGAGGGAGGGGGGAGATAGATTGTATGTGAGGGGAGGGCTCAGAGACAGGTGGCCAACCAGAGTAGGAGGTGAGGTGGAGCGAAGGAGGGAGGAAGAGGGGGATGGGAAGTAGAGATAAGGTGAGGAGGAAGGGAATAAAGGCATAGGGGGCAGAAGGATGACAGGCACGTGAGAAGCGAGGGGGCTGAGTGGTACAGTCATGTGGAGGGTGGAGTGCTGGGCTTGGAGGTAGACATGAGTGCAAATCCTTCTGTAGTCACTGGTTGTGTGACCCTGGACAAGATATTTAATGTCATTGCCTCAGTTTCATCGTCTGTAAAATGAGAGGGATGGAGTCAGTGACCTCTAAGGTTCCTTCTGGCTCTATGGGAGAGCTAGGGAGATTTGGTGGGGGTAGAGCTAGAGGAAGGAAAAGCAGTATGGGAAGGTAGGGGGTGGGCTGAGTCTAAAGACAGAGAGAAGTTGGGACGGAGTAGAGGACTTGAGACCAGGAGAACATGGGGCGGTGGGGGATAGTGAGGGCGGGCACTGCACTGAGAGCTGGGAACAGTGGTGGGGGCACTCCAAGACCAGGAAAGATGTTGAAGCCAGGGATCTGCAGGGTGCAAGCCTGGCCCCAACCTCACTCTCAGGGCCCTGGGATCAGATGGGGTGAAACCAGAGCCTTTCTATGTCTGTGTTGCACCTCTGCCTCTCATTTCTTGCTCCTTTCTTTCTCCTCTCCCCTTTCTTCACTTTCCCCTTTTCCCTCCCACTTTCCCCTTCTCTCTTCCCTCTGCCTCAATTTCCTTATCTGATGGTCTTCCTCATTCTCTGCTTCCTTCCCTATCCTCCTAGTAACAATTATCGCTGGCATTTATAATGTTTTAAGGGTTAGAAAGCATGTTACAAACATAATCACACACAATCTCTTTTTCCCCCTTCTCCTTTTCCTTATTTTTTTTCCTTCTCCCTGATCTCTCATCTTTTCTCTTTTTTTCCTCTTCTTTCTTCATCTTCTTCCTCCTTCTCCCCTTCTATTCTTTCCTCTTCCTATTCTTTCTCCTCCTCCTCCTCTCCCTCCTCTTTTTCTTCTTCTTCCTCCTCCTCCCTCTCCTCTTCCCCTTTCCTCTCATTACCTCTCTCTTCTACCCCTTTCCTGTGTCCTGTTGAGCAGATTTCTGATTAAAGGTTTCCTTTCTTTTCCCTGGGCAGGCAACAAACACTGTCTCGGATAATCACCAGTGAAAAATCTCTGAAGCTTTGTGCCTCTGGCCCTGGGAGAAAAATTCAAAAGAATTTCTTCCTGCCATCGCCCAGAAACTGGAGATCTCTTCCATACCCTGAAGAAAGATGCAGGGCTGGGGACTGATGCTGCTGCTCTTCCTGGACAGCTTGGGCTTATCCTCCTCCAGATTATCCCCCCTTCCTGAGGACCTATCTGTGCCCCAGTGGGGAGTGATGGGAACTGGGAAACGATGAGACCTAGTCCTTGTCCTCTGGGATCTTCCACCTTAGTTCTTGTTCTTTTACTTGACCTCTGAGATCATCCAGCAGTGGTTCACTTTGTTTGTGTCATGTATTCTTTGGACAGCCTGGGGAAGTCTGTAGATCCCTTTTTAGGGCCATATTATAGGGCTAAATATATAAAATAAAATAAAAAAAAAAGGAAACCAAAGATTAGTGGGAAAATTTCTTATCTGTGTTCATGATCCCTTGAAATCTATCCAAGGACCCCTTGGGGTTGAAGAACTTTTGCTCCAATCACACTTATTTGAGGAACCCCTCCCCATCTGGAGGTTTTTGTCTATTTCTGGACACCGTATTTTAGGAATGACTGACAAATGGAGAGGGGTAAGGGTTAGTGCAGGACCATGATAGAAAGGGAAACATTCCTATGCAATGAGCAATTGAAGGAAATGGTGATGTTTAGTCTAGACAAGAGAAGATGGTTATTGTAAGAATGGTGGGGATGGAGAGGAAGGATTCATCAACCTCTTCAAGTGTTTGAATGCCTGTCACTCAGAAGAGGGTGTTGCCTTTTCCTTCTGTACCCTTTTTGCTCAGACTCCCGTTACACTTCCCAGTTCCAAAACATTCACTCATTCATCCTTTCATCTGTAGATCCATCTACCCTCCATCTAATCCATCCATTCATCCACCTGTCCATTCCACCCACCCATTAAACATTTATTGTCTACTATGTTCCAGGCACTATACTAAGCACTGAGGATACAATAAGGCAAAAGACCATCCCTACCATCCATCCATCCATCCATCCAGTGCTGGGGGAGGGGAGGAGTTGGGGAGAGGTTACAGAGATCAAGAAGACACTCTCCCTCTCCTTCCAGGAAAAGTTCTGCTCAGTCTCAGAATCTCAGAGTGAGAAGCATCTTACAAACATAACCACACTCAAGCTCTCTTTCTCCCCTTCCCCTTTTCCTTATTCTTTTTTTCCTTCTCCTCCTCCATGCTCTCCCACTTTTTTCTCTTTCTCTCCTATTCTTTCTTCACTTTTCTTCCTCCTTCTAGTACAAACCATACAGGAATAGGAATTTTTACTTTGATATTCTTGACAATTGGTCATCTGGTCTTTCTTGGAAGACCTGCAGTTTATGAGAAGCCATAACTCCCCAAGCATTCCATCCCATGTTTGTCTGACTTTAATTCTTAGGAAATTTCTCCTTACATTAAGCCTAAATCTGCCCCTTTGCAACTGGGAGAGAACACTGGAAAGTTGGAGCAGATCAGAACACTGAGAGCCTTGAATGCCAGCCAGAGAAATTTAGACCAAAAGCCTGTGGCCCAGACTTTCCAATCTCTTTGGCAGAAACTAAGGCCCTCAGGGGTACATACCTCAGGGACTAATTAAAGGATTAAGTGATAGTGCTGGTATTTGCAGCTCATATCCCACGGTCTATTAAGGAGGTTGAGGGCTCTCTCTGGATTCATTTAGAAACCACTCTAGCTCAGAGATAGTCTAAGGGAGGGAGGTCACTATTGTTTGGTGTGGATTGTGGATGATTGGGAAAGAAAAAGAAAGGAGAGCCCCTAAGAAGAGGTGGTTCAGAGCAGAGGGAAGGGAGACAATGAAGGAAATAAATGAGCATTTATTAAGCACCTACTATGTGCTAAGAACTTAAAAAAATTAGATATTTGATCCTCACAGTAAGCTTGAGAGATAGGTGCTATCATTATCTCCATGTTACAGTTGAAGAAACTGAGCCAAATAGAGGTTAAGTGTCTTGCCCAGAGTCACTTGCTTAGTAAGTGTAGTTATTTGGTAATGTTTGATTCTTTGTGATCCCATTTGTGATTGTCTTGGCAAAGATGCTGGAGTGGTTTCCCATTTACACATACACACAATCTTCATACACACATACACACTATATATACACACGTGTTTATATACATATATATGTGTATATTTATGCACATATACACTATATATATGCACATATACACTATATACAAGCATATACTCTATGTATACAAATATGTGTATATGTATACAATATCCATACACACATTTATATGTATATACTTTGCCAGACTGATGGCAAAGTAGCTCATGACACAAGAAAGGATGAACTCCCCCTCCTGCCCCAGTGTAGTGGATAGTTGGCCTTGAAACCAAGAAGACCATCCTACTTCTGACAAATGCCAGCTGTATGACCCTGGGCATTACCTAGTGCTCTAGAGACAGCTGTCAAAGAGAAGGTGCTGATTTTCCTCATCTAGGAGTTCTCTATATCAGTGATGTCACTGCTCTAGTCTCTATCCCTAAATGTATTTTAATCTACAATTTGAGTGTTTTCCTTTTGGGTGACTCATGAGAATTTGGGAAAGAGCTGGGAATCCTAATGGGATGGAAGCCAATATGGACCAATTTGTGATAAATTTATGAATTACTAAATGATAACACTTTTGCATTTAAAACCCTAGCTTAAGCCTAGCGAGAAACCTAGATCAAGGCCCTAGGAGACAAAAGTCTAGAAGAGCTTCTAGGTGTCAGTGCTTATCCACCTGTTTGTCCTTGTCCAGTACCCATGTGGGATAGGTGCATCAGTAAAAGGGAAAGCTTCCTATACTTGACTGTATTATCCCCTCCCTGAAGCTAACTTTACTTCTTCTACATAAAATGATGGCTCATCCACTATTCAATGAAATGATTGCTCAATGTGGTTTTAAAGAACCTGGGTTCAAATCCTGGCTTCACCACTTAAAAATAGTGCAACATTGGGGAAATCACATGCTCACTCCAGACCTCAGTTTCCTCAAGTGTAAATCTACTGGGAGGTTAAAGTAGACTTCTGAGATCCCTCCTAGCTGTAAGTCTATTATCTCATGAGTCTATTATTCCAATATCCATCATGCCTCGGCTTTTTAAAACCCTTGGATCAATACTATCTTTTCAGTATTATGTTGTTGTTGAGGCTTTTTCATTCCAGTCATGTCCGACTCTTCATGACTCCATTTGGGGTTTTCTGGGCAAAGATACTGAAGAAGTTTGCCATTTCCTTCTTCAGATCCTTTTACAGATGAGGAAACTGAGGCAAACAGAGGTAAGTGACTTGCCCAGAGTCACCCATCTAGTGTCTGAGGCCAGATTTGAACTTAGGAAGATGAGTCTTCCTGACTCCAGACCTGGTGCTCTATCCACTGCAGCACCACCTAGCTGCCCTGTACTATTATAATTTACTACCTTTCATATACTCTGCAATGCAGTGACCCTGGGTTCCTTGCTGTTCTTTGAGCACATTCCCTCTCCTGGCTGTGGCTCTATGGCTTTTTTAGGTCTCAGCTAAAGTCCTACCTTCTTCAAGAAGACTTTCCTATTCCTCTTTCATCTTAGTGCCTTCCCTCTGAGATTGCCTTCAATTTATCTGGTCTGCATCTTGTTTGTGCATAATTATTTGCATAGATTTCCATGTTAGACTGCGAGTAACTGGAGAGTAGAGATTGTTTTGTTTTGTTTTGTTGTTTTCTTTCTTTGTATCTTCAGTGCTTCACACTGTTCCTTAATAAATGCTTATCAGTTCAACTGGTTCATGACTGCTGTCACCATTTGAGAATACATATGCTCCCATCTTAGGTGTTTTCCATTGTTAGGGAGGGTGTCCTCTACAGAGTTCAAATGGAAGAATTCCTTATCAATGGGGAGGTCCTTCAAATGTACCTGCTCCAAGATGACATTTTAATAATGTATTAAGTCCCATATCTCTATAAAGCCCAATCAGTGAAATCTGTAGCAGGGCAAAGGACTTTGATAATGTAATCCACCCTGGAAAAAAACAGGCATTTGGAAGGTGATCATTGCTGAGATGGTGGCATGCTCAAGGATGGGAAGTCCATCAAGGCAGTCTGACTGGGTGCCTCAGTTTCTTCATCTGCTGGTTTGGGCCCAGGATTGAATAGTAGGATGAGAATGGACTGAATTGAATTTAGGGAGTTGTGCAGTGCTTTCAATATCACAAATTATCTACTTAGACAGTAGTCCATCTTTGGACCTTCCTATACTCTTTTAGGGATGAATTATAGCTCCAAATTATGGATTTATGTTGTAGCAGAATTCTTTGTGCCATGGAATGCATATGAATTGTGCTGTGTCTAGTAGTCAGAGGCATAACTAGGATGGGTGACAGAATGTTGCCTCAGGGGACTCACATTGAGAGGGTGCTGACAGCTCTTATATTTCTTTGGCAGCTTAGAAAGAACTGAGCTTAGTACCTTAGCAAGAATAATTAGTTAAAACAAGAATCTGCCAAATCATGGACTTCCTCCCTAGTCTAGCCCATTGCTATTTCATCCCATTTGGTGGCTGCATCTTAGGTGGGCTCTTCTCTCTGGCCCAGAATCTCCATCCTCTCTTTTCTATCCTACTACCATGGCCTTGGCTTGGGTTGCCCACAGGTCTCTGTCTCTTTCCTTGGTATAGTGTTCTGGAGTATCTTCCCCTATATGACTATGTGTCTTAGAGTCTCTCTTTGACAACAAAATTTGTCTTTAAAAGATGACTTCAGGGGGGCGGAGCCAAGATGGTGGCATAGGAGGAGCAACATATCGCAGCTCTCACATAGCCACCCCAAAATACCCATGAAATATGACTCTAAACTAATCCTAGAACTCCAAAACGCACACAAATATACTTTCCACTAAAGTCAGCTCGGCTACGAGGAACCATATCAGCACTGCACACCGAAACCAGCCTGGCCTGAAGCCCTGGCTGAGCCCAGGGGGTGGCTGGGCGTCAGGAGCCAAGGAGCCTCAGGTGAGTGGATTAGTGGCAGCTTCAGTGTTCAGAACTAGGTCAGTGGGACCTGTGAGGTCTTGGGAGAAAAGCAGTCTGGCCAAAATGCCTCCAGGGCGGGAAAGCGAAAGGCAGAGGTTCTGCACCCACCTCCGTATTGCAGCTTCCGCACCCTTAGCCTTGCAGACAGCAGGGGGACTAAGCCATCATTCAGAGGCCAAGTGTGCTTGCATTGAGTGGCCTGGATCTGGATTGCGATCTTGGGCTTTGGTCCCGGAGTCTTCATTATCCAGTGAGCTGGAAGTAAGTAGGAAAGGGACCCAGCACCTTCCTGAGAGCTACAGCAGCCGGGAGAACCCCAGCAATCTGGGACAGAGCTTTCCCTTCTGGAAGCAGAGCCCCACAGAGATTTAAAAAAAAAATTTAAAAAAAATCATGGACTGACCAACCATGAGTAAGAATAAGCATAAGAAGCAAAGTAAGAACAGCAACCAAACCCTAGATTCCTTCTTTGGGGAAAAGAAAGATCATGGCAAAGAGAGGGAGGAGGAGAGTGCAGCCAGAGCTCCCCCAGCAGGGGTTTCCAATAAACATGAAGAATGCCTTAAAGCTAGAGATGAACTGAAGAAGGATTATGAAAACCAAATAAGAGAAGTGGAAGAAAAATTGGGAAGAGAAATAAGAATGTTGTAAGCAAACCATGAAAAGACAGTCAGCAATCTGACTGAAGAAATCAACACCCTAAAAAATACATTATCTCAAATGACAAAAGAGGCCCAAAAAGCCAATGAGGAGAAGAATGCCTTAAAAA
>CM053585.1:381466833-381512247 GCA_028646515.1 Pseudochirops corinnae
AGGAGAGAATAGACTGGGGGAGGGGGGGCACACTGGGATGGCTGTTTTGGGGTGATGGGTGGGGGAAAGAGGGGAAGAAAATATGTAACTCAAAATCTTGTGAAAATGAATGATGCAAACTAAAATAAAATTTAAAAAAATTAAAAAAAAAGACAATATTCCTGCCCTCATAGAGCTTACACTCCCTTCTGGTAGGGGTGAGAAGCAAACAAATAGTTATCACATAGATAATGCAATATTACATGATAAGTACATTAATCAGTCACAAGAGAGGAGGCTGAAAGAGTCTAGAAACTGACTGGGCCAGCAAACATTTATCTCTTTGCCAAGCAGAGAGATATGGTAGCCAAAGCTAACATTGGTTTAGTATATGGACTCATTTATAAATTCTGACAGAGGAGGATGATGGAAGGTGATAAGTGGTATCACCTCATAAAACAGTGATAAGCAGTGGAAGAAAAAAATAACCCAAGGTTTAAAGAAAGCTTAACAAGAGAAATAATTAGAGCAGATCATCCTGAGAGCCTTTAAGGATGAAACTGGAAGGGAGACAAGCCGCAGACAAAAAAAGGAAAAGATCTGTCAAGATTTCTATAATACTCTCTCCATCACTGACAGCAAAGCTACCCTGTTTGGACTTGAAATCACAGTTTCTGGTGAGTTGAATGAGGAAATATAAATGTCACTTAAGAAAAGCAAAGATGGGAACAACATCTGGACTAGACCAAATATATGCAGATAAGGTCCTTGCTGGGGGTGACACAACCGTGTGGGCATTGAGAGACTGATTCCTAAGATGCCTGAAAGAAAAATACTCTTAACTTGACTTGAAGTAAGAACTCTGTTCAATGCATAATCCTAAACCTTAATTCTAGAGAACAGTTGATGAAATATGCTACCCACCATGTTACTCTAACCAAGTGATGGACTCAATGTGCAGAAGGATACATATGTTTTGGACCTAGCCAATGTGAGAATTTGTTTTCTTTGTTCGTATTCATCATAGGGTTTTGTTTTTATTTTTTTCCAATATGGTAGGAAGGAGAGAAAGTAAATTGTTGTTAATTGAAAAAACAAATTAAATTTTAAAAAACGTGAAAAAAAAGAAAAAAGAAGATTTGGAAGAAACAGTACCTTATTAATACCGAAAGAATAACAAGAAAATATCAATAACTATTGATGACTCTTGTCTCTACAAAATTCCTATGAGAATAATCTTCCTACACATAAAGAGTAATCATAGATACAGGTATGAAAGGAGACTGAATAGGCGTTGACAAAAGAAGTCCATACCCTTATAGTTGCTGAAAAGTTCAGGGAATACAAGATCCCACTGTGTTTTGTTGCTTGTTGGCTATAAAAAGTTTCTGATTTGGTAGAATAAAATGCCTCCTTGAAGGTTCTCTTCTAGCAAGACATCTCCTACGCATATATGAACTCCAAACAAGATTCCTTGAAAGTTATGGCAACAGAAATAACCTTGTTCTGGCCGCTTTGGTTACTAATAACAAGGAAAGAATGAGAGAACCAGATAGAAGCTGACTGATGATGTTTGCTCTTATTCACAGACTTCACCATGCCACAGAAAATGGCAGAATTTTTTAAATGAAGTCAATAATCAGTCAGTCAGCCGATGAGCATCTATTTATTGTCTACCATGTACCAAACGCAAATGAGCTCTTCCTAACTATCCACACAGGAAAAACAAAATGGATGAATAATGCCTGTTTTTCAGATTATAATGGATAGACAGCTTGGCTGGATAATGAATTGAGTCTAGAATTAAATAAAAAGAGGATGGCAATTTGGATTGCATTTGGGGGACTGCATTTGAGAGACTGCAGAGTTCTTTTGCTGATGTCAAATACCTCCCTGAAACAAAGATCCTCCCCTTTTCATGAAGAGCCTTATAGTGATTCCACATTGTCACAAATCATAGAATACTACAGTGTCCAACTAATCACAATTGCATATCACTGAAAAGGGGATGGAGAGACTTTTGAGTATGCAACAATTTATGATCAACAAAGGATTATTCCTAAGAACCAACATAATATCAGGAAGATGTGTGACTTGAGAATGAGGCGGGCTAATGATGCAGGGAGAAGGAGGAATAGCTAATGAACAATTCACTTTTTTTGGTGATACATACATGTGAGCCATGGGTCATCACCTCAAACTATGAGTTCACATGAAAAGGGTCCAATATTTGCAGTATCTACTTAATTTCTGGGGCAGCTAGGTGGTGCACAGGACCTGGAGTCAGGATGAACTGAGTTCAAATCTGGTCTCAGACACTTATTAGCTGTGTGATCCTGGGTGAAGTCATTTAACCCTGTTTGCCTCAGTCTCCTCATCTGTAAAATGAGCTGGAGAAGGAAATGTTAAACACTCCAGTATCTTTGCCAAGAAAACCCCAAATGGGGTCACAAAGAGTTGGACACAACTGAACAACACCAGCTTCATCTCCTACTCTCCCAGCCCCATCACTTTCTCTTTGCTTCTGTTGTTCCTATTCAGACTTCCTCTGGAACATCTCTGAATGTTGTCCAGTTTTAATATAATTTTTTCTAGGTAAAGCTTCAAATATGTAGGTAAAAAAGTCTCTAGATCCCATACAAGCACTCAAGGTGACAATGAATATTATTTCATCTCACTCCACTCTAAATCTGCTGCTCTACTGGGATTCAACTCCAGGCTTGGTACCTGGTGGTGTTTTCCCCCCACTTTCCTGCCTCTTTTGTGGGTCATCTCCCTCCTTTAAATTATAAGCTATGTGAGGGTAGGGATTGTCTTTCTTTTTCCTTGATTGTACTTCTAATGCTCAGCATGATACCTAGTGCATAGTAGGCACTTATTAAGTGTTCATCAAATTGGATTAAATTTAAAATGATAGAATGAACAAAAGAGATTTGTAGTAGACAAGTGGAGATGTAAAGCTTTACAGAATCAGGTTGTAGTTTTAGAATGGACCTCGAGAGTCTCTGGTCCAGCATCTTCTCCTTATAATTGTTCTTACATAAACGGGAAACCCAATTAGCCATCAGAGGGCTATTTGATGTCTGGACCCAGAGAATAGGGAGATGGCTGGTCCTCAGAGAGGTTTTATCTAGGATATAATGGAGCCTGAGAAAGTCTCCTTGAGCCATTCTTGAGCTAACACCCTCCTTTCACCCTCCACTGAGCAGGGTCTTCCTACTCCTAATACAGAGCCCCTCTCTCCCCTTGGCACCCTGTGGGAAATCCACCGCCAAGCCCGTCTGGCCTGAGCTTTTCCTAGACCCCATACCAATTTCCTTCTCTCCCTTAGTAAGAGTGAATGAGATCTGTGAATGTTTTCAAGATGACTGGCTCACAGTTCAACATGCATTAGTTACACGTTCGTCTCCTTGATGAGACTTGGGAGACATCCCTGGTCCCTTGATTGAGTTTATAGAGACACCCCAGGCACATCGGCAGCCGGTTTACAAACCATCTGTCAGGGCGAGAGACGATGTTTGTGCACACAGACCTCATCTCTTCCAGCCTCCTCCAGACTCATTACCTCTCTTTTAGACAAGCAGATCTTTGGACTCTATCTTTCTCCACCGCCAGTCTGGGGATGGTCTGGTTTGGGCTAGGGCTCATTCGCCTCCACATCATAATGTCTCTTGTTGATGGTAAAGTCCCTGAAGGCAAGAGTTAGGTTAGTTTTCTGGCACAGTTCAGGTGCTTACTAAGTGTTTGGTGTAGGCAGCTAGATGGTGCAATACATAGGGGACTGTATTTGAAGTCAGTGAGACCTGAGTTCAAATCCTGCCTTCAACACTTATTAGTTGTGTAACCCTGGAAAAGTTACTTAACCTTGATCAGTCTCAGTTTCCTCATCTGTAAAAAAGGAAACAATGTAAGCATCGAGATCAGGGGATTGTTTTGAGAATCAAATGAGATAACAGGTACAGCACTTTGAATACTTTAAAGTGCTGTATAAGCACTATTGATTACTACCATTTATATAACTATTACAATTATATATAAAATTTATTTTTATTACATTTGTGATGAATGGAAGCCTTGCATCCATCTACTGGTTAGAGAGCAGCCTCAGTAGACTTCTAGGATAGGGAGGCATGAGTTAGTAGAATGCAGAAGTTAATAGGGAGAAACGCTTATGTCTCAAGAGATACCCTAGTAATGCAGTTAACCAATCAATTGGCATTTATTATGCATCTACTATGTGCCAGAAACTGTGCTACATATAGGCATACAAGGAGACAAAAGACAGTCTCTGTCATCAAGGAGCTTACATAGTAATAAGGGAAACAAGTAAACAAATATGCACAAACAAGGATAAATAGGGAATAATGAACAGAGAGAAGGTCCTAGACTTGAGGAGCAAGGGAGGCTTCCAGCAGAAGGTGGGATGTGAGTTGGGACTTAAAGGAAGCCCGGGAAGAGAGTAGTCAAGGAGAGGAGAGAAGAGCATTCCAGGCATGGGGGGCAGCCAGAGAGAATGCCTGAAGCCAAGAGATGGGGGGGGGGTCTAATTCACAAAAAAATCAGGAGACTGTTGGCGTTGTCGTGAAGAGCTCATGCCCAGTAACAAGATATAGGGAGACTGGAAAAACAGGAGGGGTGTAGGTTCTGAAGGAATGTTTGTATTTTACCCTGGAAGTGATAGGAAGCCACAGGAGTTTATTGAGTAGGGTTGGACCTTTGCTTTAGGAAAATTGCTTTAGTGGCTGAATAGATTGGAGTGGGGAAAGACTTGTGACACACAGACCTATGGCAGCTAGACAATAATCTAGGTGGGAGGTGATGGGCACCTGCACCAGGGTGCAGACAGGGTCAGAGAAGAGAAGGGGACACATTTGAGAGATGTTGGAAAGTTGAAATTGGTAGTCTTTGGCAACAGATTGGATATGGGGGATAAGAGAGAGTGAAGAACACCAGATGACCCTGAGGTTGAAAGCCTGAGGGACTGCAAAGATGATGTTGCCCTCCACAGTAATAGGGAGGTTGGTGGGGGGAGGGCACAGTGTCTAACTTCTGCTCATCCTTGTCTTTTTTTTTCCACTCAATAAGTGTAGGCATTTCCGAAAGTTCTGTCCTGGGCCTTCTCCTCTTCTTTCTCTAGTCTCTCTTTTGGTGATCCTATCAAATCTCATGGGTTTCATTATCTTTCAGAGACTCAGAGGCAGTGTGGCACAGTGGAAAGAGTTAAATGGCCTGGGTTCAAATCCTATCCATGACTTTGGACAAATCTTCCGTGATCCTTAGATTTTGCATCTGTAGAACAAGGAGATTGGACTAGATAATTCTTTTTATTTTTGGCAAGGCAATTGGGGTTAAGTGACTTGCCCAGGGTCACATAGCTAGTAAGTGTCAAATGTCTGAGGCAGGATTTGAACTCTGATCCTCCTGACTCCAGGGCTAGTGCCCTACCCTCTGTGTCACCTAGCTGCACCTCTAGATAACTTCTGATATTCCTTCCACTTCTATGATTCAATGACTCCCAGATCTCCATATCTTTCTCCTAAGCTCCAAGTCTCCCCCACCTGCCAGACATGGCCCTCCCCTACTGGAAAGTTCTACCTGGATATCCCATAAGCACCTCAAACTCAACATTGTCAAACAGTATTCGTTCTCTTTCTCCCCAGGCTTATTCCTGCTTCCAAAATTTTCCATTTCTGAGTGGCACCCTCATTCTTCCAGTCTCCCAGGCTCACAAAACTGGAGTTGCTCTCTGCTCAATCCTTATCCCCATTAGGAGGCAGGATGGTATAGTAGGGAAAGTGCTAGTTTCAGAATGAAAGGATTTGCATTCAAATTTTCACTCTGCAACTCACCATCTATGCATGTATTTTTATACACAGACATTGAGGGAATTGTTTTCCTTGACTGTACTGGTTTGTTTTTCTTTTGAGACCATTCACAGCTCTCATTTCTTCCCTACATTGACCTAGTGGGCAAGGTACTGCAGAAATCCATTTTGCAGATAAGGAAACTGAGGGTTAGATGGTGGGAGTGGCTTGCCCAGGATGGCTCAACTTGTATCAGAGGAATAACTGAAACCAGATCTTTCCTTATTCTTGAACTAATACCCTTCTGAGCATACCATGCTGCTTCTCAATTCTAGGAAGCATTTTGCCCTAGTTAGAGGCAAACATACAATCACCCAAATGCCAATTGAAACCCCCATGCAGTCTTTAAAAGCCTTCCCATATTAAAAACTGACATTGATAGAAAGCCTATGTGAGACAGGTGGTAAGGCAGGTCAGGGAGTTAGGATCAAAGACAGACTGGACTAAGAGCTTCACCCTGCTGCTTGGGGACCAAAGAACAAGGGCTTTCTGCTCCAAACAACAATTGAAACACGGCTTTCTAATAGGACACACCCCTTCCAAACCATCTATTTAAGGAAAACTGTAGCTTTCATGGTCATGATACACATTGACTTTTATAAAAATGGACTTCTCCCCTTCCCCACCCTGAGTATGGCAGCACAGTTTCAGTTAAGAATGACAGATGAACTAAATGCTTCCTTCCAGCAGGGTGGTCTGCTTACAGCTTGTCCCAAATGTTAACTCAATTCAATTCCATAACCATTTATTAAGCCCAAATTGTGTGCAGAGAGAAGCAGTGTGCTGTAACGGCTATAGAGTTGGCCTCAGAATCAGCAAGATATAAGTTTAAGTACTGACTGTCACATATGGGCTGTGTGACTATGGACAAATCATTTAACTTCTGAGTGCTCATACACAATGCTCTAAGAATAGAAGTTATGGGAGAGTTGCTGCTATACATTGGTAAAAGGAATTTCCATACTGGAAGTTCCCTACACCAATGAAATTTCCAATTTGGATAGAAGCAAACACACTTGGGGGCAGGGTACTGTTGGGCCCTGGGGGAGATGCAAAGTTCAGAGCGGACATGGCCCCTGCCCTCATAGAGCTCCTAGTTAGAAGGCACAGTGCCTGGCATATTGGATGGGTTTAATAAATGTTTTTGTATTGACTTGAGCTGCCTTTCCATAAAGCCTAGGGAATGGAATATTCCAGCTGAATGAGCATTCATTAAAGGGGAGCCCTGATGGAGAGAAACAGTGGAATATGAATGAGTTCGTTGGGGAGGGGGGATGATTCTTAGTCTGCAGCACAGTAGGGGCCCTGTCAGCCTCTTCTACTCGTCACCACTAATCAGTTCACTCTGGTGAAAGGCTCCAGGTATCACTGACCTGGGCATTAAAAGCTTTGACAAATGTGGGCTCTTGGAAACAGTGGGCAGCATTATCTCTAAGCCAGCTTCTCCACGGATTCTGGGCTGATGAAGGAATCCTGGGGAGACAGTCTGGATCAAGGCCACCCTCCCCTCTTCCCTTCCCTCTCTGTCAGCAGCTCTCTCTTTCCCATCTCTGCCTAGCCAGAGGCAGGGATTGGAGTGTGTGTGTGTGTGTGTGTGTGTGTGTGTGTGTAGAAGTCGTGTTGACATGGTCTGAGGAGAGAGAGGAAATATTCACAGATAGAGAAAGGTAATGAAAGAAGCACAAAAAAGGTAGGGAGAGAGATACAGAGAGGCAGAGGAAGAAGCAGGGGAGTGGGAAAGGGAAGGGTAGAGAAGGACGAGGAACAGAGAGGGAGAGAGATGGAGAGCAAGGGAGAGAAGAGAGAAGAAGAAGAAGAAGAAGAAGAAGAAGAAGAAGAAGAAGAAGAAGAAGAAGAAGAAGAAGGAGAAGGAGAAGGAGAAGGAGAAGGAGAAGGAGAAGGAGAAGAAGAAGAAGAAGAAGGAGAAGAAGAAGGAGAGGAAGAAGGAGAAGAGGAAGAAGGAGGAGGAGAAGAGAAGAAAGGATAGAGGAGAAAGAAAGAAAGAAAAAAGGGGAAAGAGAAGAGGGAGAGAGAAGGGGAAGAGAGAGAGAAAAGTGAAAAAGAAGAAAAATTAAAGAGAAAGAAAAAGAGGAGGGAGATGAGAGAAAGAGAAGAAAAAAAGAAATAGGAGAGATGATGAGAGGAGCAGATGGGGAGAAAAGGGCAAGGAAAGAAAAAGATGGTAAAAGAATAGGGGAAAAGAAAAGAGAAAGAAGGAAGAAAAGAGAGAGGCAACAGGAAGAGAAAGAAAAGAGTAAAAAGGAATATGGAAAAAGGAAGGAGGCAAGAGGGAGAGAGGTCTTGTCTGACTCTTTGTGACCCCAGTTTGGGGTTTTCTTGTTAAAGATACTGGAGTGGCTTGCCATTTCCTTCTTCAGCTCATTTTACTGATGGGGAACTGAAGTTAACTAGCACTTAATGTTTCACTGAGCTGCAGCAAAGACAGAGAGGGAGAAGAGAAAAAGAGAGGAGAAGGTAAAGAGAGAGATGGGGTTGGGATGACAAAGGAGGGAAAATAGAAGAGATGAAATGCAGAGAGATCCCCAGCATGATTGAACGAAAAGGCAGAAGAGTAGAGACGTGGGGAAAGAGATGTTTTGGGAGAAAGACAGGTGAAAGCCATCCTGGAAAGAAATTTGGAACTCTGCCCCACCAAATCACTAAACTGTGTATGTGTCTCTGATGTGGTGATCCCACTACTAAGTCTTTACTGCCAAAGAATGGTCAACTGATGGGCACAAAAATATTTCTAGAATCTCTTCTTGTGATAGCAAAGGATTGGAAACTGAAGAAAGTGCCCATCAATTGGAGACTGGCTGAACAGTTAATGGTGTATAAATATGGCAGAATACTATTGTGCTGTAAGAAATGCTAAAAGGAATGGTTTCAGAGAAACCTGGAAAGCCTTGTGTGAATGGATGCAGAAAGAAGTGAGCAGAACCAGGAGAACAATTTATACAATGACAACAACCGTGTAAAGAGAGACATATAAGAAAGATCTAAGTACCCAGAGCAAAAAAAAAGCAGGACTGATGGCCAAGAATGCTGCTCACCTCTTGACAGAGAATTGTTGGATTCAGGGTGCAAAACGATATATACATTTTCAGACAGTCAGTGTGTGCACAGGGTTATTTTTGTTAGTTTGGATGAAAGGGAGATGACTACACATGAGGTTACCAAAATGGAAAAGAAAGAAAAGTCAGAAAAGAGGGTCATCGAAGCATTAAAAACATGCACAGAAAAGAACAGAAAGGTCAGTAAGAAAGATAGACAAGAAGGACAGCTTTGAAAATGGCATATTTCATTCATTGTATACTTTAAAAGAAAAGCAAGCTCTATGTAATAGAGAATCAGACCTTCATGCACAACTCTATTTTTCTCTTCTAGTTTGTAAATGGAAATGCTCATCTTAAAGGTTTGTTAAGTTTATAAAAATTGAAAGAGAGAGTGAGAGAGAGAGAGCGAGAGAGAGCGAGCGAGAGAGGAGACAGAGAGAGGCATAAAAAGGGAGAAAGAGAAGAGAGTGGGGAAGGAAGGAGAGAGACACAGAGAGGGGGCAGGGAGGTAGATTGGGGGGGGAGAAACAGAGATAGAGAGGGGAAGACAGAGAAGAAGAGAGAGAGACATGGAGAGAGAGGGAGCAAGAGAGACACAGAAAGAGGGGGAAAGGAGAGAGACTGGGAGTGGGAGAGACAGAGATAGAGAGGTGGGGAGAAGACAGAGAGAGAAAGGCACTGAGGAAGGGAGAGAGACACACATAGGAGGGATGGGGGATGGAAGGAGAGGAGAGGGAGGGAGAGGAGGAGAACGAGAGGAGGAGAGGGAGAAAGAGAGAGAGACAGAGAGAGACAGAGAGAGAGAGGGAGAGAGAGAGAGAGAGAGAGAGAGAGAGAGAGAGAGAGAGAGAGAGAGAGAGCCAGGGAGAGAGGCAGGCCGGCAAGCAGAGACAGGCCAGGATGTCTGTTAGTGGTGTGACTGGGGAGCCTTTTGGCATATGATGTGTTGACTGTCTTTTACTTAATTTCCCAGCTCAGTTCTTGGAGGTCTCCACTGAGATCTGCCTGTTTGTTTCACCCTAGGTGACCGATTCAACTAACAGCAGGCTTCCCTAAAATCTCAAGCCCTTTTCAGGGAGATACAGTCATGACCAATTGGCTTTTAGTGGTCTTGGACCCACTAGCAAGGCCCATTGGCCTCTGCTTCCTTTCCTGGGCTGCTGAGAACCAAACGGACTGAACGTGCTTCTGCTACTGAAAGCCAAGGGCTGGCACTGGGGATGGGCACCAGGCAATAGCTCTTCCTTTTCTGGGATCCATGTTTGATAGGCCTTGCAAACCAATGGCTCCCAGTTCAAATGCTCCCAGGACACAGGACAGGATTTCTTCACCTTCTGTGTATCATAGACCCCCTCTGCCAGTCATTCTGATGAAGCCTCTGGATGGACCCTTCAGAATTATGTTTTTAAATGCATAAAATGCCTAGTCTTACAAAGGACATGGATTATTTTGAAATATAATTATCCAAAAGAAAAATTCATGGACTTTAGGCTGACTCCCTAGAGAGGGACAAGTTTTTGTTAAGAGAACTGGGCATGACTTCTTCAAGTCAAGAAGCATTTAGTAAGTGGTTGTTGTGTACCATAAATTGGGCTAAGAGCTAGCGGGGCAAAGAAGGGCAAGAACATAGTTCCTGCCTTCAAGGAGCTCCCAGTCTAATGGGGGGACAATATCCCAACAACCATGTACAAACAATGCATGACAAGATACACTGGACATAGTTACAGAGCCAAGGTAGGCAGATGAACTGAGAAGGCCTTCACATAGAAAGTGGGATTTTGGCTGAGACTTGAAGGAAGTCAGGGAGGCCAGGAGGAAGCAGAATGAGGGGCAAGACCACCAGGAGCTGGTGTCAGTGGAGAGGAGCGTATGCTGGGGGAGTGAGGTTGTGAGAAGACTGGAAAGGGAGGAGCCAGGTGTTAAAGGGCTCTTCATTAACTTGGGGGGGATCATCTTCCTTCTTTGGGCCTCAGTTTCCCCATTTATATTTCCCCTTTGAGAACACTTCCAGTGTTCTCAAAGACACACTAACAGTTCTAAGGTCACTCATATCTCTGATATTTCCTGTTCTAAAGGCCATCCCAATCAGATATTCCCTGTTCTAAGGCCCCTCTCAGCCCTGACTTGCCATGTTCTATGATCCTTCCCAGTTCTGACATTTCATGCTCTAAGTTACCTCCCTCCTCCCCCATCCCCATGATAATTTTATGAAGAGTTTTCCTCCCAACAACCCTGCCAGGTAGACTGCACAAGCATTATTATCCCCATTTTACAGATGAAGAAACTAGAGCTCAGAGGGGCTAAGTAATTTTCCTATCCTCACTCAACTATTAAAGGTTAGAATTAAAACTCCAACCCCTGTTCAGTGGGTCCTACACAACTCTCACATAGAGCTATAGAGTTAGGGAAAACCTCTGCTCACCTCAAACTGAGGGCTGTGACTCATCCAAGGTCATATGGTGAACCAGGGGGACCAGAGCCCAGGCCCTCCAAAGCGGGCTAGTTATCTTGCTGCCAAGGGTCCCCCTTGCCCCCAGACTATTCCAGGGGTCGAGCAGCCCACCCTCTGGTTCCCCCTCCCTGTTCCCAGCTGCCAGTATCAAGTCCAGTTTTCCCCATGAACCACCCCCTCCCCCCAGCCAGTCACTCTCCAACCCAGTCACGGCTGGGCCCACGTCTGTGAGCCACTGTCTGGCTGCCCAGGGAGGGAGCGAGCACCTGTCTGAGAGACAGAGAAATTCCATTCTTCCCCCAGCAGCAGGTCCCTAGAGCCGGCCATTCCTTGCTGCCAGCAGGGTGTGACGGGCTCTGTTGGGGCTGGGGAGGTGGGAGTCCAGGGGTGGGCTACATCCTTCTCCACTTGGCATCTCCCTAGCTGAGCCCCTCCCTGCTCCAGGCTCCCCCTCCCATCTGCCCATCTGTTCTCTGCCTGTGGGGGCTGCAGCGGTACCGGTAATGAAGGCTCACACAGCGAAGTTAATGAGCTTCTCCTTGTCACTTGGACCCAGGCCTGGGGCCAGTCTCCCAGAGGCCTCCTCAACCTGCAGTACCAGTGACCAGAGAGGGAGGGGGGAGCTGAGACCAGCTGGAATCAGAATCTCAGAGTCTGGAGCTGGAAGGGACCTCAGAGGCCAGCAGGACCAACTCAGTTCCAAGCAAAAATCCACTCTTGAGCATTCTCGTCTAAGGGGTCACCCAACTTCCACCTGGAGCCCAGAATCTTCTGCTTTCCCCACTATATTATCCTTTCTCCTTGTTCTGAACTTATCCCCTCCCCCCAAAACTTCTTCCTTCCTCTCTCTCCTCTCCAATTCCTGCCTATCCAATCTGTTGGCCACCTTCTCCAGGAAGCCTTCCTTGACTACCCTAAATTGAAGTGAATAGACTCTCCCAGTGACCCACTGTGTGACTTTATACAAATCACTTCCCATCTTGACCTCAGTTTTTGTAATTGTTAGACTGGGCTGTCTCTAAGGTTCCTTCCAGCTTTCTTTGATTTTGTGAGTCTGAGAAGGGTAGGTACCATCTGTTCTATTCATTTAGCTCTAAGTGGGTCCTTAATTAGTAACACTATCACCATATCCAGAGCCCAGTAGAATAAATCAATAGGCACCAGAAGCCAGCACTGAGATTTATGTGTGGAGGGGACAGTCTCCACCAAGGGTTGGGAGGTAGATTCCCCAAGGGATAGGTATGTGTCTTGTTGTCAAGGAGAAAAGAACCCTGTCCACCACCCTGTTCTTGCAGGAGAGGTCTGGGAATAGCAGGAGCCTGAGGTAATCTAATGCCTCAGTGGTCTGGACTCCTGTAGACATGACAGGATGGACAGTGTCAGCTTTGGGGAAGACATGTCATGGAGAAAGTGTGGTTTAGCTATCGGAACTCTGAATTCCAAGTGGCTTGTGACAGAGATGGGATTCAGTCAGATTTCCTGGCATATGGGTCTATTTTGCCATGAGATCAAGGCCTTGTCTTGTGCTCTGTCATATGGCCAATTTGGGAGCCCCCCCCCCAATATAATCAGAACCAGCATTGGAACCCAGGTTTCCCGCCTCCCAGGACAAGTGATCTCTATACATCGCCTCCAAACAAACCCTCTATCAAGGCTGCTGCTAATGACTTGTCCAGTGCCCTGAATGCTGGAGCCTCTAGCTTTGGACCTATAAAAGGAAGTCTTGAAGCCTTTAAGACTAGCCCCTCCTTCTGGTCCTTTGGGGGAAAAATCTCTTTCATGTGTCTGAAGGTCATCTGTCGCTTTGGACTTCCATCAAGGGAAGGGAGAGGAGAGACAGGCATAGAGTTAAGCTCAGGGAGCATTTATTGCCTAGGCTTCAATGGTGATCTTTGGACACCATGGAGTGGGAAATCTGACAAGCTGAAGAGGGAACGATCCAGTCAAGGGAAACCAGTATGGTGAGACCATTGGAAGGAGCAGACTTGGGGGTGAGGGGGCTGAGAAATGATTCTGGTCTTCCAGTATTTGAAGGGCTGCTCTGGGGAGGAGGGATTAACTTTGCTCTGCTTGGCAGATGTGGGAACATTAGGGGTTGGTTATAGGGAGGCAGATTTCTGGTCAATATATGGAAGGGTCATTTAGGAGTTGGAAGTGCCCAACCGTGGAACTGGATGCTTCCTGAGGTAGTGAGCTCCCCATGTCGAAGATGCTGCAATCAATCATGAATCAATGAAATCATGAATCAGTCATGAGCATGAATCAAGCTCCTGTTAAGTGCCAGTCAGGCATTAAGTGTTACAAACAGTAAAATGAAACAAATCCTACCTTTAAGTAGGCTAGTACCACAGTGATCAGAGTGCTGGTTTCACCATCAATACCATGTGTGACCCTGGGCAAGTCCCTTAACTGCTCTCTGTCTTGGTTTTCTCATCTGTAAAATGGGGATAATAATAGCCCTTACATCCCAGAGTCATTGTGTGGTACAGTGGTTTGCAAATGTATGCTATTATACAAGTCTCTGTTGGATCCCTTCTCATGCTAAGATTCTAAAATTATATGACCACAGAGACTGGAGGCTGGAGAGGCTGGGATCTAAAGGGGAAGTAAGTGGAAGTAGGAAGGTGGCTTTCATTTAAATAGCACTGCTGTGGTTTGCAAAGTGCTCAACTTATCAAAACCCTGGGACACTGAGAGTATATTATCACCACCACTGCCCCATTTTACAGATGAGAAACAGATTCAAAGAAGTAATAATAAAGAACTAGCATCACTATGGCACTTTAAGGTTTACAAAGTGCTTTATAAATATGATCTTTTATTCTCATGACTCTAGGCAGAAAGTGCTCTTATTATCACCATTTTGCAGAAAGGGAAAATGAAGCAAAGGTTCAATGACTTGCCCAAGGCCACAAAGTTAGTGTGTGAGGTAGGATTAGAACTCAGGTCTTCCTGACTGCTGTGGGTCACCAAACTGCCTATAAGCCATATAAGAAATGATGGTGCTTGACCACAGTCACAGATCTGATGCAGAGCTGAGCCAGGAGCTCTGCTTTTCTAGTTGCAAGTCCCCTATCCCACTGCAGTGAGTAGGGGGAGGGAAGGAGATAATGCATAATGAACTCCTCTCCACAGTGGGAAGCCCTGAGAATCTGGAACTGAGTTTACTTGGCCTCTTCACATATTGGAATTGTCTGGATTTCAGAAGCCATTCTTACCAAGGTATCTCTCAATGGGACTCTCTGTGATTTATTGCTGTCCTTCATGGGGTCTGGGCCCTCATTGATCTCAAGTTTGTAGTAAGTAGTTTTTGTAACAGACTATTTGCTGTCTTGGCAGTGGGTTGCTACTGCTAACTTACTCCTTGGAGCCGAGCTGGTAAGTACAGTTAATTCCCAGGGGAGTCTTACCCTCTGCTTCCAAGGACAGAGCCCAAGGAAAGAATCCCTGAGTGCTCAGGGGGTGGCTGACTATCTAGGCTTTAAGTCAGAAAATGGGATTTCCTGAATTTCAGGTCTCCTTGGCAACCTTCATTGCTCCCCCCCTCCCACTTTGGGAAAGTGACTGGGAGGAAGGTGAGGAAGGGGGAGGAGGGAGAACAGGACAAGGGAAAGGGATGGAGAGAACTATGGGGAGGAAAGGGATGGGAAGGAAGAGAGATGGAGAGCTAGAGAGACAGACACAGAAGCAGAAACAGATAGAGACATAAAGACAGAGACCAAGAAAGACAAAGGGAAAGAGGGAGAGAGAAAGAGAAAGAGAGGGATGCAGAGAGACAGTGGCAGAAGCAGACAAATATTAAGCTAGAGAAAAGAGAGAAACACGCAGAGAGAAAGACAGTCAGAGACATGCAGAATGAAGGGGAGACAGAGAAAGAGATAGAGAGACAGACACAGAGAGACAGAGAGAAGCTGAGGCACCTGACAATCTGAGATGGGTTCTGGGAAGCTTCTGCGTTCTCTACTGTCTCTGTGTGACTTCTCCTGTTGCAGATGGGTGTATATAGGGAGGGGGACCACTTTTGGCTCATGAAGGACGCCAGGAAGGTGAACCTGAAATTTCACGGACTGTGAAGGGCTCCTAACCACAATAATGAGAATGACCACAGTTAGTAAGTGTCTGAGGCTGGATTTGAGCTCAGGTACTCTATCTAGTGCATCAACATTATCCCTTACAAGAGGTCATCTATCTGCCCTCCCCTCCCCTCCCTTTTCTGCCTCTCCTTCCCTCCCCTCCCCTCCCCTCCCTTTGCTGCCTCTCCTTCCCTCGCCTCCCCTCCCCCCCTCCCCTCCCCTCCCTTTTCCTCCTCCCCTTCCCTCCCTTCCCCTTCCCTCCCCTCCCCTTCCCTTCCTTCCCCATCCTTCCCCTCCTTCTCCTCTCCTCTCCTCCTCTCCCCTCCCCTCCTCTCCCTCTTTCTGTGTTTCTTCCCTATTTGCCTGCCTTTTTGTCCCTCTCTCTGTCTCTGTCGATCTTTCTCTGAATCTGTCTCTCCTTGTCTGTTTTCCTCTGTAAATTTCTCTCTCAATTTCTCTTTGTGCATGGTTTTTTTTTTCTTTCTTTTCTTTCTGTCTCTGTATCTCTCTGTCTCCCGGTCTCTGGCCCTCTGTCTCTGTCTTTGTCTCTGTCTCAGTCTCCATCTGTCTGTATCCCGGTCTCTGTCGGTCTGTCAATCCTCCTTTTTCCTCCCTTTCTCCTCCCTTCCTCTCATCCCCCTCCCTCTGCTGGGAACTAGAGCCCCTGGGAACTAGAGCCCCTGGGTCCCAATTCCCGGCTCTGCCACCAGGGGCAGCGTTTTGCAGAGAATTTGATGGGGGATTTATTAGCACATCTTTAGTAGGTTGCATAGTTTTTTTTTTTTTAAGCCCCCTAATTGACAGCGAAAGGCAGCAATTTGCGCTTAATAATAGAAATTATAAAGTAATGGGCTTGTTTAAAATCTATTAGGTTTGCCCCACACCGGCTGGCCAGGCTGATTACCGGGCTTCGGAAGGGCTGGAAAGCAGGGGAGGGGCCCCGAGCGCCCCCGCCCCCTCCCCTAGGCTGGAGAGGGAATTTATGGAACCAATTTGTTTTGTGGTGGCGGGGAGAGGGAGAAAGAGAAATATGATAACAGCTGTAATCAAGTCGCATAGGCTTAATTGGGAGACCTGAGTCTTATCTGCCTCGTTTCAATCATGCCGGCAGCCTGGACGTGCAAGGCGGAGGTGGGTGGCGGAGGAGGAGAGAGAGATCGGGCCAAGAGGGAGAGGAGGCGCGAGGAGGGAGGAGAAGGAAGGAGAAGAGGAGAAGGGAGGGAGAGAAAGACAGGCGGAGATAGAGAAAGAGACAGAAACAGACTGAGATAGAGCACAGAGAGACAGAGACAGAGACAAAGAGACAGAGAGACAAAAAAAAAAAACAGATAGAGGCAGAGAGACAGAGATACAAAATGGGACAGAGACAAATATAGAGAAAAACAGAGGGAGAAGAGAGGGAGAAAGATGAAGACAGAGACACATAGAGACGGGCCAGAAAAACAGACAAGAACAAAGACAAAAGAAACAGTGAGAGAAGAGAGAGAGACAGGGAGAGAGAAAGTGAAAAGAGAAAAACATGGAAGAGAGAGAAAAAGAAAGGGAAGAGAAGCAGATAGAGGATGAGAAAAGAGAAGAGAGGAGAAAAGGAGGAGAACTTCGAGTCCCGAGTCCCCGGGATGACAGAGACACTCTCATGCTTGCCCTTTTCTTTTCCTCTAATCAAGTGGAGCCAGATCAACAGATCGTAAAAGAACCTTAGATGCTTAGAATCACAGAATGTCATAATTGTGGCATCTTTGAATTATATAAGGTTAGAATTGGAGGGATCTTAGAAACATGGAATATTAGAGCTGAGAAGGAGCTTAGAACAGGGGAAGTCAGAATGGGGGAGGGCCTTAGAACAAGGAATGTCTGAGCTAGGGGTTGTAGTGGTTTTGGGATTTAGACATCATCTATTCTAGTCCAATTCTCTTACTTTAGATTTGGAGAAACCGAGAATCTGGCCTGGCTTGTAGATCTGTTTGCAGCTGAAAAGTTGAGGCAAGGGAAGGGGTCAGTGGTGGTCTCTCTGTCCCTGCATGGCCTTTTACCAGTCTGGGACTCATCTTTCTCATAGAATCAAAGAATCTCAGAGATGTATAGCACCCCTGCAGGTATCTAATGCAACCCCAGTCTGAACTGGAATTCCTTATCAAATGATCATAAGGTTCTCATTGAACTTCCACTGAAGGCCCTCCAATGATGTGAAAATCATTCTCTATCAAATGCTCATTTTTATTTTTTGGACAGCTCTCTATTTTTTTTTCCTCCCTTCAATTCTCTTCTTTTGGCTACCCATCTCCAATTCATTCCAACAGTCTTTGTGCCCTAAGCTTTCTAATTTTCTCACCACCCTGGTTGCCCTTTGGATATGCTTTAGCCTTTCTAAAATGTGTACAGGAGAACTTAACACTTTGCTCTAGATGTGGTCCAAAGAGGACAGGAGATATGGAAATAATCACTTTCTCATTGTGGAACCTTGCTTTTATTAACTTCACCTAAGAAACCAACAAGTTTATTGTTGTACTCTTGAGCCACCTTCATCTTGTAGCCCCCTTAAACACTCAGATCTTTTCCACAAGAATTGTTGAGGAGTCAACCTTCCATGTCACAATACTGTATTTGTGAAGTTGGCTTTTTGAACCCTAGTGTGGGACTTTACATTTATTCCCATCACAGTCCATTTTGTTAGATGTTGTCCCTTATTTCTACCTCTCAAGATATTTTTAGTTCCTGAATCTGTCATCCAACAAGTTAACTACCCTTTCCATACCTTGTGGAAAATTGATGATCTTCCCAGCTTTACCTTCATCTGAGCCATTGATGAAAATTTTGAATAGCACAGAGCTACAACCGCCCCCTCCAGTTGTTATTAAACTATTAATGAGTATTCTTTGGCAGAACTTTACCTAGAGTAGGGCAGTCAAGGCTCTGCCATCAGGTGGATAATTTAAAAATGGAGAAAGTACCTTTTGGCGGGGGGGGGGGGGGGACGGATGGAGTGTAAAGGTAGAGAAATCAATGAGTAATTGAGAATCAGAGATGTAAAACTGGGATGATGATCTAGTCCAGCTTCCTTATTTTATATATGAGGAAACTGAGAACAAGGAAGATTAAGTGGTTTGTCTACTGTCACATAGGTAATAAGGAGCAGGAATAGGTTTTCTCTACCTGACTCACCATTAGTAATGGTGGCTATCACTGGCCTCATCCATCAGCATTCTTCCTCCAGGTCCAAATCAATCTCTGCATTCCTTCTCTTGCCAATCCTCCATAGTTTTGGCCACCCTGTCCATCTTCTCTCCTGGAAGCAACATGATACTTCTTTCCCTCAGGGGCCAAACTTACATCAAGGTAACAATCTTTCGATATCCCAGGGTGTACTTCTTTCTTCCCCCACCCTAGACAGCAAGCTAGGTTACTAACCTTCCTCCCATCCCTTCCACATTGCTGTTTACCCTAGGTGAATTTTTTTTTTCTAGTTATGGCTTTGTTCCTTGGTTCCAGTCATTCAGTCCTTTCTCAATTCACCTAGCAGTATCATTTTCTGGCCCAGTTTTCTTTATCTTGTTCCCAAGTATAGGATGAATGCTTTCCTGGAGTCCAGGTATACTCTATGTCTAAGGCATTCCTCTATTCTGCCAGTCTAGTAACTCTGTCAAAAAAGGGAAATGAAGTTAGTCTAGCATGACCTGTTCTTGATGAAGCTACACTGGCTTTTAGCAATCTTTTATTCCTTTTCTAAATGCTTACAAACCACCCCTTTCATAATGGCTTCTAGAATTTTTGCCAGGAATCAAAGTCAGCATCACTGACCCAGAGTTTGAAGAATCCATCCTCTTGCTTTTTTTTTTTAAATTGGGATGTGTGCCCATTTACAGTTCTGCAGCACCTCTCGTATTCTCCCACGTTTTTACAGAATCTTACTGACAGCAGCTGCCAGCTTTTTGAATACTCTAGGAGGAACTGTGTCTGGAACCAAGTACCTCAAAGTCACTGAGAAAAGGTAGGTGCTCTCTTACCATCTCTTTACTTATCTTCAGTTTCAGCTTTCAACTCCCAGCTAACGATGTTTGTTCTAACTTTACTAAGTCTAGAGATCATGCCTCTTGATAGAGAAAACAAACAAAATAGGAGTTGAGTCACTCTTCCTTTCTTCTATCATTCTTTATCATTTTCCTATCTACCCTGAGGGATGGTCCCATTATTTCTTTGATTGTCCTTGTGCCCCTCAGATTGAGACATGGATTGAGTTTCTGCATGCAGTCAGAACACAAGCTAACAGTCAGTTTTTTGTTTGTTATATTTGCTGACAGATATACTAATAAAGTCAGGAATGTATTCTAGGATGGCAGAGAGAGATGACCTTGTCTTCTTTACTTTACTTTGATTCTTGTTCAATACAACATGGTTGTTAAGGTGTAAGGTAGATTTAGTCCATCCTCCATATAATTTTGATGGTTTTATTTTTATTTATTTTTTTGTTTTGTTTTGTCAGAGTTTCCTGAAGTGGGCCTTGTGGTTCCAGGATCCTTAACAAGTATAAAAAGGAATTTCCTATCTCTGAGTCTGGTAGTTCCTTGGGACTGTGGACTTCTAATCAGCATTGGACATAGTAACTTAGCTTGGGGTACTCTGGATAGCTTTTATCAACTGTCTGGCTAAGTGTTGTGTGGATATACTAAAAAGTTCATACGCTCAACTGCTCTGGTAAAGGAGAGGCTTTCTAGTCATTGCAGCTTTACAATGACTGAAATGTGAATTACCCTGATCATATGGGTTTCTTGTCCACCCATATTCATCACATATGCTTTTCCTCCCTGCATATTTCCTAGTCAAGCACATTTTTTTTTTCAAATATGCTTTCCACTTAGTGGTGGTATGGTTTTTACCACATAGTTTGATAATCTATGGGTCACTGTACTCCATGTATACATGGTGGGGGAGGGGGGAGATGAGAGCAAGATATATTTTTTAAAAAATCTTTTGCAAAAGAATATTTACTAATAATATTTAGCAAGGACAGAAATACTGACAATTTTCTATCAATTAAAGGGAACTAAAATAAATAGTTGGGGGGAAGAAGGGAAAGAATGCATTTAATCTTAATGGACTTGCTGCAAAGCATCCACCACACCAAGTTCAATTCTGAATGTTGCATAGCTGATGTATAAGTTGCTGTCCTTTTCTCTTGGCTGCCTTTGATAAGATCCAATGTTATGCTGAGCATGCAGGTTGCTCAGCATTTTGCTCCTCACTGGGTTCAACTGTCCAGAAAATCTGGCATGAACTCCAGCTCTCAGACTTTCCATGTCTAGTTCTTCTGACCTTTCAAAGAATATGAATTTGTAACCTAGTGTTATGTGCCTTCACCTAAGGGCAAAGGAAAGAAAATTAAAAGGAGCAAAGAACCTCGGATCATGATTATGGGTCAAATGTCAGCCCTAGGAAAGGGGGAAGAAGGATAGCTGGCAGAAGAAGATCATTGCCAACACTACTACTATCTCTCTTGGCAACAGCAGAGCCATGTTCTCTCAGTTTCATGGTGGCTTCAGATGAGAGAGGATCAAGGGTTCTTTTCCTACCTGGAGGAAACCAACAGCAGCCAATGTTCATTATTCACTGCAAGAAAAAGAAAAGAGTTACAAGGTAATTTCTTTTCAGTTTACTCACTATCTATTTGATTAAATATCTTGTGTTTCGAAATAATGTATCTTCTGGCTGATTTGTAAAAGGAAACATACTGACGGGGGCTTATGTGCTATGACTTTAAGTGAATGTTGACTCGTAGAGTTTCTTGAATTTTGGGGAGGATTTTCTGGGTTCTCAAGTGTGAGGGGGTGGCCCCGGTATTAGACTCTATGACATTGAAAACCTCTTTTGTTGAACATTGCCAATCACAGCTCATTTTGAACTTTATATCTCCTGACACTAATTTTCATGGGATTGTGCATTGCTTTTATAACTCCTTCCCCCACCACTCCCCACAGTATCACAATGGAAAAAGCACTGGATTTGGAATCAGAAGACCTGACTTCAACTCCTATTTTTGATGCTTACTACCTCTGTGATCTTGGGCAAATAAATCACTTAGTTTTCCTGAGTTTCAATTTCCTCATTCATAAAATAAAGAAGTTGGATTAGGTAATCTTTGACACTCCCTACAATTCTACACCTGTAATTCTGTGATCCTTGGTAACCCAATCTTTTCTCTATCATCTTTAATTCCTCTATCCAGAGCTATCCCTTGTAATAAAGAATAAAAAAATGGAAAAAAATGAAGTTTAGCAAAACTAATCAACACATCAATCAAATGTGACAGTATATTTAACCAATGTTCTACATTTATAGCCCCCCATCTCTAAACAGAAGGAAGATAGGTACATTTTTCTCAACTCTTCTTTGATGCCAAACTTGGTCATCATAACTGCATTGCTTACCTTTGGGATTGTGTACTTTCCATTTACATTTTTGTAGTCAATGTGAAAATTATTTTTCCTGGTTCTGCATACTGCACTGTGAATCACTTCATATAGGTATTCCCATGCTTCTCTGAATTCTTCATATCCATCATTTATGCTATAGTAATATTCCATTGCAGCCATGTACTACAATATATTTAATTATCTCCTAATTGATGGTCATCTACTTTGTTTCCAGTTCTTTGCTGCTACAAATATATTGTTATGAATATTTTGGAACTTTTAATTTTGTCCTTGAAATCCTTGGGATCTATGCCTAGCAATGGGCTATTTGGGCCAAAGTTCCTCTCTATTTTTTTAAAATTCAAGTTGATTTAAATAGTTCTGATGTATAGGAAAAAGCCCAGAAGCATCAATAAGTCTTATTTTAAAACTATAAATTTGTCAGTATGTTTCTTCTGCACCCATGTTGATTTTTTAGACAACTTTTCATTTTCTACTTCATTAGGATGACTTTTTTTTTTTGCTATCAGAATTTTACTCTTGAGGTCTTCCCATTCCTTTTGTGCTGACTTCTACTGTAAAAATACAGCTTATTATATCCTACCCATCCTTTCTCTAAATTCTTTGAAATCTGCTTTCCTCTTTCCCTTATCCATCCTGAACTCAAAGATGAAGTATTCCCTTTCCCCTGTTTCCTATCACTTCTCCTTTATCAACTAGCTTCTTCCTTTATCTGTGCTCAGAATTTGGTCGAGTACAAATTTTCACTGTCACTTCCTTTACTCTTTGAAGAATTAAGTTATCATTAAGGCCAGTCAAGAATTTATCAGCTACTTAGCTTTTGGCAGAAAAAGAAGGTGCACCAGCAGATGTCAGAATCATTGAATTCCGCCATACTATGACATAGCTTGGTGCGAAGTTTGTGATCAGTATCTTGAGCTCATCATCCATTTTCTCCTTCTGGCCAAGCATTCTTTACTATGTTCCCTCTGCAATACAGCTTGTTTAGTTTACCATTTATCCTCACCCAAATG
This sequence comes from Pseudochirops corinnae, assembly GCA_028646515.1. NCBI lineage: Eukaryota > Metazoa > Chordata > Mammalia > Diprotodontia > Pseudocheiridae > Pseudochirops > Pseudochirops corinnae. Next base: position 381,489,699 of record CM053585.1, read on the forward strand.
CTGACATGAGTATATCTTAATATACAATGCTACCCTTCCACCCCTTTCATCTTTTTTGTTCCTTCCATAGCTATATTCCAGGCATATATCCAATTCTACCTAATTTCAGTGATGCTTAGGGATAGTGATAAGGACTGGAATTGTGATGTCATTGAGATAAGGAACTTTCAGATTAAAATAACATCTTCTACCAATGCAGGTTGGCACCTTCTTTGTAAATCATTTTTCAAAAGTTGCTTAGAACACAGAGAAATTGTGCCCAGGGCCATATAGTCAGAATATGGCAGAAGAGGGATCTTGACTGTATGTGCCTTACCCCTGATAATGACATATATAAACTCAAATTTATCTCTTGATTTATATCAGATTTGTATCAGTTGATATAAAGTCACAACCTATTCCTGTTCTAATCTCTTCTTGTGACTGGATAGTGGCAGAACACGGGAGGGTCTTGACACTCATTCTTTGGAGTCTGAGAAATGGCCTCCTCTTCCCAAGTTCAGTTTCAAGCTCTCACAACTCAAACTTTCTCTTTGAATCCAGGGAAGATCTCATTACCAGACTCTCTCTACCCTGCAGAGTGATAACTGATAACTAGATAAATGGAAGCATGATGAAGTGCTAATGGGAGAGAACCAGAGGAAAGCCCATAAACACATTTTACAGGGACATTCTGGAGATTATTGCTCCATCTAAACTGTTGATTCAGGGTTTTGAGGATTTCAACCCAAATTGGGAGAGGAAGGCAACAGCCCAGATGGAAGGGGGTAGAAGAGATTTGAAAGCAAGTAGTTTTCTATAGAATTCTGTTTAGGATGTGAGTCAGGAAGTTCACAGACCAGTTACCATTCACCTTTCTTGTATGCCCTTCTTAACTCTGCCTTCTTTTGAGAAGACTACCAGTCACTGAGAACCCTAGGGAAGGCCTGTAAATTTCAGGCCTCTTGGTAAGGTCCATCAGTCTAGCAATCAGTCCATTGATTTATTCTGTGTCCCCTGAACCACCCTGGGCCAAGGAGATGCCAAGCCAAGGGGCCTCCTAGTCAAATAGGGGAGAATTCCAGGTCCCTCCCACAAAGAGGGGACAGATGTTCTGAGCTGGAAAAAGGCACAGGGGCTGGGAAATGGTATTGAAGGACTGTTTTGTGGAAGCATCAGAGCCAGACAACTAATCCTTTCTTATGGCTCCCTGTATGATCCTAGTAAGCTCCAACAGGCAGGACTGGGGTCCAAAAAGGTAATTCAGAGGCTGATGAGCTCTGGGGATCCAGGGGACAAGGGAAAATGAAGGGTGTCTGCAATGGGGTGGGAAACCTAAGTATTGTGGGTGGCTGTCTGGCTACACAGGCATTTTCAACCTTGGGGCTCTCCACCTCCCCTCTCAAACCTTGGACAGCTCCCAGACAGCCTGTTAAGTTTCTTTCTTTCAAAAGGGCAGGAACTCAAGCAACATATATCTCCCCAGTGCCTTCCAGTAACCAGGGACTGACAGCTGCCTAGATGGAAACTACAACAAATGCCAAACATTACCCGGGGGCCTGGACCTGAGGGGTTGGTTGTAGCTGGTTCTTTTCAGCCCCAAATGGAGTCCTGAGACAAGCTCAAGCCTAAGGACAGTTGTCTCTGTCTTCTTCTCTGCCCCTTCCCCACCTTTCCCCTCTTCCCTTTCCCCTCCTCATTCTCCCCCTTTCCTGATATTTCTCCTCCTGAATCACACTCTCCTTCCTCTTTTTCAGCCTCTTCTCCTTGCCCCTTCTCTTCTTTCTCCTCCTTCTCCCTCCCCTTCTTTTTCTTCTTCTCTTTCCTTCCTCCCCTCCTCCTCTTTCTTTCCTCCTCCTTCTCATCTCCCTCTACCTACCTCTTCACCTCTTCTCTCCTGCATTCTTCCTTTCTCTTCACCATTTTCTCCTTCTTTTCTTGCCTTTTCTTTTTTCTTATTCTCTCCTTCCCCATATTCCCTATCCTTCCCATTTTTCTCTTCTCTAGTTCTCCTTCATTCTTCTTTGTATTTCCCTTGTTCCTCACTTTCCTCTCCTCCATCTACCTCCTATTTATTTTCCTCTTTTATTATTTCTTCCTCTTTTCAATTCCTTTGGTCCCCCCTCATTCTTTTTACTTCCTCTCACTTTTCCTTTCCTCCTCCCTCTTCTCTTCTTCCTCTTTCTTCCCACCCTATGCCAGGTGCCGATTAGTCACTTGGTTGATTCCCTTCGATAACTCCTTCCCCCTCTCTCCTCCACCTGGCACCCCTCTCAGCCCCTTCTGCCTCGAGCCTGCTGCCACCACTGCTGGGTGTGCTCAGGGAATACAGATTGTTTTCATATCAGTGGAAGAAAAACATCCTCTGGAAGGCAGATCTGCAGGGGAAACATAAGCAAATGAGCCATGAACCTCCTCCACCCAGGGAAAATGATGGGCTTTGACATCCACAGTTCAGGATTATCTGTGTTTGTTTGTTTTTAAATTATTATCAATGTCTAAGACCAGCTATTCTCACTGCCAGAGTTCTAGCTTAGCAAGCATCCAGATCCATCCTTAGTGAGAGGGGTCCAGAATTGCTTTTGCTAAAGGCTGTTTCCTTCCTTCCTTCCTTCCTTCCTTCCTTCCTCCCTCTTCATATTCCTTCATATTCATTATTTCCTATAGAATTAAAACATTCCATTCAATTCACATACCAGAATCTGTCCCCTAGTTCCCCAGGCATTCATCTAGTTTCCAATGCTTTGGCACCACAGCAAGCATTATTATTAATATCTTGGTATATATTTATATATGTATATGCATACACATATACATTTGTACATTTACATAGACTTTTGAGAAACAATACATGTGCGTGTATACATTTTGCACATATGTGTGCATGTGCATTTGTATACACACATGTATAGTGTCCCAAAAGTTTTGGTGCAGTTTTAAGCTTTAATGGATTAATTGTTTTAATAGAAATTATATGTAAGCTTACACATATGTATTTGCTGTGAATTAGCATATATGTATTGTCATACATATGTTACATATGTATACAATATGCTCCCTCTCACTGTACATGTATATACTATGTATGGAGATATGTGTGTGTGCATATGTGTGTGTGTATAAGCTATGTACCCTCATATATAAATGACTTATATATAAGTATATATATACGTATGTGAATATGTATAAATACATACATACATATTTATCCTCTCCATCTGACTTTTACTTCTTTGGAGTGTTTGTCCAGGGCAGGTTCTTCAAACAGTATGGAAGGAGTGGCCTGTGATCATCCATACTCTGTTGGAAAGAGAGGAAAGAGAGAAGAGGATTCCCCTTCAGATACAAAGACACCCTTGCATGATAAGGAATCATAGAATAAGAGGAGTTAGAGGTTGAAGGGACCTTAGACATCACCTCGTACAATAATGCTTATTTTGCAACTGAGAAAACTGACGCCCAGAGAGGGAGTAGTGATTTGTTCAAAGTTACAAAGTGCCAGAGCTTGGATTTGAACCAAGGTCCTCTGATTCTAAATCCAGTGCTGCCCGAGGGTGTCTGACTGATGGACTCACCAGCCACTGGACCATTTAATATTTCATTCATTCTCTCAATCACTGTGGGTACTAAGTCCTGGACTTGGGATTGTGGGCAAGATAGGAAGAAAGAAGCTACATCTTGTCCTTTTGTGCTCACAGTGACCCAAGCTAGGACCTAGTGCCTAGAGGGAATTATTATTTCCCAGGAGTTCATGAGGATGATCATTTTCATCCTTTCTTCAATACACATAGACTCCTGGAAGAGTGGAAACCTTTCTCCAAAGACAGGATCAGGAGAGAAAAGTTCCTTTTGCCTTGAGAAAAGACAGTGAAAGTTGCTAAACACATCTTGATCCATAAGTGTAATGCAATATCATTATGTTATTAAGAAAGGATGAATACAAGGAAATCAAAAAAGCAAAGAAAAACCTCTATTGATTGGTGCACAAATAGGCAACCAATATGCACGATGACCATGTCAATGGAAAACCAACAACAGCCACAAGAGAACAACACTCCGGAACTGAAGAGGGTCTGATCGTGATGACGGAGTGTGACCCCAGGAAGAACTCCCGCCTGGCATCAATCTCTAAGATAATTCCCTTTGGGAAATGGGACAGTAACATGAACTTCATTCCATGAAGGCCTACTGGCCACAAGAACTTAATATAACTTTTCAGGGTTGTAGTATTATTAAATTTTGACTATAACAAGAATGCATTTCCCTCCTTTCTCTGAAGAAGTGATGGGTGTGACATGTTGCATATACAGTCAGACTAGGCTGATTGTTTTACTGAACTGCTTAAATTTTTTTTAAAAATAAGGGGTAGCTCTATGGGGGATGCTTATACACACACACACACACACACACACATGCATGCATCCACACACACACACACACATAGTTCCAGTCTCTTGAGGAGCTTCCAATCCAGTGGAGGAAGCAAGACATTCTTAATTATCTCTGATATAAGGCAGGATGTGACCAGGGTTATGTCTCAAAATGATTAGTGCAATTTTAAGCTACTAAAGTTATTAAAACATATACCTTGTGTATGGTTATTTATATATACATACATATATACACATATTATATATTGCTTAAAGCTGCACTAAGACTTTTGGGACACCCTCCATAGACTCATGCATACATACAAATATACATACATACATAAACATACATCACAATGCACTACTTATAGGGTTTGGGGTTACATGTGTTTCCCAGGGGTAGTAAAACCTGAACTAAGCTATGAAGGATGAGGAGGACATTAATAGACATTGATGAAAGGGAGGAGAAGGGGAATATTCCAGGTGGGGCCACGTTGTGAGCCAACGGGTGGAAGTAGGAAAACACCAGTCATGTTTCAGGATTGGGACATTTTCTGAGCATAGGATTTGTGAAGGGTGATAGTGGGACATAGTAATAGAGAGGTAAATCAGGGCCAAAATAGGGAGGTCCTTGAAAGTGAGACTGAAGATCATGTTCAATAGACAGTGGGAGTCACTGTGGGCATTTGAACATGGATCAGAGTTGAGATAACAACTCTCATGCATGTGAAACCTTATACTTTTCCAAATGTTCTCATAGACACTTTCTCACCATATGTTCTCACACCACATCTTGGAGGTAAGCAAGGTGATCAGTTGGCTCCAATCCAACAGACAATGAAATGATGATAATTCCCATGTCTTGAGCATTTTAAAGTTTTCCAAACATTTTCCTCACAAAGACCCCATAAGGTAGGTAACTCATATTTTATTAATCCCATTTCACATTTGAGAAAACTGAGGCTGAGAAGTTAAGTGACTGCCTGTGGTCACACAGTTAGAAAGGGCTGCAACTGGGACTCCATCCAGTTGTTCTGATTCCAAATCTAGAGCTCCTTTCACAAAACCACAGTTCCTTGTACCTTTGAAGCAGGTAATACCATCATCAGTGTCTCCATTTTGACAAATAAGGAAACTGAGGAACAGAGAGAGGATGAGTTGTCCTAAGTCTTACACTGATCAGTAGGGCTCAAATCTAATTCTCTAGTATTCTGATCTGATACCTTTTCCACTAGACTAAGCATAAATGAAGGAACCAAGCACCCGAAGTTAGTCAGAGCTGGCTATGGGGAGATAAGCTTGCACCCAGGTTCCCCTGGGTGGAAGGCTGCAACTGCTGCAGCAGTAGCAGTACCCTGGAGAATCTGGGATGCTTGGGCAGTCAGGGAAGAATAGATCTCATCTAATACTCCCCTGCAGGGCTGTTGCACTAATGGACATTAAAAGTGTCAGCTTCAAGATGGATGGAGACAGTGCACCTCTGTGGTGCCAAGTGATGCTGGAGCTCACAGCCCTGAGGACTAAGCCAGCCTCTTTGCCTACCTCTTTCAGCCTCCCATTCTGCTTTAGTTCCTCAAATGAAGTGGACAGGAATCACTTTCCTTTTATCTGCATATAGTTCAGAAAGGAGGTGATGGGCAGCACAGGGAGCTAGAAATCCAGATGGAAGCTGACAGTCTCTTCTGTATACCCATCTCCACTAGAGTGGAGAAATACACTGAAGGAATGTCAGGGTGGGGGGAGACACTAAAGCATCCTCTGCCTTCAAAGAGCTTGTAATCAGAAGGGAAGAGCAAGAGGAGCAAGTGAGAATTACCTAAAGACTTAGAGATGTTATAGAATCCATTGCTTGACTGTGCTGACTTGAGGGAGTGCAAAGGAGGGTGGGGGGATAGAAAGATCATTGAGCTTGGAATCAAGAGACCTGGACACTGGTCCTGACATTGCTCTAAGCTTACAAATGTGACTTTGAGTGATTCAATTAAGTTCAATTCAATTCAACTCAATGACATTTACCAGTTGTGTGACCTTAAGTAAGTCTATTACTTTCTTAGATTTCTCCACCGCTAAAAGGAAGCCATTGGGTTAGATTGTATCTAAGTTCCCTCCAAAGTCTAAAAATCTGAGGCTCTGAACATCACTATGAGCTATTCTTTTAATTCCATTTCATCTTTACTAAGCAGCTTTAGAAATTTTCTCTGTGCCAATGACTTCCAAATCTTTAGAACCAGCCCCGACCTCTCTCCTGAGTTCTAGACTGCTGTAGCTACTCACAGGACTTCCCTTTCTGGATCATAAGAATGTAGTTTTAGACCTTAGATTTCATTTCATTGAACCCCCTCATTTTACAGATGACATCCTGAGGTCCAATGAAAGTAAGTGACTGGTCCAAGGTGTTACAGGCTTTAAGTAAAAGAGTTAAGCTCCAAACTCAAGTTCTCTGACACAAAATCCAGTATTGTTTCTACTCTGCAATGCTGAGTCTCCCAACACCTTCATCTCAATATATTGCAATCAGGGGAAGGTGAAGCATTGAGGAAAGAACAAGGACAATGAGGCTGAAGACCATAGGAGCCAGCCTCGCCACTCCCCAACTCTGTGACATTGAGCAAGTAATTGAATCTTTCTGTACCTCAGTCTCCTCAACTGTAAAATGAAGGGGTTGCACCATTGGCTTCTAAGATCTTTCTGCTCTAAATCTCATCAGGCTATAAGCATGTGATATGGGTGTGGCGTTGTGCTTAGCACATGGGATGCAAAGACAGATGTAACATGGGACCTAAGTCCTCTTCAGGGACTTAGAGAAGAATAGAGGGTAAGGTCAAGTACACTGAAAATGAGAAATGGAGGGGGGGGGGAAGATAACAATAGAGAAAAAGACAGAGCAAGAGAGAGAAAGAAAGAGAAAAAGAGAGAATTGAAAGGGACAGGGGGGGAGAGACGGGGAGAGAGAGAAGGATAAAAAAGAGAGAGAAAGGAATATAGAGGTAGGGAGAGGAATGGAGAGGGAGAGAGAGGAAGAGAGACAGAGACAGAGACAGAGACAGAGACACACACAGAGACAGACACACAGAGAAAGAGAGAGAGAGAGAGAGAGAGAGAGAGAGAGAGAGAGAGAGAGAGAGAGAGAGAGAGATGCATTCCCTATTCTCCTATGAGGGAATGGAAGGACTGGGGGGGCCAATGTGTTGCTAATTGGTTCAAGACAAAGGGAATAGACTTGATGGATGGAAGGGGCTATATTGCAAAAGCTGAAATCAGATCAGATCAGATCAGATCAGATCAAATCAGATCAGATCAGATAAACAGAAGACATTTGAAACCCAGTAGTTCACAAAGACAACTGATAAAAATGCTAATTGTGAACTGAGCTTGAGGACAAAGGGGTCCAAAGGCATTGGGGCTACCCAAATCAGGGAGTCAGCATTTGATCTTTGAGATGCAAAGGCAACAGCTGCTGCCAAGAGCCCTAAGGAGGGTGTCCCCATCTCTCCTTTTTGGGCTTCTTACAGGAAACAGAAAAGTGAGTCTAGATCAGGCCTCAGGACTGATGTTATGTTACCCCATTGTACTATATGGGAGGGAGGGAAAACATGTGATGTCAGGGCAGTATATTCCTGGAGAATTTAGTTTATCTAGGTGGCTTCCCCTTTTGTGAACCCAGGGACATCCTTATGTATTGGACTGGGCTGTGAGATATTTGAGGTTTTAAGCAGAGAAGATACTAAAGGACTAGTTTGCTTTCACAGTGTCAGGTCCTTGATACCTTCTGAGAGTTTCCCTATTCTCTCTGTGTCAGAGGTCAAGGAATCCAAATGGGGGAGCAGGGGTCTAGTTACAGGCAAAAGAAGATTTCCACATTCCACATGCTGTGCCAGGGAAATATCACAAAAATGGCAATTAGGAAGTGTCAGTGATGCACAGAGTTTGCCTGATCCAAGGAATCTGTAGTAAACCTGAGACTAGTCATGGTAGCCACTGGCTAGTTCTACCCCATCATACTCAGCTGTAGTCTGGTGACTAGAAGTCTAGCTCTCAGTACTAAGAAATTATTTGTGATTTTAAAACAACAACACAAATTGGACAGTGAACCATAAATATGACTTCATAAATGATTGTAACAGTAGCTTATCTCAGTAAAAGTAATTTACAGAATCACCTAGGGTACTTTGGTCTGAGGTTTATGATATGCCAGAGGGTTAAAGTGGTGGAGATGGGAGGGTGATGGCCCAGAGTCTAGTCAACATGATTGCTCAATAATACACATGCTCAGTTCCCAGCAGTTCCCCAGAAAAGGTGATTGGGAGTCAGTTTGCTATAGGGGAAAAGCCATGGGTCCTGATGTCAGGAAAGGACTGACTTTAAATCCCACCTTCAACTAGCTATATGACCATGTTCAAGTAAGTTAACTTCTCTGAGCCTCAATTTCCTCATCTTTGGAATGGATAAATACAAATAATATCTGTGTCCCAGCATTGCTGGGAAGTAAAGCACTTTTGTAAACTTTGAATGTCAACTGGGATTGTTATTAAAATATTTAACTTTGGTTAATGGAGACCCTGCTGGGAGATTCCTAGGGAGTACTGGTCAATAGAGTAGATCTATCTGAGAGAGATTTGGGCAGGAGTAGAGGGAAGACACCAGGCACTGGACCATCCCTATAGAGCTGTGTTCTTCTCCCACAGAGCAGCTCTTGGGTTTCTGCCAAGACCTGGATGGTCGATGATTGGAGGGCTGGTTACTATGGCAACCAGTGGGATTATGGAGCTGGAGGGACCAAAGGGAAGTCAGCGGTGTGAAATTCTGGGGGCACAAGTGAGAAAACAGAAGTGGGTGAAAGATCATCACCAAGCCCTTGAATCTTTAAGGCAAGCCTGGGTGACACCTGGAAGGCTTTCTTTCCCTGTGGAGGGTCTTATCTGCCTTCAATCTTCAGCTCATTCCTTCAGCAGATCACCATAGAAGGGGGAAACTTCAAATAGACTCAAGTCTTTAACAAGCTTTCTGTGCTCTATGGGGACAAGAGCCTTTGCTCTGACATTCACTCACTGTGTATAATGGACTCTGGGAGAGTCCATTCTCTTCTCTGAACCTCAGCTTCTTCATCTGGGAAATGGTAGTCCTAATATTACTCACCTTATAGGACTTATTTTTAGACAAAATGCTTTGTAAACCTTAAAAGTCCTTAGAGAAATACTGGAAATTTTGTTGAGGTGGGGGGTTTGCATGTCCATTACCTCCAAAGGCATCCCATTTCATTTTTGCCTTGCTTTAATTGTTAAGAAGATGTTTCCTTATGTTGGACCTGAATCCTTTTCTTTAAAACTTCCTCCCTGAAGAAATTAGATTAGACAAAGAAGAAACTAAGCTATTGCTCTTTGCAGATGATATGATGATATACTTGGAGAATCCTAGAGAATCAAGTAAAAAACTACCTGAAACAATAAACAACTTTAGCAAACTTGCTATATATATATATTATATATATAATATATATTATATATAATATATATTGATATAAAATAAACCCACATAAATCATTGGTATTTCTATGTATTACTAACAAAGCCCAACAGAAAGAGATAGAAAGAAAATTTCTATTTAAATTTTCTGTAGACATTATAAAATATTTGGGAGTCTACCTGCCAAAACAAACCCAGGAACTATATGAACACAATTACAAAACACTTTTCACACAAATAAAGTCAGATCTAAATAACTGGAAAAACACGAGTTACTTGTGAGTAAGTTGAGCTAATATAATAAAACTGGCAATTCTACCAAAATTAATTTATTCAGTGCCATACCAATCAAACCACCAAAATTTATTTTATAGAACTAGAAAAAATAATAACAAAATTAATCTGGAAGAACAAAAGGTCCAGAATATCAAGGAAATTAATGAAGAGAAATGTTAGGGAAGGTGGCTTAGTCATACCAGATCTTAAATTTTATTATAAAGTAGCCATCATCAAAGCCACTCAGTACTGGCTGAGAAATAGAGGGGTAGACCAGTGGAATAGGTTACATACACAAGACACTGTAGCCAAAGACTATAGTAATCTACTGCTTGATTAATCCAAAGATCCCATCTTCTGGGATAAGAACTCACTATTTGACAAAAAACTGCTGGGAAAACAGGAAAATAGTATGGCAGAAACTGGGCATAGACCAACATCTTACACCATATACCAAAATAAAGGCCAAATGGATTCATGATTTAGATATAAAGGTTGATACTATAAGCAAATTAGGAGAGCAAGGAATAGTTTACCTGTCAGATTTATGGAGAATGGAGGAATTTATGATCAGACAAGAGATAGAGAACATTATGAAATGCAAAATGGATAATTTTGATTATATTAAATTGAAAAGTTTTTACACAAATAAAGCCAATGCAACCAAGATAAGGAGAGAAGCAGAAAACTGGGAAAGAATTTTTATAACCAGTGCCTCTGATAAAGGCCTCATTTCTAAAATATATATAGAACTGAGTCAAATTTATAAGAGTACAAGTCATTCCCCTATTGATAAATGGTTAAAGAATATGAATAGGCAGTTTTCAGCAGAAGAAATTAAAACTATTGTCATATGAAAAAAATGTTCTAAATCACTATTGATTAGAGAAATACCAATCAAAACAACTCTGACATACCACATCACACCTATCAGATTGACTAACATGACAAAACAGGAAAACTATAAATGCTGGAGAAGATGTGGGAAAATTGGAACACTAATGCAATATTAGTGGAGTTGTGAACTGATCCAACCATTATGGAGAGCAATTTGGCACTATGCCCAAAGGGCTATAAAATGTGCATGGGGAGCGGAAGGCAGAGGCAAGATGGCAGAGTAAAAGCAGGAAATTGTCTGAGCTTCCTCTCCAACTACCTCCAATACCTATAAAATATGACTCTAAACAAATTTTAGAGCTACAGAACCCACAAAGTGACAGTGAGAAACAAGTCTCCTGCTGGAGGCAGCATGGCAGGCCTACAGGAAGGGTCTATCACATTGCACTGGGAGCTGAGTGCAGTCCCATGTGAGCCATGTGGTTCTGGCCCTGGAGCGGCCCTGACCAGCAATATAGACTGGCCAGAGCAGACTTCAGGAGTGTAAATCACCAGCAGTTGTGGTGGTTTCCAGACTTCTCAACCCATAAGTGCCAAAGAGAAAGTAAAAGGTCAGTGGAGAACTCTGTTGGAACAGGGGGATGGAAGAGTACAGTCTGGCCCCTGCTGCCCAGGGCAAGAGGTGGTGGAGGCATGGCAGCTGCAGCTGCTGCCACTTGGCTGCCTCCAGACCTCCTGGCCTGGAGATCCTAGGGGTACCAAGTGACCATTCAGAGGGTAATTTGACCTGCTTGGATCTAGATTGTGGTCTTGGTTGGTGGTCCTGGGGTGAGAAACATCAGTGTGCCAGAGCTTGTGGTGGCTGTAGACAGGGCACCCTCCTCAGACCTCTGACATTTTCAAAACCCCCAGCAATTTGGGACACAACACTCTCCACTCTGGAAGTAGAGTTCTACCATGGCAAAGAACTCAAAAGTCAAGTAATTGGCTGGCAAGATAAGCAAGCAGAGGAAGCACAATCAGACCATGGAATCCTTTTTTTGGGGACAAAAAGGATCAAAACATGGAACCAGAAGAAGTCAACAAAGTCAAAACTCCTGCATCAAAAGCTTCCAAGAAAAATATGAACTGGTTACAGGCCATGGAGGAGCTCAAGAAGGATTTTGAAAATTAAGTAAGAGAAGTGGAGGAAAAACTGGGAAGAAAAATGAAAATGATTCAAGAAAATCATGAAAAGTGAGTCAACAGCCTGCTAAAGGGGATCCAAAAAATACTGAAGAAAATGATACCTTAAAAAATAGACTAACTCAAATGTCAAAAGAGGCCCAAAAAAGCCAATGAGGAAAAGAATGCCTTAAAAAATAAAATTGCCCAGATGGAAAAGGAATTTCAAAAACTCACTAAAGAGAATAATTCCTTCAAAATTAGATTGGAGAAAATGGAAGCTAATGACTTTATAAGAATTCAAGATACTATAAAACAGATCCAAACAAATGAAAAAATAGAAGGCAACATGAAATATCTCATTGGAAAAACCACTGACCTGGAAAATAGGTCCAGGAGAGATAATTTAAAAATTATTGGACTACCTGAAAGCCATGATCAAAAAAAAGACTCATCTTTCAAGAAATTCTCAAGGAAAATTGCCCTGATATTCTAGAACTAGAGGACAAAATAGAAATGGAAAGAATTCACTGATTGCCCCTTGAAAAAGATCCCAAAAAGAAAACTCCTAGGAATATCATAGCCAAATTCCAAAGTTCCCAGGTCAAGGAGAAAATATTACAAACTTTCTGGAAGAAACAAGCTGAGTATTGTGAAAACACAATCAGGATAACACAAAGTCTAGCAGCTTCTACACTAAGGGATTGAAGACTTGGAATATGATATTCCGGAGATCAAAGGAGCCAAGATTAAAACCAAGAATCACCTACCCAGCAAAACTGAGTATAATGATTCAGGGGAAAATATGGACATTCAATGAAATAGAGGACTTTCAAGTATCCTTGATGAAAAAGCCAGAGCTGAACAGAAAATTTGACTTTCAAATACAAGAAGCAAGAGAAGCATGAGAAGGTAAACAGGAAAAAGAAATCATGGGGTGGCTAGGTAGTGCAGTGAAGAGAGCCATGGAGTCAGGAGGACCTGAGTTCAAATCTGGCCTCAGACACTTGACACATTTACTAGCCATGTGACCTTGGGCAAGTCACTTTACCCCAATTGCCCTACCTTCCCCCCTCTAAAAAGCAAAAAAAAAAAAAAAAGAAATCATAAGGAACATATTAAACATGAATTATTCCTTCATGAGAAAACAGTAATTGTAACTCATGAGACTTTTCTCAGTATGAAGATATTTGAAGGGAATATATATATATGTATGTATGTGTGTGTATATGTATGTATATATATATACATACATATATGTATGTATAGGAGGGTATATGTGTGTATAAAGATATGTGTGAGTGTGTGTATATATGTGTACATGTATATATAGACAGAGGGCACAGGAACAGTTGAATAGGAAGAGATGATATCTAAAAAATAAAATTAAGAGGTGAGAGAGGAATATAATGAGAGAAGGAGAAAGGGAGAGATAGATTAGGGTAACTTATCTCATATAAAAGAGGCAAGAAAAAACTGTTACAATGGAGGGGAAGAACAGGAAGGTGGAAGGGAATGGGTCAACCTTACTCTCATTGAATTTGGCTTAAGGAGGGAATAACACACACACTCATTTGGGTATCTTACCCTACAGCAAAGTAGTGGGAAGGGGATAAGGGGGGATGATAGAAGGAAGGGAAGATCGGGGGCTTTCCCCTTAGAAGCACAAAAGAGATAGGGTCAAAGTAGAAAACAGAATAAATGGGGGGCGGGTTAGGATGGAGGGAAATATTGTAAGTCTTTCACAATATATAACTACTATGGAAACATTTTGCATAACTACACATGTACAACCTATATTGAATTGCTTATCTTCCCAGTGGGGGTAGGTGAGGAAGGAAGAAGGGAAAGAATCTGGAAATGAAAGTTTTAAAAACAAATGTTGGGGTGGCTAGATGGCACAGTGAATAGAGCACTGGCCCAGGAATCAGGAGGACCTGAATTCAAATCTGCCCCCAGACACTTAACACTTACTAGCCATGTGACCTTGAGCAAGTCACTTAATCCCAATTGCCCTGCCTTTTCCCTTCCAAAAAAACTCAAAAGAAACAAAAAATTGAATGTTAAAAAATTGTTTTTTACATGCAACTGGGAAATAAGATATACAGGCATTGGAGTATAGAAATCCATCTTGCCCTACTAGAAAGTTAAAGGGGGTTTGGGGGAGGATATAAGAAAGCAGATTAGGGGAAAGGGTATTCAGTAGGCTCACTATCTTGGGATGAGGGGTAGTGGGAAGACGGGAGAAAATTTATAACTCAAAATCTTGTGGAAATGAATGTCGAAAAGTAAAAATAAATATTTAAAAATGTGCATACTCTTTGACCCAGCAATACCACTTCTAGTCTGTATCCCAAAGAGATCATAAAAATGGGAAAAGAACCATGTGTACAAAAATATTTATAGCAGCTCTTTTTGTGGTGAACAAGAACTGGAAATTGAGGGGATGCCCATTATTTTTGGAATGGCTGAACGAATTGTGGTATATGAATGTAATGGAATACTTTTGTGCTATGAGAAGTGATTGGCAGACTGACTTAAGAAAAACCTGGAAAGACATATGAACCGATGCTGAGGGAAGTGAGCATAATGAGGAGAATGGTGTACACAGTAACAGCCACAGTGTGTGATAACAAACTTTAATAGACTTGACTCTTCTCAGGAATGCAAGGACCTAAAACAACTCTGAAAGACTCATGATGGAAAATGCCATCCATATCCAGAGAAAGAAATAGGGAGTCTGAATGCAGATCGAAGCATACTATTTGCTCTCTTTTTTTGTTTTTCTTTCTCACGGTTCCTCTCATTTGTTCTAATTCTTCTATAGAACCTGACTAATGTGAAAATATGTTTAGTATGAATGTATATGTAGAGCCTATATCAGATTGTATGCCTTCTTGGGGATGGAAGAGGAGAGGGAGGTGCAGAAAATTTAAACCTTATGTAAGTGAATATTGAAAACTAATAATAAATAAATTTTTTTAAAAAAAGAAACTTCCCCCTCTCCTCTTAGTGGTATCCTCAGAGGCCAAGGAGAGCAAAATCTTACTTCCCAAACTAACTTCTTGGGTGACCTTCGGCAAGGCCTCCATCTTCTTATCTGTAAATGAGGGGCTAGGTAAGAATCAAACTAAATGGTATTTGAAATCTATTTGAGCCATATTCTGATGAATGCTCAGAAGTCCAAAATGGACTTACATTGAGTCTCCAGTTTACTAAAACTTCTGAACATTTAGACTAAAAAGCACCTAGCAATTGTCTATCCTCACCTCTTTCATCTTGTACCTCTGAAGTTGATTTTTTGAACCCAAGTGTAGGACTTTGCATTTATTTCTATCAAACTTCATCCTTGGATTTGACCCAATGTTCTAGGCTGTTGAGATCCTTTTGGTTCTGACACTGTTACCTATGATGTTTATTTTTCTTTCTAGTTCATATCATTTGTTAATATGATAAGTTTATCTTCATCTAAGTCATGAATAATAATAATACTGAACAGCAAAGGACTAAGAAGAGATCCCTGCTGTACTCCACTAGAGATCTTCCTCCAAGTTAACCCTGACATTTCCACTCTTTATATTCAACCAATGGCAAACAACAACAACAAAAACCCACACCAGTTAACTGTACTACCAGAAAAAGTAGAGTGTAAGTTCTTTGAGAATGGAGACTGTCTCATTTTTGGTCTTTTATTCCCAGTATCTGGCACATAGTAGGTGCTTAATAAATGCTTGGTCAATCAAAGTATGTCACCAGAAAATACCCTGTGAGTTCCACATACACACAGTGCTTTTGGGTCATTAAATAAATAGCTGGGCATGTATGGGTTGTGCTGAACTCTTTCCAGGAGGAGACAGCCTCGTTTAGTAGGATTGGCATTGGCCTGGGACACAGAGGACCAGGGCTTTTATTCTTGTTCAGATACTTACCATCTGAGAAGCAGTGTGTAGGCAGTGGAAATACTACTGCTTTTGGAATCAGAGGGCTTGGTTTCAAATCCTGGCTGTCACTTTGCATCCCTGGGCAAGTCCCTTTCCCTCTCTTGGCTTTGGTTACTAATCCTCTGTAAAATGAGAGACTTGCATTAAATGGCCTCCGGGAACACTTTTAGCACTAGTGCTATATTCCTGTGAACCTAAGAATGAGTTTAGGCAAGATCCTACATTAACCACAGATAAGAGAGAGGCTGCAATAGGCTTCCATGCAAGGAACAGCCATGTGGGTAAAAACAGAAAGCCTGGAAGTGTTAAGCATTATTATTCTTTCCAGACTGGCATTTCTTAAAAGTTCACCGTCCTAAAGTCATGACCTTGGGAGGAGAGCTCTGAGCCTTTATGGGGGGTGGGGGCAGGGAGGAGTTACTCTTGTTGTTTGGCCACAGAGTCCTTGCAGTAGGGGTGTCCTTGGCCTGTGGGATAATTTGCCTAGACCTGCGATTTCCCTTTCTGAAGCAGACAGCTCCTGTTTTTCCCTGAGTGATTCACCTTTCAATGTTAAGTCATAACTGTTTAGCAAAGATCATAGTCAGAGTCATCATGATCACACACAAAACGCCTGCCTGGGACACCTGGGATTGGGCATGGGGGAGGGGTCAATGTTCATAAAATCATCTCTGCTAAGCCTCCCCCTCCTCCTTTTCTTGCCCTAGGAGAGGATGAGGCAATGAGCACTGAGAGCAGATGAGGGGGATGGGGAGAGGGAAGGCACGATGGCCTAATCAGAATAAATGTTCACTTGTCTGATTAGACTTAATTACAGCTGAGCTCTTCTTCTCAACTGAAGTTGGTAGGGGGAGGAAGGTTTGGAGGGGAACACAGAGGTGAGGGAGGCCAGTTCTCATGGGCTTACAAATCTTGAAGGAATCTCAGAAGCCATCTAGTCCAATTTCCTCCCTTCACAACGGAGGAAACAGTCCCAAGTAGGAAGTGACTTGTCCTAGGTCATATAGGTAGTAAATCATAGGAACAGATCTAGAGATGAAAGGGACCTCAGAAATCATCAAGTCCTATCTCCCTAATTTACAGATGAGGAAACTGAGATCTGGGGAGGATCTGCCAGGGGCATATAGATATGAAAAACAAGATGGGGGATTTGCAACCAGGTCTTCTGATTCCAGAGACAGCAGTCTTTCCCCTGTGAGAAAAGAAGCTGAGCATCCTTGTGCTCCAACATCCTCTCAGAGTCCTCATGAGCCCCTCCCTGACCTCCAGTTCATAGCAGAATATCTCTCTTTTAAAAGTTTTTTTGGGGGTGGGGTGGGTGGGAGATGGTTTGGATTGGATCACTAACAGGGCTGCCCTCAGAGAAAACTGTCAAGGACAGATGATTCACTGTCTGTCCCTGCACCTGTCTAATTCTTCCTCTCCTCTTTAGCTCTTAACATGTCTTCCCTCATCAGATGCCCTTCTGATGCCATCATTCCCCCATCTAGACCCCTCACAGCACCTAGAAATTTCCTTCTCTCCATAGTCCTTTCTCACAGGGTCAGATTTTCCATATATTTTAAGGTGACAGCTGTGGCACCAGGTCAACTAATCCGTGCAAATTAGAGGGCTGGAGGGCATATATAGCTAAAACCATTTCTCCAAGAGAGGTGGCATAAAACATCTTGAAGGAGTGGTAGGTTTGGAATCAGAGGCCCTGAGTTCAAATACCAACTCTGCTACTGACTATTTATGTGACCTTGAGTGAACTATTTCATCTCTCTGGAAGCAGCCAAGATGGTCGCTGAAGAACCTTGAAGCTTTACGTCCATGATCCTATGTCCAAGGAGTTAATCAACAGGTGGGGGTTTCAGGCCAGGAAGGAGGACAGAAGAGTGCAGTGTGTGTGTGTGTGTGTGTGTGTGTGTGTGTGTGTGTGTGTGTGTGTGAGAGAGAGAGAGAGACAGACAGACAGACAGACAGAGGAGGAAGAGGAGAAAGAGGAGGAGGAGGAGGGAGGGAGAGAGAGAGAGAGAGAGAGAGAGAGAGAGAATGAGTGTTTGCATATTCTGGATATTGGCACTGTGCTCAAGGAAGGAGCTATCCAGGGAGGGTAGTTATGGGTAGCTTCCCAGCTCCCTCTGGTGGCCTTTGGGCCAATTCCTGCCCTTCCTAAACTGTCAAATTTTGAATCAAATGCAATATTCTGGATGTGGTCTGAAGATGGCGGAGTATAATGGGACTATCGCCTTCATATTGCTGGGCACCATGCCTCTCTTAAGACAGTCCAAGATTCCATTAATTTTTTTTGATTACCACATTAGCATGCTGACTCATACTGAGTTTGCAGTCTACTCAAACTCCCAAATCTTTGTCAGAAAGGCAACAACCATTTATTAGGCACTTATTGTATGCCAGACACTGCCCTAACTTCTGGAAGTACAAGGAAAGGGGAAAAAACATGGTCCCTATCCTTGAGGAGTTCATAATATAGTGGTCAGAAAAATGGCTCCCTCATTTTGGGCTTATGAATCTGACTTTTTGAACCCCTGGTTAACCTTTACATTTATCCTGATTGAATATCATCTCATTAGATCCAGTTCATGGCTTAAAGCTACCTAGACTATTTTTAAATCCTGACAGTGATGCAGTGCATCAATTCTGCCTTCCAACATTTTGTTATCTGCAAATTTGACAAGCATTCTGTTTATGTCTTTATCAAAGTCATTGATAAAAAATATTAAACAGCATAGGGCTGACCATAGATCCCTGAGGCACTTCACTGGAGACCTGCCAAGTTGGTATGGAATTTTTAATGATTACTCTTGGGATCCAGCTATTTGGATAATTCTGAATCCATCATTGCACTGTTATCTAGTTTATATATCTCCATATTTGTTTTATAAGAATAGCATGAAATACTTTGTAAAACTCTTTACAGACAAACTATTGCTATAGAAGTCTCCTGATTTAACAATTTAGAAACTGGAAAAAGGAAATAAAATTAATCTGGGATGACTTTATCTTACTGTAGCCATGTTGGTTCCTTATAATTACCTTTTTCTTTTCTCAATATTCACTCACCACCTATTTAATGATTAGGTCTAAAACTTTCCTAGGAATCACTAACCTGTAGTTACAATTCTAACTTTTGGTCCCCTCTTCCATATAAATCCACCCCTGTCCCTGACACTACAAGCTCCCATTCTCCATGATCTTCTAAACATCGACAGTGATTCAGCCATACCAATGAGCACATCTTTTCCTAATCCTTATCCTTCTTGACCTATCAGCAGTATCTAGTACTGTTGAACACTCTCTCCTTCTGGTCACTCTTTCCTCATTGGGTTTTTATGATGTTAGTCTTCCCAGGTTCTCCTCCTAGTTGTCTGACCTCCCCCTAGTTCTCTTTGCTGGTTCGTCGTGTATATTGTGCCCCTTAACTGGGTGCTCTCCATGGTCCTGTCCTAGGCCCTCCTCTCTTCTCTACTCTTTCTCTTGGTAACCTCATCAGTCTATGAGTTTAATTATCATATCCAGGCAGATGACTGACGTATCGATTCATCTGGCCCTCGTTAGTCTCTTTTCTGAGCTTTAGTCTGTCATCACCAGTTGCTTATTGGACTTTTCAAACTGAATTTCTGAGAGTCATCAAAAACTTATTAGATGTCAAACTGAACTTTATTATTTCCTGCCCCACCCCAGCCCTCTTCCAAGCTTCCCTATTTCTGTCAAAGAAATTTCTGTCAAATCTATCTTTCCAGTGTCCCAGCTTTGCAACCTAGGTATTTTCTCCTTTCCTCATTCTCTCTCACTCCATTTTTCTAAATGATTGCCAAATCTTACCAATTGTACCTCCACAACATCTTTCCCACTGAACTCCTTTCTCCTCACTCACACAGCCACCACTTTAGTTCGTGCCCTCATTGCCTCTGCCTTAAATTATTGCAATAACCTCCCATTTTGGTGTCCTGCCTCAATTTTCTTCCCATTCCAACCTATCTTGTGGGCTGTGGCCAAAGTGAATTTCCTTTAAGTATAGATCTGACCATGTCACTCCCCTACTCAATCAACACCAAAGGGTTCCTATTACTTCTAGTACAAACATAGTACAAACATAACCTCCTCTGTTTAGCTTTTAAAGCCCTTCGCAACCTGGCCCCAACCTATAGGTCGCGTCTTGTTGGAAATGATTTTCCCACCCTCACTCTTCAATCCAGCCAAATTGACTTTGTGTCTTTTCCTCGCTCATGTCACCTCATCTCCCATCTATGTATTTTTCCCTAGCTATCCTTGATGCAAACATGGCATTCCCTCCCACCATCCACCTCATAGAATACTTTTTCTCCTTTGAAATATAGCTCAAGTGGCACCTTCTTCCTACCTAAAACACTCCCTGATTCCTGTGACTGCTAATAGCTTCCCCCCAAACTATCTTGTATTTTGTATACTTTTGGTTATGTATACATCCACAAATTCATGTGTATACCCATACATTTATGTATATGTCCATAGCTTTATGTATACATCCATCCATACAAAGCAGGCAAATACGAGATAGTTTGGGGGAGAGGTCCTAGCAGTCACAGGGATCAGAAAAGATTACAGGTAGACAGAAGGTGATGCTTGAGCTGTGTATGTATTTGTCTGTGTATTACATTTATTTTCTTCATATTTGTTCTATATCTAATTAATATACTTGTGTCTGCCTTTAGAATATGAGTTCATTGTGAATAAGAATTATTTCATTCTTTGTATTTGCAGTCTCAGAACTTAACATGAAACTTAGAATACACTAGGCACTTCATAAATGCTTGCTGAGGGATTAATTGGCTGGTTTCACTACTCAAGGTTGTACTTAATTTGGACCAAGTGTCTTGAATTCATCCAGGGCAACAAAAGGGATTATTGCCTTATCATAGGTATCCACTCTCTGTCATTAACTTTCATTCTGGACAGTTAGGTGGTGCAGTTCATAGAGTGCTGGTCCTAGAGTCAAGAAGACATCTTACTGAGTTCAAATCTGTCCTTAGACCTAACTTAGCTATGTGACTCTGGGCAAGTCAATTAACCCAGTTTGATTCAGTTTCTTCATCTGTAAAATGAGCTGGAGAAGGCAATGGCAAACCACTCCAGTATTTTTGTCAAGAAAACTCCAATTTGGGGCGGCTAGGTGGTGCAGTGAATACAGCACTGACCCTGGAGTCAGGAGGACCTGAGTTCAAATCCAACCTCAGACACTTAACACTTGCTACCCATGTGACCTTGGGTAAGTCACTTAATCCCAATTGCCCTGCCTTCCCCCCTCCAAAAAGAAAAAAAAAGAAGCTCCAAATGGGGTCATGAAAAGTCAGACCTGACCCAACAACAATTTTTATTCAATCCTTCACAGTACTAGTCATTCTCCTTGGAAGAGGATAAAATACAAAAAATAAAAACTAAATTTCTATTTTCTCTCTATTGATAGTTATAGCCTAGCAGTGGTCCTCCTCCTTTCTTGAATCAAGTCTCTCCCAATATAACTAAAATAAACAAACAAACCCAAATCCAAACCTACTTCTATTAACTTTAACTTTCTTTCCTTGCCAACCTTAGTTCATTGTGAGCTTTAGAACACCTATTTTTATAGGGCTCTATCATGTTCTTATATTCATCTTCTGTTATCTGCCCTTGCTTCTATCTTCTGTACTTAGACTTAAAAATAAAATCTCAGGTTGTGAGTACCCTGTGCATCCACATCAGTCTCTTTGGACAACACCTAATTTTCCTCATCATAAGTGTTTCACCTTAGGTCTTCAGAAGAATTTCATTCATCAGAGTTTTCCTAGTGAGATAATAAACTCATGGTCCAGATTGAGACTTAAATATCAGAACAGGGTCAATGTGGTGACTCGCTTTCCTTGCTTATGCATATTTGATAGAAGGGTTTTTTTTTTCTTTCTGTTTGGTGGTAGAAGGAGAATTAAGGGAGAAAGGGTAGTAGGTGATAGGGCTGCCAAAAGGAAAAAGAAAAGGAAAAAAGTCAGGAGAGAGAGTCACTAAAGCACTATAAAAATGCACAGAAGGGAACCAGAGGAAGGTCAGGAGGAAACAGACAAACAACCACTTTGAAATGATGTTGAATTTCTTGGAAACAGAAACAAGCTATATGAAGCACAGGTTTGCAGCTGTGTATTCAATCCTCTCTGTTCTGCTTTGTACATGGAAACGTTTATCTTATTTGATGTTTGCTAAGTTTAGAATAAAAAAATTAAAAAGAAAGTTTCTCATCACTCCTGGACTGACTTATCCTGTATAATTTTAGACCAAGATATCCTATGTAGCCTTTCTCTTAACTCTTTGAAATGTGCTCTCTTCACATCTAGGGTGCATACCACACTATACCCAGCCTCTCTCTTCTTGTAACAGTAAGCACCCTAGCATGCCTAGGGCAGCTACTAGCACAGGTTCTTAGATCTGCTTTTCTAAAGGAAAGCAACTCAAAATGGGTTAACAATCTTACTTTAATCAAACATATCATTTACCTAGTTCAGGAGGA
>CM053585.1:381512747-381544794 GCA_028646515.1 Pseudochirops corinnae
AAGATAACCTGCCTGTAGGAAGACTATCATTACATTACATTACATAGATAAAATTACATAAGGTAAACTTTAAAGTACTGCATAAAAAAGTTATTGTGAATGGACAATGGTGCATTTGTCAAGAAATTGATCAGTCAACAAGGGTCATTTTCCACTAATACTTATTCTCACCTCAAATAATAGAATATTAGAACTGAAAGGGCCTTGAGGGATCACTTAATTGACCCCTTTCATTTGACAGAAAGGATAAACAGATCTAGAGAAGGGAAATGCAGTTCTCAGGGTTCAATGAAGTGGATCTGGGCCTTTATCCCAAGGTCTCTTGATTCCTGATCTAGTTTACCATTGAATAACCAGCAACCACCTGATGGTCATTTCCCCCTTCCACCCAACCACTCTTCTACTCCATCGATATTTTTCTAAGAACTTGATTTGGGAACAAAGAAAGAAGGTGCAAATGAGAGAGTCAGTGGAGGGATCATTGATGTATGCCACAGTATCCTTTCTTCCCCATTAATGCACAGATAAGTTTCCATTTGTTTTCTGCAGAGAGAAAGGCATGTACTGAAAATTGCAGGATTAGACCAGGTTGCAGCATATTTCTGTCAGACTGAATGGTTGTCCTGTCAAACGACTGCCCATTGATGACTCACACCAGGAGGGATGGTCCTGGAACACTGTGGAATGGGCAGTCCAACACCCAAGTCTGTGATTCCCAACCAGAAAATGTACTAATGCTGTAGACCCCCATGGGACATGATGAGCCTTATTTCTTGAGGTGCTGTCCCATTGTGGGGGTACTTAGCCTCATCCAATAAGTTATTCAATGTGTAATGATCCTGCCTCTTCATCTTTCTCTCCTTCTATGAGTTCTCTCTCTCTCTCTCTCTCTCTCTCTCTCTCTCTCTCTCTCTCTCTCTCTCTCTCTATTTCTCTGTCTCTCTCTGTTTCTCTCTCTGTCTCAGTCTCTCCCTCTCTCCTCTTCCTCTCTCTCTCCTCTTCGTCTTCCCTCTTCCCCTTTTTCTGTTTTTCTTTGTTTCAGTTATTGAGTAACCGTCTGCCTGAGCCCATCTCTCACTGTCTTGGTGTTGAGGGCAGCATAGTTGAAAGAGACCTGAACCTAGAGTTGGGACTTGTGTTTCAGTCCTGTCCTTAGTGACTGAGGGGAGTGAAAACTTCTCAGGCAGTTTTGGGTTGTTAACTTCCTTCTTCCTTCTCCATTGCTGCTGCCAATCAGCAGCAAGCCCCTTCAGGAATCTTTCCACCCCCACCTTCAGTCCTTTGTCTGCTTTCCTGCCTCTGTGGGCTGCTCCTCCAAGCCAGTGGGAATCAGAGACAGCCCAAGCTGCTTCCCCAACCAATGGGAGTGAGGGACAATGGGGGAAATGTGACCCTGCTGTGTTAGGGTTTAAAAACTTTGTTCCCCCAGACCTTGGGGTCTCTTCTTCATGAGCAGTTATGGGGAAGAATGCCCTCTTCTCCCGGGGAAGAGAATAAACTCCTGTTCTTATCCTAAGAGATCTGTGTTTGTTTTTTAAATTAAATTATGGATGAGTTTTTTTTTCATCCCAAACATTAACTAGCCCTGTGTTCACTTCTCTTCTCAGGACCTCAGTTTGCTCATCTGTTATATGGATATAATAATCTTTGCATTCCCTTCTCCATAGGAATGTTGCAAAAAAACAGTGTTTAGCGTAAAGGCCATGTCCTAAAAATGAACTATTTTCTTTTGCATTCTTCTACCTCTTTTCTCTCTTTCCCATGAACCGTGACAGTCTCTTGCTCTTTTCCACTGTCTCTTTTTCTTTTTCTCTGACTCCCTCTCTGTATCATCATTCTGATCTAGCCTTTTGCTTCCTTGGCTGCTCCTTCTTCCCCAAATGAATATGGGTCCTGGCCCCTCTCTCAGTTTCATCTTCTTCCATCGCAATGTATTTCTCTAAAGCCTTTCAAAATGGTTTATGTTCTCAAGGAGCAGCCTCTGGGAGGGCAGGGGAGGCTTGGGTGGAGAGTGGGAGGGAGTTTGGGAGAGAGGAAGGAGACAAAGGGAAGGGATGAGGGAAGGAAGAATGAGAAGGAAAGGGGAAAGAAGAAGATGGAAGGGAAAGGGAAAAGGATGGAGAAATGAGAGAGTAGGGAGGAAAGGATGGGGAAAAGGCGAGGGGAAAGGGGAAGAGGGAGAGAAGGGAGAAAAGATGGAGAGGAGAGGGGATGAAAGTAGGGAAGAGGAGAAAGAGAGGGTACAAGGGAAAAAAGAATGGGAAGGAGGGGCGAGAAATAAGGATTGGGCTCAAGGAGGGGCAGGAAGAGAGGAAGGGGGAAGGGGGAAGGGGAGGGGGAGGAAGGACGGGAGGGAGATTTGGAGAAGAGAGAGGGGAGGGGAGGGAAGGGGAAGGCGGGCTGCGGCAAGGAGTGAGCGTTGCAGGTTTTCCGGGGCGGGCAAGCTGCAGCGGCTGCTCCCCCTGTCCTTTTTAATGAAGATATATGACTGTTTATTAAGGAGATCAGTCCCCTGTGATGCGCAGGACTCTATGGGAGGCCCATGCTGTTGCTGCTGCGTGTGTGTGTGTCGAGGGCGCAGTGTTTGGGTGCAGGGGCGCACTGGCGCTCCGCCCGCCGACGGCTCATCAGTCACGCCCGCGTTCTGAGACTGGGCGCGTCTCCACTGCCGCGGTGCCCAGAGCTGGGAGGTAGCAGCTGCAGGAGTCAAAACGTCACCTCCTACGTCCCCACCCCCACCTTCTTGGCCAAAAGCCAGAAGCTCCAGGGAGAGGAGGGAACTGGGCGGGGGACGGGGGTAGGCAGAGTAGGAGCCCAAGGCATGGAGAACAGCTGTTCCAGGCAGGGATGGGGTGGGGGAGCTGTAGCGGGAAGGATGGGACACTCAGGAGCCAGTGGGCTGGTGAGATGCTGGGATGGAATTCTTTAGGGTTGGAAATGAAGGACCATTCTCCACCACTCGTGATTTTCACATGGGGGAGGGGGGAAGAGGGCTATTGGAGATGGTCAGGTCGGGGAAAGAGATCTACCTGACTTGGCAGCTAAGAGACCTGACTAGGACACTGATTGGCCAAATGACTTCCTTTCTCTGGGTCTCAGTTTATTCACTTGCATATTGGGAATGATAATTATGGGATCCTTGATTTTGTGCTTGAAGGGACCTTGGAAGACATTAATCCAACCCTTTCATTTACAGAGGCTTTAGCCCAGGACACACAGGTAATTCCAGAGGCAAGACTGAATCCCAGGCTTCTAGAGCTGAAAGAGACATTAGTGAGGACCTAGCCAGAAAATTTTATAGAAAAATTTCCCCTCAACCCGAGGCCCAGGGAGCAGTAGAGCTGCCTGCAATGTATAAGGCAGGTCCCCTGAGTCTAACTCCAACACTCTCTCTCCTACTTACCTCACTAGGCTCTTGTGAAGCTTGATGGATGATGATGGATGTGAAAGCCTCGTGCCACACACATCAGTACTTATTATGCTCTCCTGGTGAAGCAGAAAGGAGGCTTTTGTTGGAGTCAGGGGACCTGGGTTCAAAACCTGGCTCAACCCAAGTGCTAGTTGGAGGATCATGGCCTACAGGCCTCAGGGCCTTGATAACAAAAACAAGCTGTCATTTGTATGGCATTTTATGGTTTACAAAGAGCCTGGCACATTTTATCTTATTTGGTTCCCAAAACAATTTTAATTATCTACAGGTATCGTTCTTGGGGCTGCTAGGTGGCAGGATAGAGCTTGGAGTCAGGAAGACTGATCTTCCTGAATTCAAATCTGGCCTCTGACACTTATCAGCTGTATAACCCTGGGCAAGGCACTTCACCCTGTTTGCCTCAGTTTCTTCATTTATAAAATGAGCTGGAGAAGGAAGTGGCAATCTGTTCCATTATGTTTGCCAAGAAAACTCAAAATGGGGTCATGGAGAGTTGGACACAATTGAACAACAACAGGTATTGTTTATCTTTATTTTACAGATAAGGAACCAGAGCCTTATGTGAGTCCCATGACATGCCCCATATCAGACACTGAGTAAATAATGGTAGCCAGCATCGAACTTAGATCTTCTCATTCTCAGTTCAGTGCATTTCCCACAGCACTATAGCTACTGAGTGGGACAGAGCTTTGTTCTTTGAAGAGAGAGAACCTAGCTAAAAATGAAGGCCATTTGGAAGTTCAGGGTGGCAGGTCCTCAACTCTAGCCTGGTTCAAGGAAGGCCCAGTTTTGTTCTATGTCCAGAGCTAGAAGGGACCTTAGACATCACATTTTATTAGAATCATGAAATCACAGATTAGAGAGAGAAGAAAACTCAGAAAGTCCATTTCAGAGAGAAGGAAACTAAGGTCTAGGATGTTAAATGGCTAAGAATAATAGATTTAGACCTGGGAGAGACCTCAGTGACCCTCCAGGCCAATCCATAGCTGAAAAGGAAACCTCACTAGAACATACTGGAAAAGCAGTCATTCAGTTCTGCCCCCTGAGGTCTAGCAGAAGGAGACTAATGTCTCTCCATGTGAAAGTTCTCCTAATGTTAAAGATAACTAAGTCTTCTGTGCCGCAGGCTAAAAATGTCCAGTTCTTTGTCTTCCAAAAGAAAGGACTCTACGCCCTTTACATCATCCTGCTTGTCCCACTCCAGGCATTTTCTAGTAAATAAATGACTTTTAAAAATTGTGGTACTTGGGGGCAGCTAGGTGGTACATTGAATAGAGCACCAGTCCTGGAGTCAGGAGGACCTGAGTTCAAATCCGGCCTCAGACACTTGACACACTTACTAGCTGTGTGACCTTGGGCAAGTCACTTAACCCCAATTGCCCTTCCCTCCTTCCCTCCAAAAATAAAAATAAAAATAAATTGTGTTGCCCAGAACTGAACACAATGCTCTGGTTATGGTATGTTTGGGGCAGAGTCCTGTCAGACCATAGCCTTACTATTTCTGGAAGTTATGCCCCTCAAAGGCAACCCAAGGCCCAGTTAGTACTCTTTCTCTCTCTCTATGTCTCTGTCTCCCTCTGTGCCACATGAGACTGCTGAAATATCAAGGCAACAGTCCACTAAAACCCCAAGATCTTTTTTTTTTTTTAGTCAAACTACTGTCTAGACAGGTCTCCTCCCTTATCTTTACCTCCCTCTACTTTTCTAGTGAGGTTGACTTTTTGAGTCCAAACTGAAGACTTTGCATTTATCTCTATTGAGTTTCACTTTATTAGCTTTGTCCCAATGTTTCTGACATGTTGCGATCTTTAAAAATCCTGCCTCTGTCATTCATACTGTGATAATCTCTCCCAGCTTTGTGTCATCTTCATGTTTGGTAAGTATGCTGTCTAGCCCTTTGTCCAAGCCAAAGATAAAAATATTGACAGTCCAGGGCTAAGCCCAGGTCCCTGGGGTGCTCTATTGGAAATTTTCTTTGAAGCTGACATCAAACCATTGACAAGTACTTTTTGGGTCGAGCCAATTAACCAGGTCTGAATTCACTTGCGTGTACATTCTTTTAGACCAAATCTTTCTACTTTTTACAAAAAAAAAATAGCACAAAGATGAAGGAATGGAAGCTAAGAAAGGGGAAGGAACATGCCAGCGGGCACATTTTGAATTAGTGGCAGAGCTGGGATTCAAAGGGAGATCTCCTGACTCTTGAGTCCTGTATTCTGGGCCAAAGCTGGGCTAGGAATTTTTAATCAAATCAACCAATAAGCGTTTATTAAGTGCCTCCTATGTGGTAGACACTGTGCTGGGAATATGGAGAAAAAAAGGAAACAATCTCTGCTCTCCATTGAGAAGCTTACATTCTATGGAGGAGGCCACAGGTGCACACAACAATACTTGCATCCAGACAAGCTAACCTGGTGGGCAGGCACCAGGTGCTGCTGCTGGAGACTCAGGAAAGGTGGAGCTTGACCTGAGTTTCTAAAAGAACTAGGGATACCAAGAGGTAAAGGTGAGGAGGGAGTGTGTCTTCCAGGAATGGGGAGCAAAGGCATGGAGACCAGACATAGGGTTCTGTGTGGGAGGAACAGCAAGGCCGGGTTTGCTGGGTTGTAGAGTGTGAAAAGGGGAATAATACATAATTAGAGTGGAAAGATGGGTTGGGACCAGGTTGTGAAAGGCTTTAAATGCCAAACAGAAGATCACTTTGTATCTGCTGCCCTGCCTGGTTTCAGCTCCTCAGAACAAGATTGCTCCCAGAATAAACTCATCACCTCTAAATTCACCATCATGTTTCTGCTAACTCAAATCTTGATGGACCCCACCCCCTCAGCATCCTCTCCCTTCTGATTGGAGGGCAGAGGACCAAACTCCTCCCCATGCCTTTCTTAATAGAGGGTAGCAAGTAGCCTCCTCATTTCGCTCTGCTTCTGTTACTCTGTCTGCTTTCGAATCCACAGAACTGGAATGCCTCGGTCTCCCATTCCCTGCCCCACTGGTGGCTTTTCTGCTTTTGTATGTTGTCTCCCCATTTAGGTAGAAAGCTTGTTGAGGGCAGGGACTGTCTTTCTCCTTATTTTTTGCATCTCCAATACTTAGCACAGTGCCTGGAACATAGTAGGCACTTAGTAAACACTTATTGGATTAGATTAGATTACAAACAGAGGAGTTTGCATTTGATTTTAGAGGCAATAGAGAGCTAGGTGGATGGGGTGAGGCAAGACATTGTCAGACGTGTGCTTCAGGAAAATGTAGAAATTCTGACACTAGGGCAAATTCAGTTAAGTTGGGGTGGTGGTGCAGAGTCAGGTTATCTAAGATGTGACTGTTCCTGTATGTGACTAGCATGTATGTGACTGTATGTGGTAGCAGAGGTCTTGGGAACTTGGGAAGCCAGAAGGTTTGAAGAGGGCATGTATTTAGGTGATGCAAAAGATTATGAGTCAGGTACTGAAGTGATGAGAGAGAAGGAGGCAGTGACAGACACACAGAGACAGACACACAGAGAACAGAGACAGAAACAGAGAAAGGCAGAGAGGCACACAGAGAAACAGACACACAAACAAAGACAGAGACAGGCAGAGACAGACAGACAGACACACACCTGGAGGTATGTAGCAAAAAGATTTGAATAAGATATCCAAAATTTTATATATTGCTTTCAAAATTGTCAATTTTGTCTGGGATTCTTCCAAAAACTTCTATTCTCTATGCGTTAAAAAAAAAAAAAGGTACAATTGGCTAATCCTTTCTGGAGAAGTGACTTATCATGGAGGTGGGGGTAGAAAGGTACATAGACTTGCAAATGTTCTTTAATAAGGGGTTGAAACACATTTCCAATGCACTGTGGGATCAAAACACCTCCTCCAATGGATCACCTTGATTGTACCTACTCCAAAACTTCAAAGATTTGCAGTTTCGTTGGCATGGGGGCTTTTTCCGTTGCCACAGACTTCAGTTCATTCTTCATCCCTCTGCTCCTGTCCTTATGAGGAAGTTTGAATGAGTCTTTGGGGTCCAAAAAATTTCAAAGATGAACCTCTAGAGTCTAGACACTTAGCTGGTTTCAAGAGCTAACCTTCATCCACAGTCTTCAGCACATAGAACAGAATTGAACAGTGATCCTGAGATGGGTCATTCCAGCCTACGAGGCACTTTATGCATTCAAGAGTCCTAGATCTCTCAGCTGGCTCCAATGACACTTTAAACTCTTCTCCCTGCCACCATGACAAGACTTCTTGGAAAAGATAACTATTGTCAAGCATCATTCCCTGGCTTTTCAGAAGAGAGGGACCTTGAAAGAGCTGCTTGGACAGACCAGAGGTCAAACTGGCTGTTTATGAGCCCAGTGAAATGTTTCCTCTTTGGATGTTTTAAGTATCAACTTCTTGGAAGAGAATCATTGGCATTATGGGTTACTGCTTCATGTTTAAATCTGTGGATGAATCTTTTGTGTTTTAGTCATTTCTTTTGTGAGGAGGAAATAAACAGCTGCCTTGTTACCTAATCTACCTCAGCAATGAATTTAGGGTCAGAAGATCTGGCTTTCAATCCCAGCTCTGCCACACCTTTTTGGCTGAGGTCGAGTCACTTTACTTTTCTAGGTTTCAGTTTCCTGACTGTACCAACAGGACTCTGAGGTCTCTTCCAGCCTGAAATCTACAATTTTATGACACTATGGGGGATACCCTAGACATGAGCCTAAGTAAAAAGCCAGGGATAATGAGAAAAAAAAAAAAACTTGACTAGTCTTTAACAGGACTAAAGACAATACCTTAATGAACCCAAAGATAAGGGACCTTACAGTGGGGAAGGCAGCCACAGCTCCAGTGTCCAGGAGGTCTTTTCTATAAATAATCTGGCAGCCTGTGCAGGATGAGTTAGAACTGGAGATAATGGAAACAGTAAGTCTTTTAGGACACAGTTTCAATAATCCTGTGGAAGGGGCCAGGAGGGTTCTTCTCTAAATTGACTTTCCTGAGTTATATGAACAGATGCTGAGTGAAATGAGTAGAACCAGAACAATGTACTCAATGTTCCCAACATTGTAACAGCCACAATGTGCAACAACTGACTTTGATACACTCAGCTCTTCTCAGCAATGCAAGGATCTAATACAACTCCCAAAGACACGTTTGAAAATGCTATTCACATCCAGAGAAAGAACTTTGGAGTCTGAATGCATTTCTAAGTATACTATTTGCTCTCCTTTTCTTTTGTTGCTTTGTTTTGTTTCTTCTTTCTCCTAGTCCCTCCCATTAGTTCTCATTCTTCTTCATGACTAATGTGGAAATGTTAAATGTGGACATATAAGTAGAGTCTATATCAGATTGCATGCTGTCTTGGGGAGAGGAGAGGGAAGGGGAGAAAATCTAAAACTCAAAATCTTATGGAAGTGAATGTTGAAAACTAAAAATAAATAAATTTTATATATATATATATAAAATTGATTTTCCCAGTGCCTGGGGGTATATTTGTGTGGAATGGTAGAATGGATAATCATGGATTCAGAGACTATATTTGGGTTTGAATCCTAACTCTGAAATTTATAAGCTGTATGACTCTAGGCAAGTCATTTTGCCTCTCTGGTCCTCAGTTTCTCCATCTGTAAAGTGAAGGGGTCAAAGTCAATGATCTCTAAGGTTCTTTCCTGCTTCATACATATCTTTATAGGGTAATTCCTGGTCTTTGGGTAGAAGGGAACCTTGGCCTCTCGATTCTCTCCTATGTGGGAAACTCATGATTTATTTTATGTTCAGTTTCTTATAAACAAGTGGAAAGCTAAGGGGGTCTTCAGCTATGGGTCTTTCTGGCATTTCCAGGAGAGAAAATTTCAGGCTCAACTTGGGAAGCTGAGAACAAGATGGTCCTTCCATTTTCCCCATGTAGATTTCCTCAGTCATCCCTCAACCAAATTAGATGCATTTAGCTCCTTTACTTTCCCCTGACAAATCATTTTCTCCAAACCCTCCTCATTCCTTTGATTTTTCACTATAGAGAGGGTGAGAGGTCCAGCCCCTTCTGTCCTTCCAATCCTCTTGGCTGAGGTCTCTTAACTTCCCCTACTCCACCTCTCTCTGTCCCCACTCCCAAAGTACCATGTTTCAAAATATTCATAGCTGGTCTTCAGGGCCATATCCTTTTCTTTCTTTCTTTCTTTCTTTCTTTCTTTCTTTCTTTCTTTCTTTCTTTCTTTCCTTCCTTCCTTCCTTCCTTCCTCCTTCCTTCCTTCCTCCTTCCTTCCTTCCTTCCTTTCCTTCTTTCTTTCTTTCTTTCTTTCTTTCTTTCTTTCTTTCTTTCCTTCCTTCCTTCCTTCCTTCCTTCCTCCTTCCTTCCTTCCTCCTTCCTTCCTTCCTTTCCTTCTTTCTTTCTTTCTTTCTTTCTTTCTTTCTTTCTTTCTTTCTTTCTTTCTTTCTTCCTTCCTTCCTTCCTTCCTTTCTTTCTTTCTGAAAGAGCACCAAACTGAAAGTCAGAACAGCTGAGTTCAAATCTTAGTTCTGACAACTTCTCCAGTTAGGCAAATTACTTAACCTGTCTGGGCCACAGTTCATAACTTCACTGGCTTAGAGAACCCCATGGGAAGAAGCTCCTACCAACATAGATACAAGTTAGAGTCTTGGAGTAACACAGAGTTTGAAGGGGTTAGTGACTTACCCAGGGGAGTGAAAGGGGGGTTACCCAGGGTCACACAGTCAATAGTATTAGAATTGAGAATTGGACCAAAGTCTTCTTGATCATAAGGTGAGTTATTTATCCATTATGCCAAGCTGCCTCTCCTAATATAGTACTTTGAGGCTTCCAAAGTCCTTTAATACATTATTTCATTTGATCCTTTATAACAACCTTGTAAAGTAGGTATGTGTTGCTTCCGGGCTGTCAGAGAATGCATCTTTTGCTTCTAGCCATATTTAGTGCCAAGCATATCCCTCTTTTCTTCTCATGTCCCATCTTCCAATGGTCCTGGAAAGGGTGATGCCTACTCAAAGGAATGAATCTCTAATGGTGAATTTTCAGATCACATGACTATTAGTGGGCTTTTCCATCCCTATTGACCTGACATGAAATCGATCAATGTGGGAGGAGGTCCACTAAGCATTAATAAAGTGCCTCTCACATATGGGAGAGTATCACCTATTATTGTTAATCAATTCTTCCAAAAAGCAGCTATGCATGAAAAAGTGTTACATTAGCAGTTACTGTGATAGGAACAAAGTTTGTGCTCACTCAGTAAGAGGCAAAGTAGTAAAATAGGATTCCCCTGCATTTGAAATCATAAGACCCTATCGGCCCTGTGGAAAGCCAGCCATCTACAATCTAACCTTTATCGTCCATACGTGAAGCAGAAATTACCTCTATAGTATCCCTAAGAACCTCCATCAAGGGGGAAGCCA
Source organism: Pseudochirops corinnae (assembly GCA_028646515.1). Classification (NCBI taxonomy): domain Eukaryota; kingdom Metazoa; phylum Chordata; class Mammalia; order Diprotodontia; family Pseudocheiridae; genus Pseudochirops; species Pseudochirops corinnae. The sequence continues at coordinate 381,523,563 of CM053585.1, forward strand.
TCACCTGCTGACAGCACACCTGACTTTGGCATAGTCCCCATTCCCAGGAAATTTTTCTTGCTATTGATTTAAACTAGGACTACCTGCAATTCCTCCTCCCTCCCACTTCTAATTCTTTCCTCCAGGCAGACAGAATGAGTCTAATCCCTTTTCCACATGACAGATTGTAATGGACCATCTGATTTGCTTCTCTGGGAATTGGATGAATTATTTTATAGCTAGGTTGGTGCTGGATTTGCTTATAATGTATTAATGACCAAATTGCAAAACAACGATGACCAGAGTCCATGGGGATATGCAGCTCAGTCCTAGAAAGTCAGAGAGTCAAAAGAAATGGAAGACAGCAGCCCAGCCTGGAGCAGCAAACAAATTGGAAATGGGAATGGGACATATAGTATCTATGGCTTTAAAACTTAAGAGAATTGTAGTTCTCTAGAACCAGAAGGGCCCTTAGAATAGGATGTCAAATTGCAGAACGAGAGATTTGGACAAAGAAGGGACATTAGAGGCCATCTAATTCGACCCCTTCATTTTAAAGAGGAAGAATAATATAGAGAATGACATGCCATTGGTCACACAGTTAGTAAGTGTCATGTGAGATTTGAACCCAAGTCTATGGAAAGCCTTGTCCAGCACTGCCTGCTACACCAAACTCCTTCTCAGAACTGGAAGGGATTTTGGAACACAATATTTGAGCTGGATAGGACCAGAAAATGACTAGAAAATGTCAGAGTTTGGAGAGATCTTAGAAATGTCATGTTAGAGCTTATAGAAGACCTTAAAAATAATTTAGTCCAGCCCCTTGATTTTACAGATGGGAAATTTCAACCTGAAGAGGTTAAGTGATTTTCCTGAAAAGCTAGTAAGTGTTGAAATTGTGACTCTCAGGTCTCTGCTCTCCAGGACCAGCACTCCTTCCATTATACCAAACTGACTCCCAAAACACGGTTTACAAGGCATTTTAGCCCCAGGAGATCCCTGGGGAGATAACAAGAGTCCAGCCAGCAACCGTCAATTAGCAAGCCCATCTCTGGGCCCATAAAGATCGTTCCACCTTTGGATACTGAATGAACTTGATGGGACTGCTGAATTTCTATTAGTAATCTTTGATAAATGCTAGAGAAAGAAAGGTGGATACACTCAACAAAAGGCCAGTGAGTTTAATTTACATCACTGGCAAATTTTTTGAATAGATTAGGAAATAGGTAGATGGTCTGTGACTACTTCAAAAAAGCAAATACTGATTGCCAGGTGTGAACATAAAATCATTATGATGCATCTCTAATCAAAAAGCATATATTAAATGCCTTTCAGGGCCACTAAAGACTCACCTTCCTGAGTTCAAATCTAGCCTCAGACACTTGTGTGATCCTGGTCAAGTCACTGAACCTTGTTGGTCTCAATTTTCCTTATCTATCAAATGAGCTTGAGAAGGAAATGGCAGACCATTCCAGATCTTCACCAAGAAAACCCCAGATGGGGTCACAAAAAGTGACACAAAGGAAATGGCTAAACCACAATAAATGCCTATTAGGTGCCTGGATCTGAGGACATAAAGACAAAAAATAAAAGAAAAACCTTAATGGCAGGTCAGTTATGGCCTAGCCCAGTGGTTCTCAACCTTCCTAATGCCGCAACCCTTTAATACAGTTCCTCATGTTGTGGTGACCCCCAACCATAAAATTATTTTTGTTGCTACTTCATAACTATAATTTTGCTACTGTTATGAATTGTAACATAAATACCTCATATGCAGGATGTATTTTCATTGTTACAAATTGAACATAACCCACAGGTTGAGAACTGCTGCATAGCCGAAGGTGATCCCAGAGATGATTTAGGCAAATTCTCTGCTCTTAAGGAGCTTACATTCTATCAGTGGAGAGAGTATGTATGCATATTCAAAATAAACACATACAGGATAACCATATAATAAATGCAAGGTGATTTGGGGAAGGAGAAGACTAGCAGTTGGGGGGGATTAGCAAAGGCTTCACATAGAAGGTAATGCTCAAGTTGAGTCTTGAAGGAACATGGAGGAGGAGAAGGAGAAGGAGAGAGAGAGAGAGAGAGAGAGAGAGAGAGAAGAAGAAGAAGAAGAAGAAGAAGAAGAAGAAGAAGAAGAAGAAGAAGGAGGAGGAGGAGGAGGAGGAGGAGGAGGAGGAGGAGGAGGAGGAGGAGGAGGAAGAGGGAAGAGGAGAAAGAGAGACTTTGTGTGAATGTGAGTAGCGGCTAGTGCAAAGGCCCAGACAGATCAACTATAGCACATTTAGGTTTTGTTAAGGCATTTGACAACGTCTTCCATACCATCCTTATGAACAAAATGGAAAGATGGGCATGTGATGGCAGTAGTTATGTCATAACTAGAAGGAAACTTACAGGCCATCTAGTCAAACCCCTTCACTGTTCAGATGAGGATACTGAGCCCTAGAGAGATTAAGCTGAAAGATATTCTCTTAAAGATCATTTAATCCCACCCCTTCATTTTTATAGGTGAGAGAATTGAAGCCTGAAGAGCTTACGTGACTTGCCCAGGGTCACACAGAGAGTAAGTGGCAAAAGCAAGATTTTAACCAAATCTCTCTGATTTTAAATCCAACATTCTTTCCGCCTCATCACTACACCCACAGGAGGCATAGTAATATGGTAGAAAGAACGCCACACTTACTATAGCTAACATTTCTATATATACATACTATGTACCAGGTGCTGTGCTAAGCACTTTACAATTATTATCTCAATTGAGATTCACAATAACTCTGGGAGGTAGGTGTCATTATTCCCATTTTAGAGTTGAGGAAACTGAGCTTAAGCAACTTGCCCAGGGTCACACAGCTAGTAAGTATCTGAAGTTGGATTTGAACTCAGGACTTCCTGAATCCAGAAACAGTGCTCCTTCCACTGCACCACCTAAGCTGCACATTTCAGGATCAGAACTGAGGGTGAATCCTGCTGCAGGCATTTATGAGTTGTGGGACCTTGGGCAAATCACTTAACCTCTCTGTACCTCAGTTTCCTCATTTGTAAAATGAAGGTGTAAGTTTGGCTGTCCTCCAAATCCGCTTCTAGCTCCAGAGCTATAATTCTATGATCCTGTCATCTAACTTATTGAGTTAGTTTCCTCATTTGTAAAATGAGGGAGCTGGACCAGATGACCTCTCGGTTCCTTTCCATCTCTCTACATGATTCTATGATCCTAAACCACTCAATATCTCTGGGCAGCATTTACTTAAATTATAAAATGAGAGTGTTGGGTCAAATGACCTCAGAATCCCCTTCTAGCTCAATTTCTATGATCTTAATAATAATAACAAATTAAAATGCATATGTATTCTTTTAATGTTTGCAAAATGCTTTGCATATATTGTCTCATGTGATCTTCAAAACAGCTCTATTAAGTAGGTTGTTGCTGTTATTGTCGTCACAGATTAAGAAACTGAGGCTGAAAGGTGTTAAATGACTTTTCCAGAGATACACAATGAGTAAGTGTCAGAGGCAATATTTGAACCCAGATGTTTCTGATTTCAGGTCATTACCTGTCAGATGGGGGAGACTAGGAAGTATTTGGAGTGGGATTTGAACATAGGTCTTTTTGATTTTATGGCAACTTTATTCTCTTCTTATCTTTCTTATGGTAAGCTTCCTTCCACTATACCTCTCAGGATCTCAGTTTCCTCACCTATAAAACAAAGGACTAGGTTATATGATTTCTAGGAGAATCTCTCCTAGCTCTAAATTTCCTGAAGCTATGATCTGGTGGAGGTCTCTGACATGCAACCTTTCTCTGGACCTGTCCATGGTCCTGATCTGTTCAATGTCTTTATCAGAGACTTGGATGCAGACCTAATTATCAGATTTGTGGCTGACACAAAGCAGAGAGAGAGATGAGTTGACATGTTGGATGATAGAATCAGGATGCAGAAAGGTCTGGACAAACGATAAAGATGGGCCAAGTCTAACAAGATCTAATTCAATAGGAAGAAACATAAAGTCCTGCATTTTTGTGACTCCACAAAAATCACAATGGAGCTGGGAAGGGGGATTGGGAGTGGACTGGGTGTCCCTTCATGTGCCATAGATCTGAGGGGCTTAATGAACTTCAGGGTCATTGCTAATGTGATTTTGGACTAAATGAACAGATTAGGGAGGTCATACTCCTGCCGTCTTCTGCCCAGGTCAGACCATGTCTAGATGACTATGGTACACTCTGGAAGCTGCATTGTAGCTGGAGCTTTGACAGAGTGGAGAGAGTTCAGAGGAGGGCAATGAAGAACAGGGAACATTTATGATCAAAAAGAGGAGTCTGAGAGTGATTTTTCAAGGAGCAGAATGGCTGTTACATAGAAGGGTGGGAAGGGATTAAGCATTTATATAGCACATACTGTTTGCCAGGCCCTTTTACAAATATTATCTCATTTGGTCCTCATAACAACCCTGTGAGGTAGGTGTTGTTATAAACCCCATTTTTCAGTTGAGAAAACTGAGGCAAACTAGAGGTTAGGTGATTTGCTCAGTCACACAACCAAGAAGTGTCTGAGGCTGGATTTGAACTCAGGTCTTCCTGACTCCAGGCCCAGTATTACAACCACTGTGCCATTTAGCTGCTTCATGGAGAGGGATTAGGATTACTCAATTGGGCTTTAGGAACAGTGGGCAGGGGTTAGAATGAGGAAGATTTTGGTTTGATGAGGATTTTGAACCTCTGCATTTGGGTTTCCAATTAGTCTGGGTTCAAAGTGCCTCTGTCACTTTCTATGTGATCCTTGGAGGGCCAAAGAAAAGAATTCCCCCTAATCCTATCACTGTCCTAGCAATGCATAAGATAGTGAGCTCCCTGGCACTAGGAGTATTCAAGTGGAATCTGGATCCCTGCCCCAAGCCCTCCCACATTCATCAGCTATACTATAGAGGCTACTACTCTAGGTGGGTAGCTGGGATAGATGACCTCTAAGAGTTGTTCCACTTTCAGGAGTTTTAGGATTCTGAGTCAAGGGGTGGTGGAGACCTTCACAGGCCATCTGGTCCAACTCCTTAATTTTATACTGAAGGAAACTAAGGACCAGAGAGAGGAAGACATTTGTCCAAAGTCCCACAGACACCAAGTAGCAGGATTTAAACTCAGGTCCTCTGAGCTCATATCTAGCTCTTTCCACTCCACTACCCTGCCTTTCTGGCATCTGTGTTAGGTTTATTTTTTCTTGTGGACAAATTCTATCTTCCCCCATCATACCTGGACTTTCCAGGGTAGACGCTTAGTTAGGGAGCGTCCCCTTCTGGTGCCTAGGATGCATCAAGTAATCCTCAGTGCTTGGGCTTTTTGAACCTTATATTTGCTTGTGGTTGGAGCCCCCTGCAGGTTGGAGAAAGTAATGTAGAGAAAAGGTAAGGGTGGGAGAGGGGAGGCTGTCTGAGAGAGGAAAGATGGTGGAGGGAGGTCAGAGGGAGCCAGGAAAGGAGTAAAGCAGAGGCAGGGAGGACTGAGGGCAGGGAGGATACAGGAGAGATCTGGGGGAAGCTCCTTAGCTCCCAGAATTCTGCTCCCTCCTAGTCTCAGCCTATCTCACCTCTAGGATTCTCCCTGGAGCAGCTGGAGCATTGGGACCAAATCTCCCTCTTCGAGGATCCTGGGGAGAGATGTCAAGGATGATGCTTCCAGATGGGAGTGACTCTTGAGCTGAATCCTGTAAACAAAATCAGTCCTGGGACTTCAGAGGTCTACCCCCTCTAGGCTCCCCTTTCTTCTCTGGGCATCATTTTCTTCGTGGATAAAACGTGACAAATGGATGTCGGCTGGTTTGGAGCCTATGGTGGGCACAGGGAGACAGAAGGCAGACCCAGAAAGAGTGGGACATGGCAAAGGAAGGGCATCAGGCCAAGGGCAAGTAGTAAAATAGTGTCTGTTACTGGCTCAGGGCACAGTCCACTCTCTGCAATTGTCTGCAGGGCTGCTGCCCAATACCAGAGATACCAGAGATGTCACAGACAAGGGAGCAGAACCCCACAGTGGCCACATTAGCAGGTTGGATGTGGGCTTAGAACCCAACGGGAAGGGAAAAAGTGCACATTAATAAAGGCAGACTTGGGAGTCAGGAAGTTCTTGGTTCTGCCACATAAAGGCTCAGTGACTCTGGGCAAGTCACTTAAACTTCTTAGTGCCTCGGGCAATGGGAGTAGGCATCTGGGGGAGGGAGTTTCCTCACCTGGAGCTCCTTCTGTAGATGAAATCACCAATCTAGTTCATCTGTTCTCATGTTTTCCCTGCCCCCAATGCATAAAACAGTTACATGAAGACATTTCCAACTTCGGGAGGCCATGGAAGGCCTCCTAAAGGAGGTAACATTCAGATTGGGTTTTAGGAATGAAACAAAGCTATATCAAAGATATGGTGACTGGGTCTTTGTTCTGGGGCTTCAAATTTAAAGGCTGCTGCTGACACTTGCTAGAGTGTATTCCTGTCATGACCCGTTTGATTCTCACAATTTCCTCTACCCCATGAAATCTTCACTAACAGCCCAGTGTCTCTGCTTGCTCTTTGTGGAGTAGTATGCTGGCTTTGCTCCACAACCAGTCTATGGTACCTTTCCTGCTGCTTTCTGCTGGAGCAAAAAATTCCAAACCACTGCTCTGGAATTCAAAAGGAAAGAGGGGAAGAGAGGTTACCCCAGAGCTAAAGAACACCTTGAGCAAAGACATGGAGGCAGGAAATAAATTCCAGTAAGCATAGTAAGGTATTTTTTTTTCTTCACTGACAATGTTACCTTACTTAAGTCACTGCATCAAATGGATTTCAGTTTCATCATCTGTAAAATGAGAGAGATGATACTTACCCTGCCCACTTCATAGTGGATCAAAGGAGATAATGAATATAAAACAATCGACAAATAATACATATTCTTCCTTATAATTTCTATTAAAAGTAAGTGGCAATGATAATGATTCCTCTCCCTATGGCTTCAAGCCTCCAGAAAGTCCCCTGCCGTCTTTCTCCTGCTTGCCTCACCTAGTTTGGCTGGCCTCCTGAGGGAGGCCCCTAAGGGAAAGAGGTCTGGGTCCCCTTTCCCTGGGAGTCTCCCGGGAGTTGACTCCATAAGACTTCTGGGAGGGGCATAAACATCCTTTTGATTAGCTTTTGGGGATCTTGATTCTCTCAAACACTCCTTTCTCATGCTTAGAAAGATCTTTCTTGTTCCTGTTCTTCTCTGAAATTCCTACTCATCCTTTCTGCCACATACTTCAGGAAGCCTTCACTGTCATGTTCCCATCCCCACTCCCCCCCCCCCCCCAGGTCCATCATTGCCTTTCCCACCTTGGACCTCACATAGCACCTCTTGAAGACCCTTAGAGGATCATATATTTAAAGTTAAAAGGGACCAGAGACTATCTAGTCCAACTCCCTCCTTTTACTCAGGGGGAAACTGAGGCTCAGGGTGGCTACATGATTTGTCAAAGGTCACACTGGTAGTAAAGCAGTGGCTTTATATGTACCTATATAGGTGTTTGGTATATGTGCATACTGTCTCTCCCATTAGCTCGGGAATTACTTGAGGGGAAAGAGAATGGTTGATTTTGTCTTTGTTTCCTCCAGTACCTGGCTCAAAGCAGGAGTTACTGAATACTTGGTCAGATTTATACAGTCTTCCCCAACAGTGTAAAAACACCTTGGAGGGAAGAAGAGTTCCATTTCTGTCTTTGTGTCTACAACCTGGCACACAGTAGGTGCTTACTAAATGCTTGTTGATTGATTCGAGCCTGGGGACTTTGACTTTGCTTGCTTCTCCCACTGTACAATTGTTAAAATTAACTTATTGACATTACATCTCAGGGGATGTAATTACATGTATTATGGATCCCTTTACATGTATTTACCTCACACTAGACTCTAGGCATCATGAGGATAGGGCCATGCTTATCAAAGCTCTATATCTTCCCCCAACAACTAGTCCACAACTCTACATAAGTTAGCCCTTTAATCAATGTTAATCAAACTGTTAGTTGAGCTGATATTTATACACTGATTTATATTTTCCAGTTTCCAAAGCGTTTTCTTCATCTACCTCTGTGAGACAGAGGGTGGAGTGTTATTGATCCTTTAAACAAATCCCCATTCTGCAAACATTCGGAGGTGGTATGTTTCGTCTTCTGTTGTGCTGGCTGTTGGAAGTTGGCTGCCCAATTTGATTGTCAGTTTTGGGAGTGGGGGATTCCCTGTCCTTCCTTTTCTTGCATCTCAGACACACAGGGTGGGACACAAGAGTGTCTGTGCCTCCTTCTTGACCTTGATTGCAGGGGAGCCAGGTAACGTGTCCTCAGTCTTTCCGTGTCCCCTTTAACTGGGGACAAGAAATTAGTTTGGAGGTGCCGATAATGATTGGGCTTAGAGGTCGAGCCCTGATTATATTTGTTTGTGGTCATGGGCTCATGGAGGATTATAGACCATAAGCTAAAAGGGACTTCAGGGATCTCTTGGTCCATCTTCTTCATTTTACAGATGAGTACGTTTATACCCGGAGAGATGAATTAATTCATGCAACATCACATGGATAGTAAACATCACAAGTGGAGGTGGAGCTCTTCCAAGGGGACTCCCCACCCAATGGAGTGCATGTCCCTGGTTGCTCTGCCCCACTTGCCATTATATTTTGGGCTCAGAGCCCTATGGCCAGTCTGGAGTGCCCCAAGAACCCTGTCTGGGGCTTCCCAGCAGCCTGCTTGCCCAATCCTCCTTGTTGAAATAGACCCCCAAAGAAAGGATGGACTAGAGAATGTTGATTGAGGTACAGAGCCTTTCCAATCTCTTCAGGCCAATGTGGATGAGGGCTACTATCATGTCCCCTTGGCCAATCTCAAAGGAGATTCAAGGCCAAGGAAGGGGAGACTGGCTCCTCCCACAATGTGACTTCTTTCCTTGATTCCCCACTCATCTCTCCATTTCTGCTTCTACTCCTTTCATCTCCAGTGGAGCCTATGGGAAGGTCGGATGGGGCAGAGTAAGGTAGGAGAGGACCCTGCCAAGGATAGGAGTGAGGCAGGTGGTTATTTCCAGGGCCTGCTGGAATCACAGGTCACTTTAGCCCTCGAAAGACAAACTGGCAACCCAATGGTTGCTCATTGTTTGCTGGTGATCTTCTTTTTCCTAGCAGAGATCAGGTCATAGAATGGAACACGGGTGATGCTGGCCCTGAGAAGTGAAAAGAAGACAAAGAACTGTCAGGACTGGGGGTGGAGGGAGCTGCTTTATCAGAGAGACTCAATACCAGCAAAATCAGAGCATCCCAGGTCTAGGGCTGGAAGAACCTTCAAGTGCCACCTGCCCAATACCCTTCTTTTACACAGGAATAAAATAAGAGACAGAGAGTTTAAGTGATTTGCCCAGCTCCACTAATTCCAAATTCAATACTCTTCCCATTATACCTTGTTATTGTTGTTCAATTATTTCAGTCATAGTTGACTCTTCATGCCATTTGGGGTTTTCTTGGCAAAGATATGGAGTGGTTTGCCACTTCCTTCTGCACCTCATTTTCCAGATGAGGAAATTGAGGGAAACAGTGACTTGCCCAGGGTCACGCAGCTAGTAAGTGGGGCCAGATCTGAACTCAGGAAGATGAATCTTTCTGACTCCAGGCCTGACTCTATCCACTGAGCCACTTAGTCACCCATTATACCACACTGCTTCCTTGGGAGAAGTTATTGTTAAAATGCTGTCATGCCTGATGGTAGGCAGATGGCTAAAATTGCCTTGTCTGGTCTTCTCCTAATTTTCAGGAAGCTCTGTGAAGGTTGGGCAAATGGAGAGAGGTCAGGCTCTGAAAAACCAAGTGGGGAGAAACCTGTTCTATCACCTCAAGTCTCCTATCCCCCCACCATACCTTATGGCCTTGATCCACTCATCTCTTTCTTCAGGGCTTGTGGCAGAGATCTTGTAGGATTGGTGTTTCCCCTCTACAACCTTCCCATCCCCATCTGTCTTGCATGCTTTGATCTTCTGGCCTTTGCAGTTGGGGTTGTAGAGTTCCAGGCAATACTGAATGGAGGAGAAGGGAAAAGGATGAGGCCAAGAGGAACCAGGTAGGGAGCTCCCCATCATTGGAGACCTTCAAGAGAAAGCGAGATGGCCAATCTATATGGACAGGACTAGCTGCTGATGGATTCTAGAGGCAGAAGGACCCACAGAGGTCATCTTGCAGAAATCCCTCATTTTACAAAGAAGGAAATGGAAGTTTAGGGACCCGATGTGGCTGCCCAAAGTCATACAAATAATAAAATATCAAAGCAGGATTTGAACCCTGGTCCTCTGATTCCAGAATCAGTGATTTCACCACCACCCCCATTTTTCCATGGTGCCTCCCTGTACCTACTTTTTACCAGACCCTAAGGGTACAAAGATAGAAATGAAATAATTTCTGGCCTCAGACAACTTACGTTTACTGGGAAGGGGATAATACGTACATAGATAAGTGAATAAATATATGTATACATATGGTGAATATATACAAATGTATGTATACATAGTGAATATATTATATAATAGTGAATATATAATATATTTAATATGTATATATTGTGTATATATATAATATGTATATATTATGCAGTAGATATATATTATGCTTATATAGTGACTATATAATATATATATTATGAATATAAATTATATAATCACTTATCTATGTACATATTGTCCCCTGAACCAGTGTGTATGTATGTGTTTGTGTGTGTGTGTGTGTGTGTGTATGTGTGTGTGTGTGTATTCAGATGTATACAAAGGTAGATTCAAAGAAATTTCCTGTAGCAAGGGAGAGCAGCAATGACTAGGGGATGAGATCAAGACAGGCCTCACATGTCCAGCCATCCAGCTGAGCTGTTCGTGAAGGGAGACTGGTCTTTTCAGCCTTCCAAGCACTGAAGGCAGGGTATACAAAGGCCTGGAAAATGGAGGTCGAAGGCAATAGCCTAGTTTGACTAGCACTGTTCTGGCTGTCCCCCTGGCACTGGGTGGTCAGCATCCCAACCATGACACTATCAAATCAGGCTGCAGATATTGGTTTGTGAATGACTTTGAATGCCAGACGGATGCCATTTTATCTAAGGTTGAGAGTTCTTCAGTGTCACAGACCCTGTGGGCAGTCAGTCTGGTGAAGCTACAGACCCTTCCCAGAATCATGTTTTTTAAATGCATAAAATAACATACAGATGACTATAAAAGAAACTAATTCTATTGAAAGACAGCTTTCTTTCTTTCTTTCCTTTCCTTTCCTTTCTTTCATGTTAATGGCTATAAGATCTTCCCCACTCATTAATAAGCCTCACATGGAGCCTGTTAAGGGAAGCTTGCTTAGGGGAGCCTTGCTTGTAGGAAGGCTTTCACATCTTTTACTAATCTTTGATTAGGCAATGAGTCACAAGTGTTGTGATGCCTTCTGGCTCTGAGAAGTGTATAAATACTCTGAGTTGGGTTTTGTTTTGGCGACTCACTTATTAGAAAGATCTTGTGATTCCCTGGTTGAGATTCTGAGTGGCTGTATGTTCAGAGCTCCTTGATTGCTCAGATGTAAAGGCTCTCTCTATCCAGGGATGTGTGTAAAGTGTATAATTGATTCAGGCAGTCAGAGCCCTGTCTGTTGGTGTTTATTTCTCTGCTTGTATTTTCTCTATTTGAATTTTCTTTGAAGTCCAGGGTGCTGACTTTTCCCCCTGAACTAGTGAATGTAATTAAAAAAGATTGCTGACCCCTTCAACAGCTATCTTTCCTAGTAAAGCAGATCTAAGAACCTGTGCTAGCAGCCATCCTGGGTATGCCAGTGTGGTTGCCTCTACACTTTCTTTCCTTCCTTTCTTCCTTCCTCCCTCCCTTCCTTCCTCCCTTTCTCCCTTCCTCTCTCCCTTCTTCCTTTCTAAGTTCATAGACCCCAGATGAAGATCTTCTGGCCTAGATGACCTTTAAATTCAAGATCTTCCAGCAGGATTCTAGGAGGAAGTAGAGGCTTTAGGTTTAAACAACTTTTTCAAGATGTTTGGCAAGAAAGTGGATTGGGGTACAGAAGGGACAGGAAAGCTTTGTTTTTAATGGATTATTGCAATGTTTGTAGGCTTAGGGGGAAGAATCACTGGAGAGAGAGAGAGAGAGAGAGAGAGAGAGAGAGAGAGAGATTAAAAATAAATGAAAAATAGGGGGTAGTAAGGTCCTGGAGGGAGCTGGAGGCAATATTTTGAAAATTAAAAAAAAAAACAGCAAAAAATAAAAAATAAAGATCAAATGAGAAAGTGGGTTTGGGAAAGTTTTTAGAAAATAAAGATCTATTAAATTATTCTGCTAAATAACCTCTGAGTTACCTCTTTCAGCAACCCCAAACCTACCGGTTTCTTGGGGTCATCCACCTTTTGGACACAGAGATTCTCCAATGGGATGATGCCTCGGGGTTCCTTATCCTGGAAAAGAAAACAAGAATATTTTTGCTCAGGCTGCTGGTGCCAATAATGCCAGGCAGGGAAGGTAAGGGAGAGTAGACAGGGATGTTGATCTTGTCCTAGGACATGGTGGAACCTTTGACAAGGATAGAGGAGGAAACCTGGTCAGGGATTTTGTGGGCTGAAAACATGGGAGATGCTATCTTCCCCCAGCTTTCTCCCCTTTCTCCTATATAGTGGCTACTACTAGGTAGTTGGTAGATCATAAACTCATAAGAGGTGGAAGGCCTACTTTAGAAGCCATCAAACCCAACTCCCTTATTTTACAGATGAGGCCGACATCAGGGAAGTGACTTGCCCAAGGTGACACAGCTAGTAAGTGTGGGAGGTAGGATTTGAATACTGGTTTTCCTGACTCCAGGTCCAATGCTGCCCGTTGAATGAGAAATAATCAAATCAATAGAACTGTGGCTGTTCACTGGTGTGACATTCACCTGCTTTATGATTCCCATCCCTGGAACTCCCCTTCCTTGTTCACCACTCCCTTATAGGTATTGTCTTCCCTAATTAGAATGTAAGCTCTTTGAGGGAAGAGAATGTCTACCCTTTGTTTTGATGTCCCTAGTACGTGGCACATAGTAGGCATCTGATAAAGGCTTTTGTTGATTGACATGTAGAGATATTCTCTCATGATAGTGTGCAAACTCCTGGGGGGAAGGGAGTATGTAACCTTTGTATTTGTATCATCAGGACCTGGTCCAGTCCCTAGAATATAGGAGGTGCTTAAGAAATACTTTTTAATTAATTAACTCATTGATTAATTAATTCACTAAGATTGTACAGAAGAACATGAAAGGAACCTTAGACAAACTCCTTAACCTCATTGGGTCTCAGTTGAGAGGAATAGTGGAGGAATGGAAAGAATGCTGACCCTGAAATCGATGAGACTTAGGGTCAATCCCACCTCTGACGTTTTCTAGCTATGTGACCTTGGGCAAGTCACTTCTTCTCTGTTCTTCAGTTTATTTATCTATAAAATGGGTGTAATAGTAACTATCACCTACCTAGCAGGATTGTTGTGAGGCTTAAAAGCAGTAATGTAGTTAAGATACTTTGGAAACCTAAAATTTCATTTAATTTGCATAGCCACCCAACTGAGGTACTTCCTGGATTCAATAGTGAGTTGGCATAAACACTGATGTAAGCTGTAGTCCTCCATCCCTTTACCTGTCTCTCCCATCTTCTTGTGTCTCTCCTGTGTCTCCTCCCATTTGTCTGACTACTCTTCCATTTCCTTTGTTAGATTCTCATCTTTGGCATGCCCACTATCTGTGGATACCCTTCAAGGCTTTGCTCCAAACCTCCTTTTCACTTTTGACTTTGTTAATCATTGATTTCACCAGCCCCCATGAGTTCAATTATTACCATCTTATATAGACAATTCCCTGATCTCTGTATCCAGCCCTATCTGGCTCTCTTCTGAACCCCTATCTCTCTCCCCATTTCAATCCTGCCATGGTTAGTTTTAAAAAAGAATTAAATCTGCCCTGAATTCCCACCTCTCCTCCTTCCCCAGTGAATTCCCCCAAGATCACATGCAATGTCTTTGATTTGGTATTCAAAGCCTTTCACACTCAGAATCCTTCCTGCCTTTCCTTCCCTCTATGGACTTTGTTTTCCAACTATTTAGACCTTTTTGCAGTTTTTGGACTCCAATATTCCACCTCCCATCTTTAGTGGTCCTCCATGCCTGGAATAATGTGCCTCTGCCTCTGAATGGCACCAGGAGGAAAGTGCCAGGTGCCATCATGATCTGGAGGGAGAAGTCCAGGAATAAGCTTGGGCTTCACCATTAGGCAAAGGGCTTACCGTGGTGAACTCAAAGTAGTAGAGACAGTTATCTGTCAGGATGAACCAACGGCGTTTCCAAGTCTTTACTCTTCCACCTGGAGAGGAAACAAAAGGTGGATGAGATGGTTGAGCAGTCCTGGAACCCCCTGCTAGACCTGGGGAGGGGACCAGAGTGCTGTCTTTTGAGAACCCTCTCCCTTGCCAAAAGGCCAAGGCTTGGGTTTTTGGCATTTGTCTCTGGATGCCAGCTCCTAACCAGCTGAAGGTGATGACTTCCCACCCCTACCAGCACTTCCTGAGAGCCTTTATTCACCCAGCAGGGAGGGAGGAAGGCCTCTGACCAACTCTTAGTACACTGAGCCTGGAGAGGTTGGAGAGAGTCTCAGAGAAGGGGAAGAGACTGGAGCCCCATGGGAAGGGAAGGGCAAATCCCAGCAGGTGTCAGCCTTAGTCTGTAGCAGCAGCAGTAGCAAAGAGCCTGTGCCCATCTCCAGCCTGAGATGGGAGCCTTCTGCAGTCCTAGATCTGCCATTTCTCCATCTCTCCTTTCTCTTCCTTCTTCCTTGTCCCCTTCTTCTTTTTCTCAAAGAGCTCCTCTCTCCCTCTTTCTTTCCTCTCTCCCTCTTTCTTTCCTCTCTCCCTCTCTTTCTCCCTTCATCTCTTCTATCACTTCCTCTTTTCTTTCCTATCTGACTATTCCTCCCTCTCTCTTCCTCCTCTTCCTAAGTTTCTTCTCCTCAGTCTCCTTTCTCTACCTCTCCTCTCCCCTTCCCCTTTCCCTTTTTACTCTCCCACTTGGTCCCTGCTTTCATATCTCTGGCTCTCTTTCTGTCTCTGTCTTTGTCTCTCTCTCTGTGTCTCTGTCTCTGTCTCTCTCTTTGTCTCCCTCCTTCTCTCTCCCTCTCCCTCCCTCTCCTTCCCTCTCCTCCCTCCCCCCTCTCCCTTCCCCTCTCTCTGTCTCTTTTTCCCTCCTTTTTTCACTTCTCTCTCCCCCCCTTCACTTCCTTCTCCCTTCTTTTTCCTTCTACTTGCCTTCTCCTCTTGCATCTTTATCTTTTCCCTTTCTATTCCTCCTTCTCCTTTTTCTCTTAATTTTTCTCTTTTCTATATTCTCTATTTCCTATTCCTTCTCTTCCTTTTTTCTCCCCTTTACTCTTTCTTACCTCCTCTGCCTCTCTTTTTCTCTTTCCTTTCCCCCTCTCTCCTTTTCCTCTCTTTCTCTTCTCTGTCTTTTCCCTCTCTGCCTCTCCCTCTATTTCCACTTTTTTCTTCCACTTTCCCATTATCTATCTCATTCCTTTTTCCTTTTTCCTCTTTTTATTCTCCTTCCTTTTTCTCTCATTTTCTCACTCTCTTCTTTCTCTTTGTTTCTTTCCTCTTTCTCCTTTCCCCCTCCCTCCTCACCTCCTTTCCCCTCTTCCTCCTCCTCCTTCCTCTCACTCTCCTTCCTTTTTTTTCCTTTCCCCTCCATTTCTTTTCCCTTTACCACCCCTTTACTGCCAGAACCAGCAGAAACAAAACCACATCATACCTACACAGACACACAGACCTGATACCTACTGTGTGCTCAGTGGCACCATTGTGGGTTAGTCTGAAGTTAGGCTCCAGTTCTTCCTCCTCCCCCTTCCCACTCCTCTTCTTTCTTCTTCCCCTTACCCTGTGACTCTCCTGCTTTCAGCCTTCCTTCCTCATCTTCCTCTGAACCTGGAGTGTTGCCCAGGGGCTGCTAAGGAATGAGGTATGGGAAGGCAGCCCACACTGAGCTTCACAGAGCTGTGGTCACTTCTCTGGTCACTAAGCAATACAGCCCCTTCCCAGGTTGTGGTATGATGGTGTTAATCTGCTGCAAAGAGCAGCTTTGGCTTCATAAACATGACCTCAAGTCAACTTTTAAAGACAACTTCAGATAGAAGGGAGATGTCCTCCCCATGCACCCAGGACATGTCAAGTGTAGCCCTTAATATATCCTGAACCTGCAGCTAGGGCTGGGGAATAAAGTCAGAAGTAGGGTGGAAAATGTTGTAGAGAAGCTCGTCAGGGGGCAGTGGTTTCTAAATTTCAGTGCCCTGGATCAAAGCTCCAATAACCTCGCTTTAGTTATGGCTCTGGCTATAGACTAGTAAGGAATCCTTGTTTCTTCTTAATCCAACCTTGTTCTCTTGGAAAGCCCTTTCAACTAGTCATTCACACCTTAGTAAGAATTTAATATGGCAGCTAGGTAGTGCTAGGTCTGGAGTCAGGAAGACCTGAGTTCAAATCTGACTTCAGATACTCACTAGCTGTATGACCCTGGGCAAGTCACTTTACCCTGTTTGCCTCAGTTTCCTCATCTGTAAAATGAACTGGAGAAGGAAATAGCAAACCACTCCAGTATGTCTGCCAAGAAAACCTCAGAAGGGGTCATAAAGAGTTGGACACAAATGAAAAACAACTCAACAAGAATCCAACCTTCCTTCCTCCTCTATAACTCAGACCTTACAGAACATTCTGCTCCATGGTCCAAGATATCCACTAGGCACTAATAGTTACTTGCAATGACATCTTAACCCCTTATGTGTCTCTAAACTCCAAGAGTTTAGGTTTATGGACCATAGAGATCATTTCCAATCATCTCATTTTAGAGATCATCAGTCCAATCATCTCATTTTAGAGATGGGGAAGATTTTAGAGATCAGAAAAGTAAGTGACTTATCCAGGGTCATAGAGAGAAACAGGCAGGATGGGAACCCAGGTCCTCTGATGCAGAACAAATGTTCTTTCTGCTTTTATCCCTTCTACTCAAAGGGCTATGTCATGTTTCAGCTTTGTATCTTCCCCCAAGATAGAACACAGGACTCTATGTACCAGATTTGAATTGTGAGAAGCTGGAAAATTTCTTCTGATCATCCCTAGGCCAGAGAAAACATAGAACTTCCTAGTTCCAGAGTAGGAAAGGACCTTGGAGGCCATCTGGGTCAACCCCCTCATTTCACAAGGGAGGAAGCTGAGGCCTAGAGAAGTAAGAATTGCCTAAGGTTATGAAGGGGCTAAGTATCAGAGGTGGGATCTGAACCCAGGCCCTTGGATACCAAAGTCTCTTTCTATTGTATCACACTGCTTTTGAGTTAGGGTGGGGGGACCTGCTTGTTTTTAGGGTGATGGGAGGCACCAAGGTGGAAGGGGCATTGGAGGGAAATACTAGGGAGAACAAAAGCAGGAGGGTGGGATAGGGGAGGACATTGTTCTCACCCAGTTTGAGGAGCCAGCCTTCCCGGTCTGGATTGAAGAAGGTATGAGTAAGGTCATTCCCATCATCCTCTGGGATGGAGAAGGGTTCACTCTTAATGCTGTCAAAGAGATTCTGCTCCAAGGAAAGAAGAGAGAGGTGAGAGCTTGACAGTGTTTCAGCTCTAACTGGAGATGGTCCTGGAAGCAGGACTCGGGCTGTCCCTGGGGATTTTCAGGGGCTCCAGAGGGAACTTTTGGTTTGCCAACATTTTCAGATGAAGACTGGTGAAATGAATCATAAAGGGGCCTTAGAACAGGGAATGTCAGAGCTGGGAAGGGACATTAGAACAGGGAATGTTAGAGCTGAGAGGGACCTGAGAACAGGGGATGTCAGAGCTGGGAGGGGACCTTAGAAGAGGGAATGTCAGAGCTGGGAAGGGACCTTAGAACAGGGAATATTAGAGCTGAGAGGGGCCTGAGAGATAATACAGTCAATCTCTACCCCCCCCCCCCCCCAAACATCATTTTACTATGAAGAAGCTGAGGCCTGGAACTGTAGTCTAACCCCATCCCTCATCTCGATCCCTCTGCTTCCAAGCCCTCACCTGCCAGGGTTTGTGCAAGGTGCCTTTTGTACATAGCAGAGCAATAAATCCACAGTGTTATTGTGCTGATCCCTTGGAGAGATGAAGGTTTGCTGGCTTAGGTGGGTTTCAGGGGCAGATGGAGCTCAGTGGAGGCTTAGGAGATGGGGCTCTCAAACACCGCCAGATCTCTCAATTCGGCCCCGAGGGGGAGGTGCCAGAAAGTGAAATCCGGCTTCTGTTTACAGGGCTTCAGCCCTTTTGTCACCCCTGCAGGCCAGCAGGCCGGCACAGCTGGGAGCTCCCCTCCCTGAAACAAGCCGCTGATGTGCCCATGTGGCCAGCTGCCTGTTTGTCCAGGGCTCTGCCTCTGGAAAGCAGTCTCAGCACCTCTAATGCTAGGCAAATATTTGGAAGGTACCTGGGGCACGTAGGCTTGGACGGTTTTTCCCAGAAAGCCACGGGACCACACAGATGTTTCTGTAGTCAGTTTACTATGCTTTCCCTCCTACCCTGAGGAACAAAAACGTCATTTGGCTGAGCCTGTGCCCTACGAGCATGCCCCACAAGAAAACTTGCCTGCCTTGCTGCTCTCCTGCCCCAGCTGCCCACCCACCAGCCTTTTGTTCTGTGAGCTTGTCATTCAGAACGTGCTGGAGGAACTGGGCTCGGGCTTGGCAGTAAAGAGTAGAATGAGCCCTGGCTTGGGAGGACAGGACCTGAGCACACCTTCAAATTCTCTGGGACCATCTTTGACCCTTGACACCCCTCCAAGCTCTGATATTCTATTTTCCAAGGTCCTTTCTGGACTAGGTTTAAAATTTAATGATTCTGTGATGAGAACAGACCAGGGCCTGGATGGAGATAGGCATTTATATGTCAAAAAATCTTCTGGCTCTTCTTCCCTCCTCTCTTCTCCGATCCCCACCCCACTCTCCTTTTCTAAGACAGCCTGAAATATGTTCTTTATTAAGAACTAGATG
This sequence comes from Pseudochirops corinnae, assembly GCA_028646515.1. Classification (NCBI taxonomy): domain Eukaryota; kingdom Metazoa; phylum Chordata; class Mammalia; order Diprotodontia; family Pseudocheiridae; genus Pseudochirops; species Pseudochirops corinnae. The sequence goes on from CM053585.1 coordinate 381,542,593, forward strand.
CAAATTCTGCTAGTGCCTTCCCTGCAAGTGGCAGAAGGGCCAAGAGGAGAAGGGGAGGGTGAAGAGTCATAACTAGTTTTTTGACACTGACTTGCTTTCAGTTCCCCATTGAGATAGAAGTGGGTGGGGTGTCAGCAAAGGTGGGAGGAGAAAGAGTCCACAGAATGGAAATTCACCAGGGAAGAAGTAAGTCAAGGAGGGTGGAAGAGAACTGTGCCCCAGGCTACTTCTGATGGCCCTGGAGACTGGAGAGCTGGGTTCTAGGTTTGGTGCTTCTACTAACTAGCCCCATAACCTAGGAAGAGTCCCTTCCCTTCTAAGGGCCTTCTTTGAGCCATCTATAAAATTAATGGAAATAATCTAAATGGTTTTCAGGGGCCCCTCCCAGCCCTGACCTCCTCTGTTCTAAGGCCCCTCCCAGCACTGACATTCCCTGCTCTAAGGTCCCTTCTAACTCAAAATCCCAGGATTCTCTGAGCCTGGTCCCTGTTCCGGGTTCTTTGCTAAAACAAAGGGAGGGAGAGGCACTGTCCATTCCCCTTTGTGTTTACCAACAATTTCCTATGCACTTTCTTATTGGGTCCTCAAAACAATCCTGTGACTTGGACAAGGCAGAGAAACCACGACCCAGAAAGAACCAAGAAGGCACAGCTAACATGACTGGGGGTAGAGGTTGGTCTGGTGTCCAGACTTCCTGATTCCAAGGCTCGGAACCTTCAATAGCTTTCCCTGGAGGGATCACAAAGATCAGAACGTGGTCTAATCCTTCCCTGGCATTATGTGCCAAGGAGGACAGGGACAAGAGTGACAATACTTACAGCAATTACTGGAGATAATTAAGTCTATTGGAAGCACAATGCAGAAGAGCCCTGCTTCTCCACTCTCTCAGCCACTGCCTTTTGTGCAATAATCCCTGTGCTGCTGCCACGGATGTATAGAATCTGCCACTTGGAGGGACCTTGGAAGCCATCTGGTCTCACCCTGTTCTGAAACATCAGTCCTCTGCCCACACAAGGAGAAATCTGGCCTCTGCTCTAGGATGGCTGGGGACAGAGAGCTCACTACCTCCCAAGGCAGCTCATTCCACTTTTGGACACTTCTGGATGTAAGGAAATTGCCCTTCTGCATGAGCCCAAGTTCATGTCTCTGCAATGTCCCCTGGCTCCTCCATTGTTCTCATTTCTGGCTTCTGGGACTGTGCAGAATAGGGCCAATCCTTCTTCTGTAGGATGGGATGGCCTTTTTGGATAATTGAAGACACTTATTGTGTCTCTTCCTATATTTTCTCTTCCCCAGGCTAAACACCCACAGGTATTCTAACTGAGTTGCATCTCCACTCCCTTCACCATCCTGGACATCATTCTATATACCAGGGGATGGGAACCTTTTTGGAGCTGAGGTCCCCTTTGGTAGTCTGGTGAATCATTTGTAACTCTTCTCAGAAATGTTTTTAAAGGCATAATATAGGGAGCCAAGATGGTGGCGTAGCAGCAGCAACATATCGCAGCTCTCACATAGCCACCCCAAAATACCCATAAAATCTGACTCTAAACTAATCCTAGAACTCCAAAACGCACACAAATATACTTTCCACTAAAGTCAGCTCAGCCACGAGGAACCATATTAGCACTGCGAACCAAAACCAGCCTGGCCTGAAGCCCTGGCTGAGCTCTGGGGGCTGCTGGATGTGAGGAGCTGAGGAGCCTCGGATTAGTGGCAGCTGTGAGCAGCGTTCAGAACTAGGTCAGTGAGACTTGTGAAATCGGGGAAAAAAGCCTCCGGCCAAAACGCCTCCAGGGTGGGAAAGGGAAAGGCAGAGGTTTTGCACCCGCTTCTGCATTGCAGCTTCCGTGCCCTCGGCCTGCAGACAGCAGGGGGACTAAACGATTGTTCAGAGGCCAAGTGCTCTCCCTTTGAGCAGCCTGGATCTGGATCGCAGTCTTGGGCTTTCGATCCTGGAGTCTTCATTATCCAGTGAGCCAGAAGTAAGTAGGAAAGGGACCCAGCACCTTCCTGAGAGCTACGGCAGCCAGGAGGACCCCAGCGATTTGGGACAGAGCTTTCCCTTCTGGAAGCAGAGCCCCACAGAGATTTAAAAAAAAAATCACAGACTGACCAACCATGAGTAAGAATAAGCATAAGAAGCAGGGTAAGAACAGCAATCAAACCCTAGATTCCTTCTTTGGGGAAAAGAAGGGTCAT
>CM053585.1:381545294-381563819 GCA_028646515.1 Pseudochirops corinnae
ACGTATATGCTATTATTACTGTTGTTAGTATAAATTTTCTCTCCTGAATAAAGGATATATGGAAATACATGCTATTATTCTTATCAATACGTGCTTATTTCCTAAATAGTGCATCTATACATATGTGGATATACATGCTATGATTATTATTGTCAATAATTATAAGTTTTATTTCTTGAATAGAGTACATACATAGACATACATTCTATTATTATTATTATTAGTGATAATAAATATAATTTTTCTCTCCTGAATAAATGCTATTCACAGCAGGGAAGCAGTGGAAAGAGTCTCTGGATTCAGGGGTTCAAATCCTGTCTCTAACACTCCTTGAATAATCTTGTGTAATGTTAATGGGTATAAGATCTTCCCCACCCATTAATAGGCCTCAGGTAGAGCCCATCAAGGGAAGCTTGCTTAGGGGAGGTTTGCTTGCTGGAAGGCTTTGCCACCTTTTGTTAGTTTCTAATTAGGCACTGAGGGGGTTGTAATGCCCTCTGACTCTGAAGAAGGGTATACATACTCTGAAGTAGCATTTTGCTTTGGGGCTCACCCTTGGAAGAGTATTCTTGTGATTTGACCAGAAGAGACTCTGGGCAGCTGTTAAGGAGCTCCCCAGCTTTGAAAAACCCAGATATTGGTGCTTCTCTCTCTGGTAACTATGTATGTATTGCCTTGCTCAGACAATTGGATCTGGCTGTTGATCTGTGCTAATTTCTCAGACAGTTAGAAGCCCTGTCTGTTGGTCTTTATTTCTCTGCCTATATTTTCTCTATTTTCTTTGTTTGGATTTTCTCTGAAGTTCAGGGTGCTAATTTTTCTCCTGAACTAATGAATGTCATTAGTTGACCCCTTGAACAGCTATCTTTCCTAGCAAAGCAGATCTAAGAACCTGTGCTTGCAGCAATCCTGGGTATTCCAGTGTGTACTACAGTGTGTATTACCAGTGTGTAATACAAAGTGTATTACTGCTACACTTTGTAAGTCACTTAACCTCTCCTAGCCTTAGTTTCTTCATCTGTCAAATGGAGGCAGCTGACCTCTAAGGACCCTTCCAGCTCTAGATCGATGAAATTTTATTCCTTCTTCCTTGACTCTTTCTCTAAGCAAGATTTCTCTGCAGTGCAGGGCATATCACGACCTTGCCCTCATTGCCAATGATGGTTGGATTCATGATGTTCTGTCTTTGAAAGACATTTTTGTTACCCTGGGTCACACCCTGCTGCCCTCTGGATCACACTGGGAGCTCTGGGTCCTCTAAATTGCCCTGTAACACTGATAATCGTTCTCTCCCACTTTCCTGTGCAAAGGACAAAGCTCTGACCATCACTCCCCTCCATGTGTTGTCTTTCCCTATTAGAATGCAATCCCCTTGAGGGTAGAGGTGGTTTGCTGATATTCATCCCCCAGTGCTTAATGTGGTTCTTGGTCCTGAGTAAGCAGTTAATCAATGTTTTTTCATGTATTCCCTTCATTCTCACCATGATGGCCCTTACCTCAGTGCCTGCACTAGGTGGAGGTTGGCAAACTCATGTAATTCCACAAAGGCCTGAAGGATCTTGAGATTGAATGGATTCCTAGGGAAGCGGGGTAGGAAGAGAGAAGAGGGGTCAGACTCTGCTCTCATTATTCACTCTGTCTACTTGTCATGTGTTTTCAACTTGGTATCTTTCCTGAATTCCCTGCAGATAGTGGGTCCTTAATCAATAAATGTTTGGTCAATTAAGTTGAATTGAATCTCTACTCAGAGGTGGTGTAGTGGCTAGGGCACTGGATTTGGAGTCAAGAAAACCTGAGTTCAAATCCTGACTTAGACCCCCAGATTAGACACCCATTAGCTGTGTGACCCACTTAACCTCCCTTTGCCTCACTTTCCCCTATCTACAAAGTAATAGGTTTGAAATAGATGGTCTCCCTTCTGACTCCAAATCTATGGTCTATATTCCAACAGGATGCAAGTTTCTCAGGGGGACAGGGATTTGTTCCATTTTGTCTTGGCATCCTTAGCACCTGGTATGGTGATTGACACTTAGTGCTTAATAAAGGCTTGTTGAATGGATGAATGAAGCATGCAGTCATTTCCTTTGCTGGAAGAACTCCAGTGATGGAGAGATAACTCCTTCCAGGGGGAAGCTGGGGACAGCTCTGAGTATTTGGAAGTTTCTTTCTCTTCCTACTTCATACTTTTGTTCTTGGGAAGGTTCCAATTCTTGGAGACCAAGAAGCCCTGGTGTAAAATTTAAAAAAAAAAAAAAAGTTCTGATGTGTCTATGATATCCCTACAGACTTGCCATGTGATCTTGGCCAAGTCATGCCTCCCTGTTCTCTGTCTCCCTATCTATGAAATGAATCCCTCCCCTGGGATCAATTGCATGTGGGAAATTCTCCATGGAGGTTTGGCTGCTGCTTTTCCCACTGAGTCCAGGGATGGTCAGTGGAGAAGAGGGACATGCTTACCTCTCCCCCAGGTAGTCTCCAATGGCTGTCTTGTTCAGCCCCTCCCCCTTATAGAGAAACTGGGCGATTTCCTCTATATTGGAGGAGAGAAGCTTGTGTTCAATAAGGTACTGGATCCCCTGCAGGCAGCAAAGAGAAGACACAGTGAGAAGGGGGTAGTGACCATCCATCTGTCCAACAGCCCCTGGCATGGACTAGGAATCCTGCCAGAGAGCCGCTGAGGGGAGTGTAGATACAGAAGGCATCATCCTCACTCTTTCCAAGCTCCCACTCTAAAGAGGAAGAGATCACTTTTTAGTAGAGTGCAAATTTCCTGAAGGCAGACCCTGCCATGTTTCATCTTTGTGATCCTATCACCTAGCACAGAATGTCCAACAGACTGCCAGACTGGAAGTTGGGAGCCCTGGGCTGAAGTCTTAGTTCTGGTGTTTAGCAGCTGGTGAACAGCTGGACAAGTCAATTGGCTTTTCTGAGACTTAGTTTTCTCTTCTGTAGAATGAGAATAATCGTACCATATACTTCACCTCTCAGTATTGCTATGGGAGCAATATTTGGTAAAAAAAAAAAAATGAGAGCTATTATTTGTTAATAATTAGTGAAATTATAAGCAGTTACCTCGAAATCATTCAACAATGATTTATCAAGTGCCAGACAATATACCAGGTGCTGTGGGGAGTCAAGTACAAAGGATAAAATGATCCCTCCTGATAAGGAGTTTCCATCCTAATGGGGGAGAACGTGCATATAAAATTATAGGCATTGTAAAGGTAATAAATTAAATCATTAAATTATAAAAAGTATAAATATAAAGGTAATATCTATATAAATGATGTAGTCAAATACAAGGCGGTTATCAGACGGAGAGCATCCTGGCATCGAGGATAGGATACGACGTGTCATGAGTGAGAAAGACAGAGAAAGTCAGTCTGGCTGACCATTGAGGGTGGGAGGGTTGGTGAACGCCACTAAGGTTGGAAACCACAGAGTCTAGATCAAGGCAGAAATTTCCAGGATGCTAGTGTGGCCTCCTGCAGACTTCACGGAGGTTTTTTGTGGTTTCTTCTTCTTTCCTGGCTTGCCTGTCAGGACTGGGGGAAGAGGGGTTAAAGATGGGTTTAATAAGGTGGCCTGAAGAGAACGAGGTGTCCTTCCATTGGGGTATGTGGTGTGTGTGTGTGTGTGTGTGTGTGTGTGTGTGTGTGTGCGTGTGGGGTGTGGGGTGTGTGTGTGGGGTGTATGGTATGTGTATAGTATGGTGTGTGTGTATGTGGTGTGTGTGTGTGATGTATGTTATGTGTGTGGTATGTGTGTGTGTGTGTGTGTGTGGCGTATGGTGTGTGTGTGGCATATGGTGTGTGTGTTTGTGGTGTGTGTATGATGTATGGTATGTGTGTGATATGTGTGTGTGGTGTGTATGTGTGGTATATAGGGTGTGTGTATGTGTGTGTGGTATGTGGTGTGGTGTATATTGTGGTGTATAGGGTGTGTGTGTGTGTGTGTGTGTGTGTGGTGTGTGGTGTGTGTGTGGCATATGTGTATGGTGTATGATGTGTGTATGTGGTGTGTGGTATGTGGTGTGTGTGGGGGGGGGTGTATAGGGTATGTGTGTATGTATGGTGTATAGGGTGTGTGTATATGTGTGTGTGGTGTGTGTGTATGTGGTGTGTGTGTATGTGGTGTGTTGTGTGTGTGTGAACATCTGCACCATTGGTACAAGGGGTGTGTGTGAGGGGAGAGCAGCTGTAATTCTGTAGGAGCAGCATGATACTACAGAAAGAGCTCTCTCTTCAGAGGGCAGAGGACCTGAGTTGCATTACAGGTTTTGTTACTTGCTGCCCTTTTGGTCTTGGGAAGGTTATTTCACATCTCTAAACCTCAGTTTCCCCATCTGTCAAGTGGGGAGGTTAAACTAGATGGCCTCTAAGGTCTCTGCCAACTCCAAATATAGATTTTTATAATCTATAACCCTTCCACTCCCTGCCTCACAGGGCTGCTCTGAAGATGGTCCATTGTAGGCTCTGGGAAGTTCCAGAGGAATTGTCATTGTCTTTTCTAACACAGATTATTTGGGGGAATCTGTGATTTCATCAGTGGGGCACAGATTGCAACTCTCCAGGGCCTTCATGGGTGGTTTGGGGGAGTTGTCCCCCTGCCCACACTGGGGCCAACATTGGGGGAGAGTCGTGCAGACATGGAGACCATCACGTGGCTCTCTGAAGTCTCTCCTACCCCTCAGCAGCCCAGGGGGCATTTTAACCCCATGATGGGACCATCGAGGAAGGAACAGAAAAATCATAATTGTTATTGTTGTGCTGAGGAGCTGAGGCACTATAGACAGGAAGCTAATCTTGGATGCTCCAGGGAATACTCTATGACAGGAAATCACAGACAATTTATATGGAGTTTACTATGTGCTAGGCTCTGTGCTAAGCACTTCACAAGAAACTCATCTGATCCTCAGAACCACCCTGGAAGGTCGATGCTATTATTATCAACCATTTTACAGATGAGGAAACTGAGGCAAAAAGCAATTAAGTGACTTATCCAGGGTCACAGAGCTACTAAGTGCCCAAGGATAGATTTGAACTCAGATCTTCCTGACTCCTAACCCAACAGGCACTTTCCCTACTTCCAGACCTAGCCACCAGCAGATCTACATTAGTGTAGGGAGTTTTCCCACTTGTTGCCCATACTGATGGAATCAAAGGCTTAATCCCCATCCCCCCAATCACACACCACTAAAAAACCTTATTGCTCTTAGCTTATCCTTCTGAGAATTTACCTAATCTATTGTGGGATGCTTTCCTCACTTTCTATACTTGCCCAATATAGAAACTAATCCACAGGCCTCTGAATGGAGGAGCCTGAATTCTCCCAGGCTGTAGAGATTTTTCTCCCTGCTGAGGTTGGCTAGACACCACCCAGAGATAGAACCAAACTTCTCGGTAGCCCCTGTTCATCCTCCTTAACACTTACCTTGCTGGGGTCCATGTTGAATTTCTTCCTACCAATGCATAGTTCTTTCTCCTTCTGGACCTGGCGACTGGAAGCAGAGCAGGGAATGGTCAGATTTTTCAGCCCAGGTCAGGCCACCTCCTCCTCTGCTGCAGAATCCCCCCTCCAGGTCTTTGCCTTCAGGGATGCCCCTCTCTGGCTCAGTATGACTTCTCTTCTGTGGATGCTGATTTCCTCCTTCCTTCCTTCCTTCCTTCTTTCCTTCCTTCTTTCCTTTCTTCCTTCCTTCCTTCCTTCCTTCCTTCCTTCCTTCCTTCCTTCCTTCCTTCCTTCCTTCCTTCCCTATTCCTCTCTGGAGGGACAGTTGAACATTTCCCCCTTTTGGGGTGTGCTTCCTTCCTAGTTCTGGTGCCAAGGTTATCTACTGGCCTGCACTGACCCCTTGGGATCCCAGTGCTGCTATGTGCCCACCTTGGACTTGTGGTCCCCCTTGACCCTCATAGGAAGGTGAGGCCATACCTTTTCCTCTTTGTCCTCTGCACTGTCACCAGCCCCCTACTCCAAACTATTTTCCCCCAGAGAAAATAAAAACAAACCTAGTTATTTACAACACCCAGACCTCAAAGTTCTGCACTTGCCTACCCACTCCCCTCCCCCTCTCACCTCTCCTCAGCATGCTCAAAGCAGTCGATCTGGGCAAATACTTCTGCAATTTCATCCTTTAGCTTCTGCAGAGGTAACGATGGGTCACCCAGGAGAGGCCAAGCAAAGAGGGAAGAATGCAATTAGTAGCCGGGGAGGAAGCTGTGTCTCTAACTGGGAGGACCAAGGGATCAGCCTGCCATTGAATTAACTCCTCCCAGAGGCCCCAACAGTCCCCAGTGCAACTTTACCCTTTATGCTGCTTCAGCCTGATTATACATTACTCCCTTCCACATGTATTTAGACTCAGATGTACTGGTCTACTTTGAACACAATGCCCTGTTTCCCAACTCCATGCCTTTGTACTGACTGTTCCTCATACCTGGAGCACCCTCCCTTTTCACCTCTGCCTTTAATATTCAGTTCCAGTGCCACCTTCTGGTGAAGCAGAGGTAAACCTATGATAAACTCCCCAGCTGCTCCTGCCTTCTCCTATGCTATATTGTATTCATTTGTATATATTCTGCATATATTTCTACATGTTCATGTTCTCTACCTTCCCCTGCCCCTTAGAATATAAACTTCTATATGAAATGTCAAGGGACAATTTTACTTTTATCTCTGAATGTTCAGCACCTAATATTGTGCCTAGTATACAGCAGGTACTCAATAAATGTTTGTTGATAGGCTTGATCCAACTTCATTCAGGACTAAGACTGAAAGAGAGAGCTTGTGGGATGCCAATATAACAGATAATAAGGACTTTCTAGGTTATTTTGGTTTCCATCTCCACAGCACCACTGAATGCATCGTAGGTATGAGAAACAGCCTGGGCAAAGGTGTGGATTTGGGAAAGTAGGCCAGTCTAGCTGAACTGAGAATGTGTGATAATGCACAATCAAGGAAGACCCTTCTGTTATCAGTCCATCAAATGCTTGAGTCCTGTACCTTCAGGAAAACCCAGTGGTGAAGGGGATTCCCTCCCATTAGAGACCTAAATTAGGGACCCAAGAGAAGGGACCTTCCCAAGTTACCCTCAGAGCACTGGGAAGGAAGACAAGCAGCCTTTCTCCCAATGGCTTTCCAGAGGGGAACCAGGAATGTTCCTGGCTCCTCCAGAAATACAGCGACTGCCTGGGAAGCAGGTTTCAGCCACAAGGTGCTGATTCTACACCATCTTGGATCTAAGAGTTGGAAATTACCTCAGAGACCACATAGTCCAACCCATACCTAAGTTGGAATGCCCACTTCAACATCCCTGTCAAAGGATCATCAAATTTCTCCTTGAAAACCTCTAGTGATGGGGAGCTCACTACCAACCCAGGTCATCCATTACTCTGGGACAGCTCAAATTAGAGGACAGTTTTTACTGACAACAAGCTGAAATTTGCCTCTATGGTTATGGTGGGCTGCTAAGCCATGATGCTGGCAGACTTGGCTAAAGCCTCTGCCTGAGGCAATGGGTCACATCTGGTTGGCCATCAGCCAGCAGCTGGCCCCTGGATAGGAGCAGGGGCACATACCTGTATATCTTCCAGAAGCTGTTTCCTATGCCACTGGATTGTCTGGAGCTCCTCAACTTCAATCTGACTCAGCTCCAGTGGGTCTGAAAATGGAGAAATACTGGTAGGATATAGGCATGAGGAGGCCAGAGAAGGCTCGTGCCCTGGAGAGCTGATTGTTAAATTTCAGTGTGAGCATTTACTTCAGAAACTGGAAAATGCTTTAAATCAGGACTTGAATTATTATTTGGCTGATCATCTCTAGACTTAAGAAACTAATGGAGAGAAAATCATAATAATGATAAAAAATAATAATAATGAAATTAAATCTGTGTGACATGCAAAGGAGAGCTGTTTGTTAAATAGGGCACAGCCTTGGGTGTATGGATCCTAGAATCATAGATCTAGACCTAGAAAGGATTTCACAGGCCATCTCTTTTAATCCTCTACTTTGCAGATGAGTAAACTGAGACCCAGAAAAGGGAAATGACTTGCAGACAGTAAGAATCAGAAGTTGAGTTTGAACCAATGTTTTGTTAATCCAGGTAGACTCCTAAAGTTGGAGTCAGGAAGACCTGAGTAAAAAGCCCACCTCAGATTCTTATTGACTGTGTGACCATAGGCAAGTCACTATACTTCTCTTCCTCTCAGTTTTTCCATCTGTATAATGGGAATAATAATAGCACCTCCCTCACAGGGCTGTTGTGAGGACCAAATGAATTAATGTCGATAAATCACTTTGCGATTTAAAGAGCTAGAACAATGCCTGATACCAGAAATCACCCATCCTTATGACCTTAAAGGGCACTTAGTCTAACCCCAGCCATTGAAGTAACCATGAGTAAACTGAGATCCAGAGAGAAGCATCACATTCCAGGTCACGTAGGGTTGAACTTTGACCTTAGGTCTGTGCCTCCCATTTCTGCCATTCCTCTGTGTCTGAGAGAATTCCCTCCACCCCCAGTTCAGTCTCACTCCTTCCTTATCAATAGTCCCATTGGAAGATCTGTGGGGCGGCCCCCTTTGGGAAGAGTGGATTATCTTCTTGGGCTCTAGACAGCATGATTACCGTGAAAGCTCCTCTCAGACATCTCATTGTGTCTGAGAGGTCCTCTAAGAGTCTCAAAATCTATTCTATTCTCAAAGCCTATTCTGGCAGATCCTACCAAGAGGGCAAGGCCTCGAGTAGGGTTCTATGGCTGTGTTTTAGTCTCCCAAGGATCCTCTTGGCTGAGTTCCATTGGGCTCATCACAGCAAAGCTGGCCAATGGCAGAGGAATTACTTTGGCCTTAAGAACTAATGAACACAGTTAACTGCTGGGCTGTGGTCTGTGGCAATTAGAGGGAGGACCCACATTAACGAAACCATGCAACCTTTGAAATATTGAAGAAAAGATCATGAATCTCCTGTCTGCTTAGAATGATGATTAAAAATGCTAGAGCAAAAGCAAAGTGTAGTGAAAGTGTAGTTAGCCTCAAAATCGGAAAGACCTGAGTTCCAGTCCTGTCACTGACACAGGCTGGTTGTGTGAACCTGGGCAAGTCACTTAACCTCTTATTACTACAGGTGATCTTTAAAGGCTATGAATTTCAAAGAAGATGCCAACTTGTATTTGTAAAGAGAGTTTTCTCAGCAGGGAGTCCCCTATATAATTGAAATTATAGACACATTCACTATCCCTGTCCTAATCATGATAATAATAATGCTGGTTATGGGGAATGCCCATACAGACCTCAGAAAAACCCACAGAATTCAACCAATGAATTGGTGAACTCAGTCAAACTTCACCTCAACCAAGACTAGATCATTATCAGAGAGCAAACAATTGCCCATAATAGCCAAAAAAATGGCATTGATTATTGAAATTTAAGAACAATGGTTTTCACAGATATTTCCCAAATACTCATCATCTCCCAACAGCATAGAATGAAAAGTTCTCCAAATTGAGGGACCTGGGGGAGGAGATAAAAATTACATGGGAAGAGACTCAAATGAGCATTAGCACTGCTTTCCAGTCTGCTACTGGAGCCTTAATTCAAATAAAAAAAAAAGTTTTTGTTCACTTGTGCATTAGTCTATAGAACACTAAAAATAAAGGAATAATAATGGTAGCAAATTGATCCAGGACTGTTTATTTGAGTTGTAGTTTATAAAAAAGGTTTTAGGATTATAGGATCATAGTTTACAAACTAGAAATATCTTCAAAAGACAGCTAGTCCAATCCCCTCATTTTATAAATGGATTATTCTAAATCAATTTTATAAATGAAATTCTGCTGGTGAAGTGATACGTTCAAAGATTTTCAGCAAATTTGAACCCAGGACCTCTGACTCCAAAGTCAGGGATTTTTCCATTAAACAAGAAAAGAATAAGAATGATAACAAAAAACCAACAATAAACTGACATATAGTACTTTAAGATTTGGAAACTGTGTCACATATCTTATTTTATTTAAGCCTCACAACACCCGTTTCTCTTAGGAGTTATTATTTTCCCCGTGTTATAGATGAGAAAAGGGAGACACAAAGAGAGCAACTGGCTTCTTCTGGAAGGCACATTCGCTAGCAGATTGCTGAGGGCTTAATCTTGCCTGTTGTCATACTCTCATCTAGGGCTGATATAAGGACAAGGGATCATGGTAAGGAATTGAGGTGCTAACCACTGGTCCTTACCCAGAAGAGAGGAAGCTATTTCTTTTTGTTGGTGACAATGAATAGCCCCTGTGCACAAAATAATCTGGTTTCAAGTCCCATCTCTGACATAGACTGGCCATGTGACCCTGGGTTATATAACCCTCATTGCCCTAGGCAATTCCTTAAGGCTCTGAGTTTCTGAGAAAGTCCCCATCTGCATGGGTAGAAGGAATTTTCTCATAAAGGAATTATATCAAAGAAATCACAAAACCAGGCTTCAAGTCTAATTATCACCAAGACTTAGTGGAACATGGCTCATGATAGCCAATAGAAAGTGGTCTCTTATTTGAAAGCTGACATTAGATAAGAGGAAGAATACATCAAGAACATATGATAATATGGGGAAATTCATTAGCCAATAGTGGAACACCAGAATCACAGGACCTGAATTCAAGATTTGGAGTTGGACAATCTCGGTTCAAATCCTGACTCTGCTACTTGTTACCTGAGTGACTGTGAAAAAGTCGCTTCTCTGGGCTTTAGTTTCCCATTTGTGAAATGAAGTGGTTAGATTGTATAATGTCTAAGGTCCATCCCAGCTCTAGATTTAGGGTCCAATGATTGATCCCATCCTGCCTAGAGAGAGGACCATAACCCATATTGTGATAGGAGAGTGCTATAGATCACCTAATCAAAAGGAGTCTATGCATGATGAACATGTCAGTGTGGCAAGATAGGCATGATATAGAGTCCATGAGGACTTCAACTCTCCAGGCATTTGCTGGATCTCTCTTACTATGAACGTTAAAGTTGCATGGCTGGCCTTGATGGCAATATAATTCTTCAGAAGGTAAAGGAAGTAGCCAGTTGAATTACCTTTATGGGCCTTATTCTGAACCACAATTTAGGAACTGGTTGCCAGGGCAGAAATAACAGGAAGCTTGCAAGGAAGTGGCTTCTCCATTTTAGAGTCTGGGCAGGTAACAAAGAAGAATCTGAGTATAGTGTGACACTCAATTTTGGGAAAAGATTTCCAAGAGAATTCCATGATCTAAAATTTAAAGGTGGAAGTTGACTCAGGATGCATAGAATGCTCTCAAACAACAATATCCTGATGACACAAACAGAAATGATTCCAAGAAAGGGAAGGGGGAGCTGTCCAATTAAATGAATGAGGCAGCAAAGGGAACTCAGTGATCTACTCATATAAACACACACACATAGATAATTGAGAAAGACTACAAAAGAGTGACATTATCCTGGAAAAAATGGTGTCTGGAGTGCTAACAGCCAGCACAGCCTGAGGGTACTGATGATATACCTTCAGTGGATCATAAGCCTCTTGAAGGAAGGTACTGACTCATTTTCTCTGTCCAGTGCCTTACATGGAGTAAGTGGTTGGTGAATTGAAGAGAACTGATAAACGGTAAGACAAGAGAAAGGACATTTTTAAAGCTGTGTGGAGCAGTAAATGGAGGATCAAAGAAGAAAAAGGATTGCTGCTTGTGGGCATCCTAGATAATAACAATGTACAATGATGGGGAGAAGGCAGAACCACTCAACTCTCAATTCACTTCTGTTTTCTCTACCAAGTAGAACAATCTACAAACTGGTAAAGACAGAACAAAAACAGGCAATGAGGAACTGAAACTCAAGATGATGAGGAGGCAGTAAGAGATCTATACTTAGGGAGTTTAGAGGAACAGATTTAGAAAATTATAAATGACTATTATCTATGTTGTATTGTATTTTTACGTAAAATCCTCATAGGTGATTGCCAAGCTGCTTTTGGTGACCTTCAAAAGTAAGCGGTAAATATAGAGGTGGCCTAGAGCTATATATACATAGGCAAACATTAGAGATCTTAAAGGATTAACCTAAGAAAGGCAAGTGAACCTAAGTCTAATTCCTGAAAAAAATTTAGACACATAATGAAAAGTCTGAGTGTTGGGGATCACTAAAAGCCAGTATGGATTCATGAAGACAGGTCATGGCAGACTAACCTCGTTTCCTTTTGTGACAGGGTTACCTGACTAGGTAAGGCAGATAGTATACCATTCTCATGCACAAGATAGAGACCTGTGGGCTTAATGTGGAGACAACATGGTGCAGCTGGTCCTAGAGTCAGGGGACTCAGATTCAAATCCTGGTTCCAACATCTCCTAGCTGTGTGACCATGTACATGTTTCCCAGTCTCACTTTTCCCATACATAATCCCATTGGATGTTCTCAATGTGAGGTAGGTGCTATTATCATCCCCCATGTTTTTTGCTTTGACCAGACTTGTTATTCCATTCATCAGCTGTTGGGAACTTTCTCTATTGGCAATGAAGATTAGCACTCTCCACACACCTCCCCCTCCTCCCCCCCGGGGAAAAAACAAAGAAAATTTAGGTTATTTGGGGCTTGAGAAAGTTAAGAGGCTTGCCCAGGGTCATACAGCTAGCATAAACCATTGGTAGGGCTGAAACCCAGGTCTACCACAGAGATGTCAAATGTCCCCTGCAAAAACAGCCTGAACCAGGTTAAAATGGAATTGGGAAACATATAACAAAATTAATAAAAATACGGTGCACCCTGGATAATGATAATTTATGATTTTCTAAGTCCCACAGAAATCTGTTTCTGGTTGAGTTTGATAGTTTCTAGAGTCCAAGGTCAGCTCTACATCCACTATGACACCCTTCCTCTTCCTTAAATGACAAAACTGAGATTCAATGACTTGTCCAGGGTCACACAGAGAGATTTAAGTCCAACGGTTCTTGACTCCAGATCCAGTGATCTCTCCAATGTACCACCTGTCCTCTTGAACAATAAAGGGCTGTACAAATCTGAATGTATCTGTCGCTTTATCTTGTCTCCCTGTGAGGCAGCTCAACATGCTGGATAGAGCACTGAGCTTGGTGTGGGACAGGATGTGGGTTTTAATCTAGTCTATGACACTTCATAATGATGTAGCCCTGGACAGTCTCCTTAACTTCAGCTTTCTTCTCTATAAAATGGGGGTAATAATTCTTGCTCAACATGCTTCATGGGGTTCAAGTGAGGAGATAATACCTAGAAGATTCTTTGTACACCCTGTAGGTCGAAACCCACACTCAAAAAACCCAAAACCAAAACTCAAAGTAAACGCTGGGCTTCGCTTAGAACTGAGAAAAGTGAGAGGCAAAGCAACAGACAGAGAGGGCATTATCAGAATCACTAGAGTTTATAGTATTTTGCTAATATGTGTCCCGTGATAGCCTTGGGAGGTGGTGGATTATTAACCCTGCTTTGCAGATAGGAATCTGAGGCTCAGAGAAAGTATCCGGCTAGTAAATATCAGAATGTTGTCTCCAGGTAAGTGGCACTATCAGACTGTGAGCTCCTTGGGCTATGCCTCCTGCTTGGCGCAGAGTAGGCGTTTAAGGAAATGCTTGTTGGCTTGAACATGATAAAGTGGATAGAATCCTGGACTTGGTGTTAGTGAGACCTAGGCTTCAAATCCAGCTTCTGACACTTATCATCTGAGCAATCGTGGTCGAGTAATTTCCACTCTCCGAGTCTTCCTTTCCTCATCTGGAAAATGGGGGTGATTGATGTCGTGCTTAATTCATTTGCATAGTTAATCAATCTCCCCAGCTGTCAACGTCCTCTTCGGGGTCAGCTCCACCCCAGCGATGCTGCCGCTCCAGGCGTCCAGTCCCTGAAACTGCTTCCGTTTTTTTTCCTTCCTCTTTCCCATCAGTATTTTTAGAAATCATTTAGTGTGCAAGACCAGCTTTCAGGACAGCTGGAGTCACTTCCCCTTTCCCCGACAGAGACGCTCACAACCCCATGGGCGGGGCTATGCCCCTGAGAGAGGGCAGATGTTTCCAGAGGAGCAGGACCCTCCCCGGGGGACACTGGAAAGTGAGGCAGCCTCTCAGCAAGCAGGAGGCAGCTGCTCACTGAGCAAGCCTGCCTGCTTTGTGGGTGTACATCACCGCTCACACCAACCAGGGACTTCCTCTGCTCCTCGGTTCTGGGCTGCTCACGAAGCTGCTTCTGCTAACCGCCCAGCCCCAGGCTCCTTTTAGGTCACTTCTAAACAATTCTCTGTGGTGGGGATGTCTCTCTCACCCAGCGGGTCCCCTTCCCTTTCTGTTAATGGGGGCAGGGGAGGCTGAGCCCCGGAAATTTTTGAGAAATGATAAAAAGGCAGTTAGCTGAGGAGAATGAAACAGCGATGGGCTTGGAATCCAGAGACCTAGGTAGATTTCTCGTCTGGTGCTCCCGAGCTGGGTGCCCTTGGGCAAATCAAATAACCTCCTTAGACCTCATTTTCCCGGCTACAAAATGAAGAAATCAGTATCTACTGAACATAAAGGGATGAATCGGGTCCTGAAGACATCTTCAGGTTTTGACTGTATGCATTATTATAGGATCATAGATTTAGAAGGAGAAGAGACGTGAGAAATAATATAGTCAGACCCTGACATTTGACATTTGAGGAGACTGAGTCTCAGAGCAACTTGGGCTTTGGTCAAGGGTCTAGCAAAAGGCAGAAGTGGGATTTGGAGTCAGAAGACCCTGGTTGGAATCTTAATTCTACTGCACACCAGCTGTGCACCCCTGGGCAGGTCAATGGCCCTCTCTGCATCTGAATTTCCTCCTGTAAGTAAGAATGATCACCTCCCCTTCATCAGAGGGCTATTGTCATGAAAACACCCTTGAAATCCTCAAGTCCTCGGGAAAATGGAAGCTCTTGATTACAATGTAGAAATTCTATTTCTTCCCTGAAATCTTCTTCCATTCAGTGTGTCTGTGGTGTGGATGTGTTCCTGGCCCCTCAAAGACTGTCTCAGCAGACCCCTACCTCTAGTGCAGTGGTTCTCAATCTTCCTAATGCCTTGACCCTTTAATACTCCTATGTGGGGGTATCTGCATGTGGGCAGACCTGCCTGGAGGTGGATACAGGAGTGGTGTCTCGGTTCCTTTGGAAATACGTGTTTTCAGATGGTCTTAGGTGACCCCTGTGACCCCTGAGAAAGGGTCGTTCAACCCCCAAAGGGGTCGCAACCCACAGGTTGAGAACCGCTGCTTCTAGCAGGTCTCATCTAGCTATCAAGGGCCTTAAGTGTGCCAAGACCAAACTACCAGGCATTCTAAGTTTAAGGACCCTAATGAAGTTTCTTATCAGGAAGAAGATGGGGTAAGTGACTGGATTACCTGGGCCAGTGGCCCAATTTTAAGTTCTGGTTCCTGAAATGACCCTGGGCTACTAAGAGCTGGCTGTGAGTTGGCCCAGAGAGAGACTTCAGACTGGACTTCCTAATTATTAGAGAGATTTCAGGGACAACTTATTCCCCTCTCCAAGTTGAGCTATTTGTGCAAGACATGCCTTTGGGATGGGCCAACTACTGTCATAAAGTTTAGAGCTGAGAGGGCCCCTAGAAACAATCTGATCTAATCTCTTCTGAGGCCCATGAGGAAACTGAGGCCCAGAGGCAGAGGGACTTGCCTAACATCACACAAATAGCCAAACTGTAAGTCAAAAGAAGGTCAAAGGCTCATGGACCTAAGGATGAAAGAGGTCTCAGAAGCCATCAAATAATTTACCAATCAACAAGCACCTATTAATTGCTTATTATGAACCAGGCGTTGAACTAGTTGCTAGGGATACTAAGAAAGAAAAAAGGCCCTGCCCTCAAGCAGTTTACATTGAAATAGGGAAAACAATACATTAATATAGAAATATACATAAAGCAAACATGAGATAATTTTGGGGAAGAAGATACTCCCGGTCTGGAGCAATCCTGTCCTTTTATAGATGAGAATAAATCTATAAAATGAGGCCCAAATTAGACGTGAAATCCAGGACTGAGTAGGGGCTAAGTGACAGGTTTAGCTTTTCTAACTCCTTATCCAGTGCCTTTTACACTGAGCCAGACTTCCTTTCTTCATCCCGGTGGAGTAAGACTCATCATACCAGGCGAAAAGGGGCACAGTGCTTTGTATTCTGCACTAATGAAGCAATATCGTTTGTTCCATCTCATTGCTTTAGAGTGGGGCTTGGGCCTTAAGCCCTGCCAAAGATCAGAGCATCTTAGGGATGGGAGTCCAGGCAGTTACTGAATCACACAAACACAATTCATAACTTGCCTTCTGAAAGGGAAAAGATGATTTCCAGACTCACCCCTGTCTCCCAGGCCCCTACCACTTATTTCCATAGGACAAGGAAATTCTAGGAAATCCTCAAGAAGAAAAAGGGAGAACCTTTGTGACCTGGACCACTCATTGATTCTTTTTTCCTTCTGAGCCTGGATTAAATGATGCCTCCTGTCTCTGACATTCCTTGTTCTAAGGTCCCTCCCAGCCCAGACATTCCCTTTTTTAAGGCTCTTCCTATCTCTGATATTCAAGGTTTTAAGACCCCTTCCAGCTCTGACTATCTCTATTCTAAATCCCCTCCCATCTCTGATATTCCAGGTTCTAAGATCCCTCCCACCTCTGATATTCCAGGTTCTAAAGCCCCTCCCACCTCTGACATTCCCTGTTCTAAGGCCCCTCCCAGCCCTGACATTCCCTTTTCTAAGGCTCTTTCTACCTCTGACATTCCAGGTTTTTAGGCCCCTTCCAGCTCTGACATTCTCTGTTCTAAATCCCCTCCCATCTCTGATATTCCAGGTTCTGAGAGATCCCCACTAGTTCTGATGTTCCCCGTTCTAAAGTTTCTCCTAATTCTCAATTCTATGCTATTTATTATGCTCAAAGCAAATGGTGACAAATATCTTGTACACATTAAGAGCTTAATAACTATTTAAAGAATACATAAATTCATGGTCCCTTTTCTGCTCCTACCTTTCCCTTTCCTTCCCTCATGGCAATGACTCCTAATCACAGAAACTCAGTGGTAGAAAGCACCTCTCTGGAGAAATTTGGTCCAGTCCGGACTTCAACAGGAATCCCATCTACAATATCCTTCACAAGTGGTGCTTCTGTCTCCCCTTGAAGACCATTTCTCTCCCCCCACCCCTTTGCCCCAGTGATGGGGAGCTCACTCCATTCCTCTCTGACCCAGCTCTGAGTTTTAGGAAGTTTTTTCTTACGTCAGGCTACAATGTGTCTCTTCTCGTTGCTCCTGATTCTTCTTCCCGGGGCTAAGCTGGCCATGAAGTACCCATAGGGAGAGGAGAAAAAAGTAAGATGGACCATTTCTCACAGTGAAATGCTCCTCCTGGCCACCCAGCTTCAGGTTGGAGTAGGATGTTCTTCTGTCTTTTATAGGATCATGAGATTTAAATATTTTAGTGATGAGGAAATTGAGTCTTAGAGAAGGAAAGTGATTTTCCCAAGGCCACAGAGCTCAGCTCTCTCCTTCACTTTCTTCCCTCTCCTCAATTTTTCTGTTCAGTTCTCCTTTCTCGGATGACAATACTCACTCTTCAGATCCTGCCCCCGCCTGTCCCCGGAGACTTACCTGGGTGACACAAAGTCATGCTGAGCCCCCAGAGAGGAGAGCAAACCCCACTCCTGCCTGCTTCTGCCTTCTCCTGTGCCTCTGCTTGACCTGGCCGTCCCTGTTCCCTGTGATGGTAGCCTCTATGACTCTCTGACACAGAGGATGTGTCACCCGGGGTGGAACATGTTAGTTTTCTTGGGGCTCCAAGCTCCTCCCCCTCACCATAGCCAGAGGGGAAGTCCTCAGACTCTGGGGTTTTGCTGTGCAGAGTTTCTAACTCTGATACTTCCTAAAAACTGCCCCCCAAGAAGTCTCTAGGAGCCTCGGGGGCTTTGCATTTCTGGCCAGTACACCATAAAGAGAAAGAAGCCAGGAAGGGAGTGAGACACACCCAACAAGTGAAAACTGGCGTTGGCCAAGTGACCCAGAGGTGGCTGATCTCCCCTAGAAGGAACAGAGCAAAGAATCCCAAGAGTTTCAGAAATTCTAGAAGGCCCCTTTCAGCTCAAACATTCTGCTTTCTAAACTCTCTGCTATATTCCCTGTTCTGAGACCCCACCCAGTTTCTACATTCCACACTCTAAGGCTCTTCACAGCTCAGACTTTCCAAGCTCTAACATTCTATGTCACATGTTCCCTACCAGTTATAATGTTTTATCATTTTGTTGTTTGTTATAAGGTCCTCTGAGTTCTGACAATTTCTGGGACTTTCTTAGGGACAGAAAGGAAGAGAAGATTGGAAGACAATTGGGGAAGGTGGAGAAAGTGAGGGTAGGGGTGGAGAGGTGAGCAAAAGGACAGGGAACCAAGGACATACAGATATCAGGGGAACACAGTATTGAAGGCTGGTTGAGGAGAAAAGTGGAGAAGAATGGAACCAATATAATGGGAGAGCAGAGGTAGGGGCAGGGG
>CM053585.1:381564319-381596885 GCA_028646515.1 Pseudochirops corinnae
GGGTGAAGACTGGCTGACTTTTATGATCCTTTCTGACTCTAAAGCTATTATATTCTAAGATTGTTGGTCTACACTGTATGTAGGAACACAACAACATCCCCATGCTATATGTGAGGAACAGCCCTCACTACAATTGAGAGAGGAGGATGCTCACTGGGAGTTCCTTACACCAATGATCTCACTGGTCCAGTACAAAGCAAAACCAGGAGGCCCAATGGAATCACTGTATGAAGGAGACACACATAACTGGATCTTTTTAGGCAAGACACATTGACCACATCATTTTTAAGGAAAAAGAAGTCACTATTTATGTCTAAAAGAGTGCTGTCATCCTGAGGTCAAAGCTCAAGGAGAAGAACCAGTTCAGAGCAATGAACATCTTTGAAACATATTTCTTAAATTATGTCTTTGGAATATAAAGGTGGATGACAGTGGATTTAAGAAGTATCTGAATAAAAATATATATGATATTAACAAAGCACAAGGTCCACCCCCCCTAAGGCAGCTATAAGAAGATGAATACTTCCTTGTTGAAAGGAGGAAGAGAATCAGTTAAAGACTGTATGATAAACACATTAAAAAATTTACAAAAATATTTCCTGCCCAGACCCCACTTTACAGAGCAGTAGTAAAAGCTGAGAATAGATAGGTGCTATTTGCCTTTTCTTTTTCTTTTTAATTTGATTTGTTTATTTACTTTTAGTTTACAAGATTCAGTTCCATAATCTCTTGAGTTTCAAATTTTCTCCCCTTCCTCCCACCCCCCCCTCCCCGCCCCCTGCTCCATGGTGGCGTGCAATCCAGTATGGGATCTGCAGATACTTTCACATTGTACAATAGTCTGGTTGTATAGAAGGGTTGTAACCAACGGAGTGAACAATGGGAAAAAAGAAAGAGAACCAAACGTGGAAAAGAATGATAGCATGTAGATTGCTTCAGTCTCCATTTAAACTCTGGTCTTTCTAGATCTTTCTCTGCATGTAGATATCTCCTTCCATCCTGAGACTTGTAGAGTTGTCTTATACCTGTGCGTTGCTGAGAAGAATCCACTTTATCAAAGCTGGTCGTCACACATACGATATGTCTGTGATTATGTACAAATTTCTCCTGGTTCTGCTCTTCTCACTTAGCATCAGTATGTATAAGCCTCTCCAGGTGAATATGAAGACCATCTCCTTGTAGCACAATAGTATTCCATCACATTCATACACCACAACTTGTTTAGCCATTCCCCAATGGATGGGCATCCCCTTAATTTCCAGTTTTTTGCCACCACAAAGAGAGCTGCAATAAATATTTTTGTGCATATGGATCTTCCTCCCACTTCTATGATCTCCTTGGGACAGAGCCCCAGAAGTGATATTACTGGGTCAAAGGGTATGCAGTTATTTTGCTATTTGCCTTTTCAAAAGTAACTGGTACACCATCAGATGGAGCCTAGGAAATGGCTAAGATCCAAGAGAGAAAACCAACATGGTCAACATCCACACTAACTCAATGAAAAATTGAGCCCCAGCCCACAAATCTGTGTCAAGTTCTTGGTCCATTTACAACATCTGTGCCAGATATAGATATCGAAGGATGCCCTGTCTACGCTGTGGTCACTTTATCTTGGCATATGGTTCTAGCCACTACAACATAAGAAAATATTTAGGTGTACAGAGCACAGTACTCCACACTGACATTTATATAGAGTTAACCTAAGATAGTTCATTCCCCTAAAAAGAGAATATACATTTGCGATCCAGTAGGGGGAGATGACCCCCATAGAAAGAGCTACTTCCCTCTTTCTAATCTTACACCAGCTACTATACCTTGCCAGCCCACAAGTTCACAATTTCTAGGGTTTATTTGCAAGGGAAAAAAATATGCAAATTCAGAAACAAGAGGGTGAGGTCTTTAGAAATGAAGCTAAAAGAAATTTGCCTCATGCCAGACTAGGCAGATCCTAAACTCTCTGATTTCTTCTATCAAACTCCCAGTTTCCAGGAATAGCTTGACCCAGAATGATTCCCAAAGAGAACAACAGCCCTTCAAATACATGAAATCCCACAATCTACTCCTCCCTACTTTCTTGATAGACCATCCTGATTTTTTTTCCTCCAGGCTAAACTCTTCCATTCCACTGGTCCTCGTCTGGGCTCAAGGATCTGCACCACATTGGTCACCATTCCTGGGGTGTCTAGCTCATCAATGTCCTTTTGAAAGCTAGTTCCCAGAACCAATCACAGTCCTCCAAATGAGGTGTTCTTGATATAGAGTCTGTAAACTTAAAAAAAAGTATAACTATTTCAATAGAATTGTTTTTATTTGTAGGGAAGGAGAAAGGAATGAGTGTTTATATCCCTACATGCCAGGCACTCTGCCAAGTGACTTACAACTATTACCTCATTCGATCCTCACAACAGCCCTAAGGGGTGGCCCCATTTTACAGTTGATGAAACTGAAGCAGACAGAGCTGAAGTCACTTGCCAAAGTCACAGAGCTAGGAAGTGTCTGAGTTCAGACTCTGTAATCCTGAGTACTTTATTTTTTGCTTTGAAAAACATGATTCAGAGAAGGGGTTCACAGGCTTCACCAGATTGGCTGCTAAAGGGGTCCTTGCCAAGTAAAAGGTTTCGAATCCCTCCTCCAGATGGAGTTTGACCCAGGTAGAAGACAATAGGACTGTCCTTCTGGGAGGATATCCTTTGCATGATGGGCTTGAGGGTTTGATTTGAACTCGCCTCCAGGGCCAGTGTTCTATTCACTGCACCACTTAGCTTCCCCTGAAAAAAATTCAGGATGGTCTATCCAGAAACCAAAAGCCAGTTTCCTTGGAGGCTCCTCTGAGGTGCCACCTCCCCCCAGAGCTTCTCCCTGACCTCCTTCAGCCCTCCTCCAATTGCCTGGTATTTTCTCATCAGCATCCATGTCGTATCTAGTCACACTTTCCTCCATTGTGTCTCCATGTGCCTAGCACTGTACCTAGCCCTGAGCAAATGTTTATTGAATGGAATCAAATGTGTTCCCATTCGGGGCTGCCTAGGATGGCCCAGCAGATCTGGGGAGGAGGAGGGATGGGCACAAAGGAATGTGAAATAATTAGCAAATAGGGGAAGTGGGGAAGCAAATGGGACTAGCCTCTCCAGGGTGCAGTTCTCAAACAGCCAAGGGAGAAAGAGCAGCAGGAACCCAGCCAGGGTGGGGGAGAATCAGGAACCCAACAGGAACAGTAGGATCCAACTAGGGCAGGGGAGAAGCAGGAACCCAGCTAGGGCAGGGAAGAAGCAGGAACCCAGAAGGAATAGCAGGAACCCAGCTAGGGCAGAAGCAGAGGCAAGGGAGAGTTTGCAGACACCGGAAAACAGGAGTCTACAGGCTCTGAATGTCTCCATCACCTGTCTTGGTTTTAGCCTGGATCCACAATCTGGCCTTGGGGATTATTTAGAGCTAAGGAGAACTTGGATATTGTCTAGTGTCTAGATTCTAGTTCAATTATTTCATTTTGCAGATGGGAAAGCTGTGAAGATACTTTTAATGCTTCCAGTTACTTCCCAGGCCTCAGTTTCTTCATCAGTAAAATGAGGAGGTTAGACTGGATGATTTCTGTGGTCCTTTGCAGCTCCCAAGCTGTGATCCTGTGGCTGAGTGGGAACCCCATTTATTGGGGTCTAACAACCAACAATGCATGTCCATCTATCAACCAAGCAACGCAAGCATTTGTTTAGTGCCTGCTCTGAGCCAGACATGGTGCTAGGTTCTGGGGATAGAAAAATCCAAAATGAAACAGCCTTCCCCTCAAGTTGCTTATGGTGTTAGCAACACATGTGTATAGACACACATGTGTCTATATACATGTGCAACAGATGTCTATTAGCCCACACATGATATTATACATAGATACATGGCTTATGTATACATATATAAGCACACATACATGTAATATTATAGATAATTAATATATGCATAATGTACTATATATGTGCATATATATATATATATATAATATATGCATGTTTATATATGAAGTATATGGCCTGGGCCTACTCTCCCAAACCCTAGTCCCATGGTAGGTGGATTTCTCAGATAGCAACCATTGCTCTTTTCCTTAGGGTTCTAGGAAATCCTGAGAAGCTTGGGGAGGGGGAAGGGGGAGTACCACTGCTCACCTGGACCATTGTAATAGATCTCTTGATTGGTTTCCTTACTTCTTTCCAGCTTCTTCCCACTCCAATCCATCCTTCCTGCACTGCCCGAATTATTTTCCTAAACCACATATCTGACCCTATTCCTCCCCTGGTCAATAACCTTCAGTGGCTCCCTATTATCTTGAGCACTAAAGTGATATCCTTTCACTTTGGATTTCAAGTCCAACAGAATCAGGTCCCATCCTGCCTTTCTAACTTATTACATTCTTCACGTGTTACCCCCCCTCAATGATCAACCTAAACTGATGTCATCTCTGAGTTTCTCCCCAGTTTCATTTAGGTCTGAATTCTAATTCTGCTCCTTGCTACCCATGTGATCTTGGACAAGTCATTCATTTAACCTCCATAGGAAATGCTTCAAATCATTTAGAGGCAGGAGGACTTTAGTCTATTCCCCTGATTTTTAGAAGGAGAAAAGTGAGGTCAGAGAGCAGGTAATGTCCAAGGTCACACAGCTGATAAGTAGCCAAGCTGAACTAGGGATGGGTGGATGCCTGGTTTGCCTGGGGCCTCCCAGGAGAGACAAAAGCAAAACACAGAGGCCCTTTTGTTTCTGCTGATGGCCTTCCTGGGAATGACATCACATCTCCTCTCTACCCCTGAGGTCCTCCACTTATTTAGCTCAAAATGCACAGCCTTGGTCACAGAATTCCCTAGGAACCTAATGAGAAAAGCAATAGATTTGGAGCTGGAAGAGACCTCAGAGGTCACCTCATCCAACCCCCTCATTTTCCAGATAAGAAGCCTAGCCACCTCCTCTAGGAAGTCTGCCCTGATTCCCTTGGGCAGTAATGGCCTTGGCCCTCAGACCTCACAAAGCTGTTGTTTCTACCCTCTCAGATACACTTATACGTCACTTATATGTATTAGTTGCTTAGGGAACACCAACAATGACATGAGAGAAACAGAGCTGCTACCTCTTTCATTTCCCAACTCTGTACCTTTGCTTCTGCTGGTACCCTTACCTGGAATGCTATCTTACCTTCTCTATCCAAACCTACTTTCCATTCTCATCTCCTTGAAGAAGTGGAAAAGTCTTACCTAAACATGATATTTCTGTTGAAACCCCATCTGTACATAGAATGTAATGAGTAGAAACAGTTTTGCTAAATTGAGTTGGATTGAGCTATCACAAGCTACCTTCTATCTCTGGACCTCAATTTCCCCATCTGTAAAATGGGTGATCATTTGGGTCTTAAGATTCTGTGAAAACCAGGAAGTTGGAGGAGAGACCCACATCTGGTACTGCTCCTTTTCTTTGTCTCCTACTTCTGTCACTTAAGACCTGTATGACCTTGGACAATTGATTTCACCCCAATGGCTTGAATATTTTCATTTGTAAAATGGGGTAGTGGCACACTATGATCTCTTGGGCACCTTCCAGCTCCAGAACTATGAGCCTATGACTTGAGTTTGAATCTTGGATCTGTGACTTTGGGCAGCTCACCCAACCTTCCTGGGCCTCAGTTTCTACAGATGTAATGTAAGGGGGCTGAACCAGATGGCTCGTGAGGCCCCTAGGTCTGTGGTCCCATGATCCAATCTGGCCTCAATGTCCTCATCTGTAAAATGGAAGACAGGATGAGATGGCCTCTGAGATTGCTTTCTACCCAGGGCAGATGATCCTGGCCATATAATAAATGCTTATTAAACAAATCAGTCAATTTGGTGACCCAGACTCAGAATTGTCAACCATGAATTTTCACCTGGGAGCAGACATGCCAACTGGGGGCAGGGCATGAGACAAGTCAGCCACAAGTGCAGCTTCATGGGCTGGGACAGACTCATCTGAAGCCCCTGGGAGATCAAGGTGGACCTGAGAGAGTGGTCACCTCAGTGATTGACTGCTGGGGGTGGCACCTAGGAGCCATGTACCAGCCAGAACACTCCAAGGTGAGGGGTGAGCACAGCAGTCATTGTGAGAAGGAAGCTCATCCTACTGGCTGTCTCGTACTTGTTAGGACTTTGCTGGGCAGGCCTCCTATCACTTTGCTCCATGTGCTTTGGAAGGAAGGCCTAGATTTGGAGTTTAAGGGTCTGTGACTGTTGACTCATCCCTTGGTCTATTTGGACTTCAGTTGTATCTTCTATAAAATGACAGAACTGGGCCAGCTCTGAATTCTATGACCCTGCAATCCCTCTGCCTTGTGGTGGAAGGTTGAGGCCCCGCTGGAGAGGGAAGCTGTGGCCGCACTAGGAAACATTGGTCATGGCGTCATAGTGCAAGGGGCCTTGGAGGTCATTTGGTTGATTCCCTCCTTCCCACCTTTCACAGATGAGGAAACCAAAGTCCAAACAAGAGGAAGGAGACTTCTGTATTTCCTAAAATCTCAGAATCCCCAAATTGGAAGGACCCTTAGAGGTTGTCCAGTCCAAACTGTAACTGAACAGAAATCCCTTCAATCTGTCAATCTACAAATGTTTATGAAACACAAAGCACTGTGCTTGATGCTGGGAGCACAAGAACAAAGACTGAAATAGTCTCTCTCTGTGAGGGAGACAAAATACATAAAGATACATAAATACAGGGTGTGTAGATAAATGTTTAACAACGGGCTCTGGGGGTGGGGGTGGGGAATGCAGGCCACACTTCTACCTTTAATCTGCCTATTAACTTCTTCTCCATTGCTCTCTTAAGTTCAGTCAAGTCAACAAAACAACAAATCAAGGCCTGATTTGTAGCATTTGAGGATTTCCCAGGTGTGAATGCTCACACTGAAAATTTAACAATCAACTTGCTGTTTGAGCTGGCTCCACTCATCTCTGAAGAGAATGAATGTAAAGTAATTGGATATGAGATCATGTGGTAACTTTGTAATTTGGGGAGATCAGGAGAGGCTTCCTGCAGAAGGAGGTGCTGAAGCTGTGTCTTAAAGAGAGATTCAGAGGGAAGGAGGGGCTACCTTTCATGCCTGGCAGGCCCAGCAGCGGTTCCCTCAGCCACCTTGCCAGGGTGACCTTCTCCTAGGGGGCTCTAGAGCGCTGGGGCTCCCACTCACCCAAAGGGGCCCAAACTTCTCCTTCAAACCACATGCCCCGCCTCCTGTGAACGGTGGGGGGGGGGGGAGGGGGAGGCAACAGATTGAGTAAGGCAGTTCCCCTTCCGCTTCTCCCCACTGCTTTCCAACGACCTGCCAATCTACCAGCCTGTTAATTATTATTTTTCTTCTTCTCCCTGTCTCCTTGGGAGGCCAGTTTCTCTCGTTCCTTGGCTGCCCGGGAGGAGTCAGCCTTCTCCTCTTTCCCTGCCTCAGCGCCTCCAGGAGCCCAGAGAACATGCAGGCTATCAAATGTGTGGTGGTGGGAGATGGGTAGGTAACTTGGTTTGCTTCTGGACAGGGGGGGCGGGGGGGGGGATCTTTGGGGAGGGCAGTTTACCAATGTTTAATTTTTTATCTAGTTTGAGTTCTTCCTACTTCTCTTACCAACTCTGTCCCGAATCCCTTTCTCTTTAGCCCTAGAGCATTCTCTGCATTCTAGAGTCAGGGGTCTGATGGGGAACAGCTGTAAAGAGCCAAGTCTCTTCTCTCAGTGGCAGTTCCAAGTCTTCAGCCTGTGTGGCACAGGGTGACTTGGGCTATTTATGGTGTCTCACCTGCTTGCCCCTACCCTAAGTCTGCTGAAGGAATGGGCCTGGGGTGAGGTGAGGTCAGGCTAAGATTCTTACCTAGACTGAGCTCAGCATCATGGGCGTTGGTGCATCCTTGATGCCCCATGGTGGGGCCAGGAGGGGCCTTCTCTTCTTCCATCTCTGGGGAATCTGACCAGGTCCAGGGCCATGATGATGGTGGTCCTACCACCAGACTGGGATCTTGTTGGTCTTCAGAAGGAATGTGAAGGTTGGTGGTAGTAGGAGAGGCTTGATTGGTATGAACACAATGTGAGAAGAGGTTGGAAGTTATGTAGAGTGAGTCATGAAATCTAAATTTGGCTCAAATCTCAGATACTGGACCTGGAGTTAGGAAGATCTGTGTTCAAATCCTGCCCCTGATTCTCTTACTAGCTGTGTGACTTTGGGCAAGTCACTCTGAACATCTTCTGCAAAATGAAGAGGGTGGACTCTGATCTTTGGGGTCCCCTCCAGCTTTAAATCCATGGTACTATCATATTTCTAGGCCTCAGTTTCCTCATCTGTAAAATAAGGGTTACGTTAGATGACCTCCATCGCTCCTGGCAGTTCTAAATCAGCTGTTTCCTTATGAGCTCTGCTCCTTGCAACCTCTTCAACCTTGGACAAGGTATTGAAATTCTATGAGCTTGTTTCTTCCTCTGTGAGATAAAGAAGGGGTGGAGGGAGGACTACATGCTTTTAATGTTTCCTTTGGATATTAAATCCTCTGAACTTCCATCATCCTCTACCGGGATTCAGGCTCCGACTCTACCTGGCATGACCTTGAATAAGTCACTCCCCCCTAGACCTCCATTTTCTTTCCTGTAAAGCAAGGACTCCATCACCAGGGTCTCTTCAATATCTATTTTGTGTTTATTTTTCAAGAGGACCAGGGTATGACATTTTGTATAGGGAAGAGATAGGGAGAATCAGGGACCAGAAAGACTCCTTGTAGGGCAGAGAATGCAGGGCTGGGAGAAGGCCTTAGAATGTGGAATGGTACCGATGGGAAGGCTGTCAGAGCTGGCTGTGGGGTGGAGGGTGGAAACTTATTTAGAGCATAGAATGTTAGTATTAAGAGGGATCCTAGAACCCTGAATGTCAGAGCTGGAAGAAAGCTTTAGAAAGCAGAATGTTGGAGCTGAGAAGGCTCTCAGAGCACAGAAGATCAGAGCTGGGAGTGGGGAAGGGGATCCCGAGAGTAATGAATGTTAGAGTTGAGAGAGAACCTAGAAAATGGAATGTTAGGGCAGAGAATATTGAAATTTTGAATTTGAAATGCCAGAGCTGGGAAGGAACCTTCAAAGTACTACAGGTGAAGAATATGACAAATAAGGTCACACAGACACAGACACAGACACAGACACAGACACAGACACAGACACAGACACACAGACACAGACACACACAGACACACACAGATACACACAGACACACAGACACACAGACACAGACACACAGACACAGACACACAGGCACACAGACACACACACCCACACACACACACACACACACACACACATACACACACACACACAGTGACTGAGCCTAGACCTTGAAGCTGTTCTGCTGACCCAAACACCAGGGCACTTTGCTGAACGGGCTGGGGAAGGTTGTATACAGGTTAGGAGCACCCAGCTGGGTCCCTGGTTGGCACTAGGAGAGTTAATAGTGCTGGGATGTTATCTACACTGATCCCTTCCCCCCCCCTCTCTCCCACTCATTACTTTTCTGAACTTGTTATTGAGCGGAAGTTGGTGAGCCAAACGCTCTTCTTATTCAAAATGGAGGGGGGAGGGGGCAGGGGGAGGAGAAACTGAACCAGACAGGGATAGGAAGAAAAAGGAAACTTAGAAGCAAATTGTTCCTCAGACAGGAAGTCAAAGACTCAAATGTGGAGGCTGGTCTTTATACCCCACACCTGACCCAGGAACCCCCCACCCCTTCCAGCTCAGGCTGTGCATTCCAGAGCCTTCTTTCCCCTCCCACCCCTTACAGTTTTGATTCCAAAGTGAGTTGTCCCTGAGCAGATCATAGAAGCAGGAGGATTAGATCAAAGGAGAAGAAATGGGAGACACAAAGGGGCTAGGAGAGATGGGCAAAGGAAGGCCCTTGGGGTCAGATACTTATGTAATCTTTGAATCATAGAATTTTAGAATGTCAGAACTAGGAGGGACCTTGGAACTTGGAACATCATCAGTGGGAGGGACCTCAGAACAGGGAATATTAGAACTGAGAAAGACCTTAGAATATGGAATGTCAGTTCTATCAGTTCCAAATCTCTTTTTACACTTGGGGACACTGAGGCACAGAGAAGGGAGGTCTCACAGTGAGCTTGTGGCAGACCCAGGACTTCTGGCTCTCAAGTGTTTTTCTAGTTCCATTACTTGCAGGAGTTGGAGGAGGAGGAATACTGGGGCTCCACAGAAAGTGTGGTGAACTTAGAGTTTCTTCCCCATGGCCAACCCGGTGTGACTGGCTTGAGGGGGTTAAGGAGCGGTCAGCCATCAGGCCCTAAAGGGAAGGGCAGCCTCTTCACTGGGAATGAGAAATACAAAGGGGGAGGCACTAAACTTGTGTCCTGTCTCTTCTTTATTTCAGAGCTGTGGGTAAAACATGCCTCCTCATCAGCTACACCACCAATGCCTTCCCTGGAGAATATATTCCCACGGTGTGAGTACCCAGAGAAGAAGGGATGGTCTGGGAAGGGGCAAAGGGGCAAACTCAAGAGCTCTATGGGGGGGAAGGAGAATTTAATCCCATCAAGACTGGGTGGTGTAGTGTATAAAAACAGCTCTAGAGTCAGGACCTGGGTTCAGATCCTACTAGCTGTGTAACCCTGGGTTAATCACTTAGTCTCTCTGAACTCAGTTTCCCTACCGATAAAATGAAATGGTAGACTAGACAATCTTCCAAAAAGTTCCAAATCTGAGTGAAAAGGAAGACTCAGGGTGTAGATCAGCCTGGTCATGAGCTAGAATCCCCTTTATAACATATTCTTGGCAAGTAGCCAAACAGTATTCATCTGAATATCTCCAGTGATGGCGACTTCATTGCATGTGTTGTTTAATTATTTTCCAGTCATATCAACTCTTTGTGACCCCATTTGGGGTTTTCTTGGCAAAGACACTTGGAGAGGTATGCCATTTTCTTCTCCAGCTCATTTTATAGATGAGGAAACTGAGGCAAGTAAGGTTAAATGAATTGTCCAGGGTCACACAGCTACTAAATGTCTGAAGGCAGATTCGAACTCAGGAAAATGGGTCTCCCTGACTCTAGACCTGGCACTCTACCCAATGCGGTGCCATCTAGCTGCCCATCACTGTTTGCAGAGCTAGGCTATTCTACTTTGGGGTAGATATAATCATTAGAAAGGTGTTCTGATTTTTTTTCATATATACATCTGAAATCTGCCTCTTGCCAGATTCTGCTTTTGTCCTCTGGGTCCTGAAGAACAAAGTTAATCCCTATTTTACATAACAGTCTTAGGGATACTTGTAGCCAGGTCCCTAAATCTTATCTTCCCCAGATTACACACCTAGTTCTTTCTACTAATCCTTGTATAGCACAGTTGCCAGTCTCTTTGTCAACATGGTGGTCCTACTTTAGACTGTCTCCTCTTTGTTCATATCCTGTCTGAAATGTGGCTCTTGGTGTGATCTGACCAGAGCAGAACATGGAAGGTCCATTCCTTCCCTAGTGCTGGCCATTATACTCACTTTAATGCTGGCTGAGATGGTGTTAGCTTTTGGGAGACTCTACTAAACTATTGACTCATATGGTGCTTTTAGTAACCCATTTTACAGATGGAAAACACCAAGAATCAGAGTGCCACACAGTTAGGGAGTATGTCTAAAGCAGAATTCTAACCTAAATCTTCCTGAAGAAGGGTCTAGGGTTCAGTTGTGTGCACTGTCCCTTTCTGGCCTGGGATTCTTTCTTTTTCAAAAAAAAATATTTATTTACTTTTAATTTACAACATTCAGTTCCACAAGCTTTTGAGTTACAAATTTTCTGCCCCTCCCTCCCTCCTCTCCCTGCCCCCCATGACAGCATGCAATCCTATATAGGTTCTAAAAATACCTTCATATTAGACATTAGTCAAGTTGTAAAGAAGGATTATAACCAACGGAAAGATTATAACCAACGGAGTGAACAATGAGCAAGAAGGAACAAAGCAAAGCAAAACAAAATGAGAGAGAGAGCAAGTAGTTTTCTTCAATCTGCATTCAAACTGTAATTCTTTCTCTGGATGTGGATAGCCTTTTTTATCATGAGTCTTTCAGAGTTGTCTTCTAACCTTGCCTTGCTGAGAAGAGCCCTGTCTATCAAAGTCAGTTGTCACACATAGATGTGTCTGCAATTGTGTACAATGTTCTCCTGGTTCTGCTCCCCTCACTCAGCATCAGTTTATATAAATCTCTCCAGGTTATTATGAAGTCTGTTTGCTCCTCACTTCTTATAATACAATAGTATTCCATTACATTCATATACCACAACTTGCTTAGCCATTCCCCTACTGATGAACATCCCCTTGATTTCCAATTCTTTGCCACCACAAAAAGAGCTGCTATAAATATTTTTGTGCATATGGATCCTTGGGATTATTTCTTTACAGAGACTATTTTAGCCCTGAACATTCCTTCCAGATATTGTAGGCGTTCACACAGGAGATCCCATTCTGGGAGCTTAAAGAGTGCCCTCTAGGAGAGGGATGATGCTTGGTTCCAACCCTAGTGTTGGCTTCTGTCCAGTGGGGCCTCATGCACATGAACATAGCAAAGAGATCATAGAGTCTCAGAGCTGGAAGAGACTTCAGATGTGATCTATTTCAGGTTGGATGTGAAAAATATTTTCCCCTTCAGTATTTGGGAGAAGTGACTATATAGTGCAGACTATATAGACTCTTCTTGAATACCAATACAGACAGGGAGCTTGCTACCTCAAAAGGCTGTCACTTTGGGGCAACTCTGATTGGAAGAAAGTTGTCTTCCCGCTTCTCCACCACCAATATGGCTAAATTTTAGTCTATTCCTTTATTTGATCTGTGTATGTCATGGTTTCTAGTTCCTTATCCAGGTCCAGAGAGACTGCTATTGTTAGGTAGGTACATTGTATGGTAGTTAGCACATTGGGTGTGGAATCAAGGAAACCTGAGTTCAGATCATACCTAAGTTACTTACTAGCAGTGTGATCTACGGTAAGTCACTTTCCTCCTCTGGGCCTCAGTTTTCCCATCTGCCAAATGAGGTGGTTGGACTAGATGATCTCAAAGGACTTGTTCTAGCTCTAGGGTCTAGGGTCTTTTGGTCTTATTAACCTCATCCCTATTTTCTTTGCTTCATGAATAAAAAAGTACACCATGTCCATTGATGCAGCTTGGTCTTTGGAGATATCCTTTCATTGTGACCTTTCTGCTCTGGTCCTAGCTCTGACCCTTGCTGAGGGATTATCCATTGTCCAGAAGTTGGAGACAGATCCACAATTCCAAGAAATTGACTGTTGCCTCTCATGGCATTATAGGCTCATGGGTTTAGAGCCGTAAGGGATCTCAGAGGCCATCTTGTACAACCCCTTTGTTTTACTGATGAGGAAACTGAGGCCCAGATAGGTTAAGTAATTTACCCAAGGTCACATAGATAGTAAGCATCAGGGACAGATTTTTACCCCAGGTCCTCTGATCCTGGAGGCAGGGATCTTTCTACTATAGCAGGCTCTATCTTCTGCACTCCAACCTCCACCAAAGCACCTCTTGGACCTTGGGAATTCCACTGCAATTTATCTTTGATGAGAAGCATGGAAGTTACAGAGAGGCAGATTTAGGATCAATAGAAGGAAGAACTCCCTGGCATTTAGAGTTGCCCAGTGGAATGTGTTGCTTTGGGAGGTACTGAGTTCCCCATCTCTGTAGGAATTAAAGAAGAGACTTTCTACCATGTCACACCACTTCTAGTTTATCGACACAGCTCATTTCAGGGATGTTATTGAGTGGATTCTTGCTTGGAAGGGAGGTTGGACTAGTTGACTCCCAAGGTCTGGATCTTAAGAGCCTAGGATGTGAAATCCCTTATCTCATTCAATAGAGATCAGATCTGTTTGTCTGCAGAATCCCTCCCCCCTCATCCTTTTAGCAGGTGTTTGAGGGATAAGAGAAAATGAAAGAGTGGATAAATGTGCTCCATTAACTGTATGACACAGGTCTGTCATAGCCACATGCCACCCTCCCACCTCTGACCCTCTCTTAGAGCAGCTTAAAGGATCTTGTCATATTTACTATGTCAGTCATGTGACTCTATTTCAGCTGACCTGATCAAGACTTCAGAGGAGCAGTTAGCCGCCAAGGGAGAGAATGTTTAGAGGAGGAAAAATCGCCCCACTGGTGAATGGGAAAGAGCACTGACCTGATTATAATCAAGAGATTTGGGTTCCGGAGCCACCTTTAACTGACTTTATGACTTTGGGAAAAATCTTCTCTCTTCCTCTGTTTCCGCATCTGGAAAATGAAAGAGGAGAAATGCCTCATCTAAAAAGGACCATCAGGTTCTAACATTCTATGATCTCTGCTTAGTGATGGTGGATAGCACCAGTGAATCCACAAGCATTTTTGAAGTGCCTTCTATGTGTCAGGTGCATAGTAGGGATATAAAGTGAAAGAGTTTTTGCCCTCAAGGAGCAAGCATTCTACCAGGCGGGATAGTACATACACATGTAAGTATATACATAGTACAGACAGGGTAATTGGGGCGAGGACTGGGAGGATCAGGAAAAGCTTCCTGTCCAAGGTGACGCTTGAGCAGAAAATTAGAAATTAAGGAAATCAGAGATTCTAAGAAGCAGCCATGAGGAAGAAATGCATTGTAGGCATGAAGGACAGTCTGTGCAAACACTCGGAGATGAAAGATGGAATATCATGTGTGAGGAAAAGCAAGAAAGCCAGTATGTGAAAATGACTGATGCCAGGGGAGCTAGGTGCCACAGTGAATAAAGCACCCACCCTGGAGTCAAGAGGACCTGAGTTCAAATCCAGCCTCAGACATTTAACATTTACTAGCCGTGTGACTTTGGGCAAGTCATTTAAACCCGATTGCCCTGCTTTCCCCACTCCAAAAAGACCAAAAAAAAAAAAAAAAAAGGTCTGACCCCTAACAAGGATGGAGCTATGAGGTTTCACCCTCTGGCTGTTCCAGAATGAGGCCCTTCATGGCACCGTTTCTGGGGGTCTTAGGGACAATAAGGAAATCCATTTAGGGGGCTCAAGGTTTGCACATTGATGGTGCAAAGAGCAGATTAAATCATGAAGAGAAAAAAAGCCCACGTGTGGAGTCTGGGTCTGTTGGCCACAGGGCCCCAGCACCCCCTAACTGGCTGTGTTCCCCTGAGCCAGTCACTGAACTTGTCTGGACTGCTGTCTCCTGCTCTGTAAAATGGTGAGGTTGGATCACATGATGTCAGCGGCTTCTTTTAGCTTTAACACAGAATCTAGGGATTTTTAAAAAAAATGCATGATGAACATTTGGAGATTTTACATAAGGAGCTAAGTGACAGTTTAGCAATTCTGGTAGTTTCCTTCTATGTTATGTGCGTGTGGGTCCAATCCAAATTCAATGTTTACAAGGTTTATAAGAGAGTGTAAACAGTGCCTCGGCACGTTTATTTCCAGCCAGTCATGAGGCCCTTTCTTTCTCAGCTGCTCTGATCAGCCTTCAGAGGAACAATTAGCCACCAAAGGGGAAGAGGTTTAGAGGGGCGGGAAATCCCACCACTTACTGTCTTGGAGAAGAGCACTGACCAAGGAGGGAAGGTCAGAGGTGGGAGGGACATATATGGCTGCTACAGCCCTGTGTCATATGGGAAAATCATTGAGCAAAGTGCCAGAAAGCCTGAATCGGAAAACTGGCTGACTCTGAACAGCTGTGGGAGCCTGAAGAAGCCTTGTGACCTCTCTGAGGTTATATTTCCTAATCCATGCCAGTCAAATCTAGTCCCAGGACTGTCCAAGTCAACGTGGTCTAGTTCCCTCCAATCTATCCCAGTTCAATCCAGTCCTGTCCAGTCCAATTCAATACAGTCTAATCCAATGGAGTCTGGTTTGAGTAGGTTCAATCTGGTCCATCCCAGTCACAGTTCGATCCACTTCAACCTAATCCAATCCAGTTTAGTTCAGTCCATTCCAAGGCAAAACTTTGCCCAAGGTCACACAGCTAATAATGATAATAAGATGATGATGATGATGATGATGATGATGATGATAAAATAGCAAATATAGATGAAAATGGAATATAATCAATAAATGAATGGGAAGATACCGATTAAGCATTTGCTATATGCAAAGCCTTGCCAATACAAAAGTCACTTCTGAGGTCTCTGTAGTACTTGAAGCCCCACACATTCATGACAGCAATGGGTCCTCCTAACAACCCCGTGAAGTAGGTCCTACAATTACTCCCATTTTACAGAGGAAGAAACTGAGACCCAGACACCAGAAGTGACTTCCCCAAGGTCACGAGGTAGTTAGTGGCTGATACAGGATAAAAACTATGACTACAAATCTAGGATCATTTACTTTACTACACTGCCTCTCTGAGCCTTACTTTACTCATCTGTAAAATGGGGATGATACTATCAGTCCTACGGAATTGGGTGAGAAAGAAAACTCTGGAAAACTTAACCTAAATAAATGAGACATGTTAGCGCTATTTAGAGTATCCCTGAAGGGGAAAAGAAGTCACCATGACTGCAACTTGAAGTGGAGGGCAGGGTGGACAAGGAAGTAGCACTTGGTGACAATTGGAGGGAGTTTCCCATGTTCGTAATGCACATGAGCCCTAGGTCTTTTTTTTTCTTTCGAAAAGCCACCTTCTTAGGACCTCTTCCTCTCTGGCTGCCTTACGTCTCTGCTCAGACACCAGCAGCCTGGGGGACCCCAGTGCTTAGGTCAGCAACATCAAGCCCACGTGGTTGGTTGGCGTCGATTGGAAGAGACTCTGAACTCCAGGAGGAAATGGGCTTTTGGCAGAGTAGGAGACTCATAAAGGGGGCTGGTCAGAGTTGTGGGTGCTCACTCAATTTAATTCCAGAATCTTTGATTAAGGGTTGACTAAGCGTAAGGCAATGAAGCTGTAGACTCTGGAGCTGCTTCTGGGGTGAGGGCCAGAGAAGGGGTCAGACAGCATTTCGAGAGATGTTTGGAGAGTGACCTTAAGAGGAGCAGTCAGAGGAGAGAGGGCCCTGCTGACCCCTCCAGTCACTGAAACCTCTTTCTTCTCTGACTGTGCGGTGACCTTCAGGGTCCAGGGAAACCAAATGCTTTGGAGCTAGAAGGGGCTATAGAGGGCATTAATCAAGGCCCGCCCCCTCCCCCCCAATTTTACAAATGAAGGAAACTGAGTCCTGGAGAAAGGAAGTGACTTGCTCAAGTTCTCATGGCTAGTTGGGGACAAGTTCAGTGCCCTACATCCGACATCACAGCACCACAGAATTACTGCTTGTTAGCTAGTTAGAAGGGAAGACAGCCAGTCCATGGGGTTTTACCCCGAGGCCTATTTATAGATAACATGCATTATGCATGGTCATATTTATATAACATAATTATATTTCAAGATAAGAAATGTGATATATTTATATAAATATTTATATGAATATATTTACTTATATAATGTATATCTTTATATTTTATTGTCCTATTAATATATTTATAAATGATATATTTTGTTAATTGCATTTCATTAAAATTGATCCCCTTTGCAAACCTATGCATCTTATTTTAAGCATTTAACAACATGATCCTGAGAAGGAGGGTCCATCAAGGTTAGCAGGCCCTCATCTATACCTGAGGAAACTGAGACTTGGTGCTTTGTTCAAGGTCACCCAAGTGACCTCAGAGTGGCATGGCCTGAAGGCAGAGGGAGATTGCTGCTAGCAAGAAGGCTGAGTCTGGAGTCCTGTCTGCCTCCTGCTATTTTTGACCCTTGGAAAGGTCATTTACTTGCCTTCTCTCAGCTTCCTTGTCTATAAAAGGAAGGGGGCTGGATGTGCTGACCTCAGAGGTTCCTTCCAGCTCCAAAGAAATCCTCTTCTAAACACATTCCTCAAACCAGTCTGCTACAGGCCCCATGAGGACTATGGCCATATGTGAGAGGGATGTCCCTAATAAGTGGTAATGACAAGGATTCCATCAAGGGCATATGTGATGAGAAAAGGAAGCCTGCCGAAAGGAATGATGGACTCAGAGTCCCAAGGCCCGAGTTAGAAAAACAGGTCTGATGGTTACTGTGGGCCCTTGGGCAAGGACAAGAAGCAAGGCACGGTGAGGGGGCCCTGGACTGGGGACCAAATAGTTGGGTTTGAATCCCATCTTGTCTCCTGTGTGGCCACAGGGAAGGCCCTTCCCCGCTCTGGGCCTCTGTTTCCTCATTTGTAAGGGGGAGTGTTGGACTGGGTGCCTTCCCTATTTATATAGTAATTATTATATTTCTATTATATATAAACATTTAATTATATTGTAAGTAACTTGTCTTTTAGGAGCCTTGGGTCTCACAGACTCATAAAATGAGTCTCATCATACTTGCATTCCCTACCTAGCAGAGTCACTTTGGGAAAAGGACTTTGTAAGCTGTAACACATTGTAAACTTTTGGAGGGGAGGGGCTGCTTTTCACCCCTTTGTGTATCCTCAGCACTTGCAAAGTACTGGACACATAGTGGCTGCTCCATGCATGCTTATTAATTTGTTGATATGATCTATAATCATTCTTTAGTGAGAGTGCTAGACTGCAGGGACCAAGCTACCAAGTGCCCCTTAGATTCCCCAAGTTATCAGAATAAGAAATAGATGGTTTCTAGACACCTTTCTCAGATCAGGCCCCATCTGTAAACCTAACAGCCGAGAGGAATGGAGGACAGGCATTGGTTAGCTCCACTCAGATTCTGTATCTTGATCATCATGGCTGCTTCCTGAACATGTTTTCTGTTTGTCCGCGATGGGGGCGGGGGGGGGGGCAGGAGGAGGGGAAGTGATAGGGAGGCCACATGATACAATGGAAAATCCTCACTGGAAGTGGGGTCAGATACCACAAGTTCAAATTCTGGCTCTGCCATTAGTTGTGTGACCTTGGAAGGTCATCACACCCTTTCTGAACAGTTTAGCTTCCTCAACTGTCCAATGAGGTGGGGGTGGAGATGAGGGGATCCTAGAAAGAAAGCAGCATGGTATAGTGTTGAAAATGATGACTTTGGAGTCAGAGGACCTGGGTTCAGATCTTGCCTTTACCACCCACTACTTGTGTGATCCTGGACAAGTCATTTAACCCATTTTTCTCATCAGTAAAATGAGAGGGTTAGATAAGATGATCCCTGAGGCCTTTCAAGGTCTGAATCTGATTCTTAACTCTCTGGGAATCAGTTTTTTCATCTGTAAAATGAGGGGGTAGCACTAGATGATTCCTAAGGTCCCTTCTAGCTCCAAAGCCACGATTAAGTACTTATAGGATATTAGGGAGGTCACTGTCCCTAGCTGTCCTCTGCTCGGTAGGCTATCACTGATGTATCGTGTTTATTTCTTAGAAGGACATTGATAAGCCTGGCTCTACAGATGTTTGCCCCCAGGATGATAGAATTTCAGATCTTGAGATCATACCTTGGGCACTAAGTCTGTTGAAGAAACTGGGGAAGTTTCTTCTGGAGAAAAGAACACTTAGGGGGAAATGATCACTGTCCTTCAAACATTTACAGGGATATTGCATGTAAGAGACATTACCTTGGCTCCAGAGGGCAGCCCAGTAAGATAGCAACCAACTTAGAAATGATGGAATGATTAAAGCTCCTGTTTATTGGAATGGACTCCTCGGGAGGTGGTAGGGTCCTTCCCACTGGACATCTCCAAGCATGAATGGCCACTCACTGGGCATTTTGTGGTGGATTTCTTTTTCTGGTAAGGGTCACCCTCGCTCCCTTCCAGCTCTGAGCATTCTTTGTTAAATCCCAGCCCATTATCTGTGCCATACGACCCCTAATAAATGTCATAAACCAAAGGGAGCCCGCCAAGAGAGATTAGACAAGCAAACAATGATGGCTGATTCCTAACCAAGACAGTGGAGAGCTGTTTGTCCAACCTGCTTATCTCATAAATGAGAATCATTGGATCGTAGATCTGGAGCTGAAAGGAACCTTGGAAGTCATGGAGACCAGCCCTCTTCATTTTGTACATGAGTAGTTGGTAGAGGCAAAGTCCTTGGAACCAAGGAAGAGCCAGTCCTCCTGTGGTTTGATCGCCTTGCCAGACCCCCCCTCTGGGGAGCGTGTTCAGTTTCAGGTGCCCACAATACCCATTTTAGCCCCCTTGATGGCGGAGCAGATATATCGATGGATTGATGTCCTGAGTTCAAATCCTGCCTGTATGATGCTGGACAATTCACTTAACTTCTTTTGATCCCAGTTTCCTTATTTAAATAGTAGCACCTATTTATTGTTATGTTACGATGATCAAAAATTTGTAAAGTGATTTACAAACTTTAAAGTGTTATATACCTACTAGACATAATGTTAACCATGGATTTCAGGTATTTGAAGAGTTATCTTTGGAAGAGGGATTCGCTT
The DNA here is from genome assembly GCA_028646515.1 of Pseudochirops corinnae. Classification (NCBI taxonomy): domain Eukaryota; kingdom Metazoa; phylum Chordata; class Mammalia; order Diprotodontia; family Pseudocheiridae; genus Pseudochirops; species Pseudochirops corinnae. The sequence goes on from CM053585.1 coordinate 381,584,713, forward strand.
TCTTCTGTTTGGTCCTAGAGGGCAGAAGCAGGGTCATGGAGAGAGGATGAGAAGGAGATGATTTTGACTTGTCGGGAAATAATGTTCTAACAAGTATGACCCTGAAAAAATGAGCTAGGCTGCCTGGGGGAGAGGTAGGGATCTCCATCACGAGAGGACTTCCCTCAAAGGCTCTTCCAGGCTGGACAAAAGAGATTCTTGTTCAGCTATGTGTTGGATTGGAGGACTTGATAAATATTTGAATTCTAAGACTGAGAGGACATGGGTTCAAATTCTGCCTGTGACACTCCCTGTGTGACCTTGTGTTAGTCACTTCATCTCCTTGGGACTCAGTTTCCCAATCTGTAAAAGGAGAAGTTTGGACTAGCTGGCCTCTGAGGCCCCTTCCTCTAATAGATATAAGATCTTATGATCACATCAGGTCTGGGCCTCAGTTTCCCCATCTGTAAAATGCTCATAAATCATTGAGTTGGTCTTTTGGATGGGCCTTGAAGGAGTGAGGGAGCAGAGAAGGTGGGATCTGGATCACATGGCAAAACAAATCCTGACAAACATTCTGGGTACCACTTCTGCAATGATCCCAGCAGGTGGCCTGGGACCCTGGATGCTTGGATCTCTCCCCTTCATGTTTTTACCACCCTGGGAAGATGGATAGAAAAGGTGAGACTTTCAGAAGAGTAGCCACTTTCCATGGGTTGTTTGAGATAGGGCCTGGGCACGATAACAGTTCCTCCTTCTATGTTATCTTTGCAGAGAGAGGGATGGAGGGAGACACAGAGACAGAGAGAGATAGAAAGACAGACAGACACACAGAGAAAAAGACAGAAAGACAAACTGAGACTGAGAAACAGAGACAGAGCGAGACTAGGAGAAATAGAATATGAGAAAAACAGAGAAGCAGAAAGAGATAGAAGACATTGAAAGAGCAACAGAGAGACAAAGTGGGAGGGTCAGGGAGAAAGGAAGGTACTGACACAGAAGGATACTGAGACAGAGGCAGAGAGCAAGGTGCCATGAGCTACAGGAAGTGAGAGACGAAGAATGAGACACACAGTCAGAGCCTGACAGTCAGAAAGAGAACACGAGAGGAGGAGGAGGCGGTGAGATTGGGACTCACTTCTGTGTCAGCTCAAAAAAAGAGAGGAGGGTGGGGGAGAGAAGGAGGTAGGATCTTGGATTCCCTCAGCCTCCCTCACCTTCCTCAGCCTTCTTCACCTCCAGCCAGTCCCTGACAGCAGCAGAGAAGTCCTCTGGAATAGGATTAAGCCTCTCAGCATCTCCAGGCAACTTTTTCCCAGTTACTTCCCCAGGTTCCTTATCTCTGAAGACCCAGAAGAAGAATTCTCAGGCCTATGAAACAAGGAAATCTGGAGGCTGGACATGCCCAGGGACTCCGAACAATGCTGAGTCCCTTACCCCAACACCCAGGCCCCATCTTTCCACTCCCCAGGGAGCCCAAATAAAACCAATAATAATCACTTTCATTTTTAGAAATAACACAGAGGAATAGGGAGAGAGTAGGAAGAGAAACTGATTCGGAGTCAAGGGCTTAAATCCTTCCTCTGCTACCTGTATGACCTTGGGCAAGTCACTTCCCCTCCTCTGGACCTCAGTTTCCCTATCTGGAAAATTCAGGGTTTGCGCTAAATGGTTTCTGAAGTCCCTCTCAGCTCCAGATCTATGGTCTGATGATCTCATAAACTGATCTATTTTGATGGCTCTGTAAGGTTTGCAAAATACCTTCTTTCCACAAATCTGGTGTGGCAGGGAGCAAAAGTGTTAATGTCTGAATTTGAGCCAGTTCAAGCCAATCTCATAAGCATTTGTCAGTCCCCTCCTATGTGCTAGGCACTGGGAGACAGATAAAAAACCAGACAGTCCCTGCCCTCTAGGAGCTTACATTCTACTGGGGAAAATTCAGCATGTAAACAGGTAAATATTGGTATGGTAATACGAGGAGGAAGAGAAACTATTATCTAATTCCTGTGGGGCATTTGCCACATTTGGGATTTTAGCCGTGGAGAGGTATTTACATGGTTTCTGTCACTAGCCACATACCCACACAGTCCCACTGTCTTGGCAATGTCTCTCCAAGAATCTGTTGTAATTTTAAGATTTCACTTTCTTTTTTCATTGGAAATAGTGTCGGAGGGAGAGTCAAAAGCCTGGGCTTAAAATCCTCTTTCTGTCAGTTGATCTTTGGCAAGTCACTTTACAAATCTAGTTCTCAGAGGAGGGAAGACGAGAGGGGAAGGGAGGGAAGGGGAAAGGAGAGAAGAAGAGAAGACGGGGGGGAAGGGAGGGCAGGGGAGGGGAAGAGACAGAGAGAAACAAAGAGAGATAAAGGCAGAGAGACCATAGGCAAAGACAGAGAGAGACATGGACCACTTTGACTGGACGTGGAAGAGGGCTTTGAATTAAAACTTGAAGATTAGGCAGCCTCAGAGTGGGGAGGCCTTGAATGTCAAGCACTGTGCTATGTATTGTGGAGGAGACAGAGCCCTTGCCCACAAGAAGCCTATACTCTAGTTGGGAAGATAAGCTATACATACGGAAGTATCTCCAAGTATCTATGCTAGCAGCTGACAAGGACCTAAAGGCCCTCTAGTCCCAGTACTGAGGCCCAGAGAGACAGAATGCCATTGCCAGTGTCCCCCAGGTGGCCAAGCAGAGCTCAGAGTTGAATCAAGTCTTCTAATTCCAGAATTAGAGGTTTTTCCAGTTTACCATGGTAGGCCTCAGTTCCCTCATCTAATAAACAAAGGAGTTGGAATGGATGATTTCTAAGGTCTCTGTCAGCTCTGACTCATTATAAGCTTATGAAATACAAGGAAGGCACCACAGAAATCCATTTGCTGTTCTCCATCTACCTATGATACCATGCACACAGTAGGGGCTTAATAAATGTGAATTGGATAGAAATGAATTCCATTGCCTTGCACCACTTTGCAGTTTCCCATGAATGAGTGGTGGAATGAGGAATAATGCTGAGTGTGGAGTCAGAGTTCAAATCCCAGTGCTGCCATTTACTAACCAAATGACCTTAGACAAGTCACTTCACTCTCTGGGCCTCATTTTCCTCGTTTGTTAAATGAAGGGATTGGATGAGATGATAGAGGGCCCCTTTCATCCCTAAGCTTATGGTTCTAAGTAGACTGTAGAAAGGAGGGGGTACAGCTTAGCAAAGGCTACCCTTTCCCATCCCTAGGCCTTTGCCAATCTGCATGGTTGAGAGACCCCAAGGGACTCAGATTGTTGTGGGTGAAGCACTTTGCAATCCTGAAAGCATCATAGAAATATGAATTATTAGTATTATTAATATTTTTTAACACTAAAATTCCCTTTGGGAAGGGGTCTGGACAATCTCTTAGCACCACAGTTAAGTGGCTAGCTTTAAGACTGAAATGCAGAGAATTCAGAGCAAGGGAATCTCAGGTCCCACTGTCCTCTGCCCTGGTCTGACTGCATCTGCAACATTGTATTCATTCCTGGGTGAACAGTTCAGAAAAGCCATTCATAGAAGAGTGCCCAAAGAAGGGAGCCATCTTGGTGAAGGGAATTGGTTGAAGGAGCTGGAAAAGAGAAAACTTAGGGGTATTGGGTGGGGTAAGAGTGTGGTAAGAGTGTGTCAGTCAGTCCATAATTAAACACCTGCTATGTGTCCAGCACTGTGCTCATGCTGGAAAAGACTGCTTTTGATGGAAATATCATTGAGCTTGGAAAGCTAAGATCTGAATTCAAACCTTGTCTCTGTTACCTACTATTTATATGACCATCACTCAACTAACTATACCTCAGTTTCCTGATCTGTAAAATGAGTAAGGTTGTACTTCATGGTCTCTAGTTCCAAATGTATGACCTTATGAACAAGGATCAGATTTGTTCTAATTGTCCCTAGAAAACAGAATTATGAACAGTGGGAAAAAGTAATAGAGAAAAATTTTGGTTCAATGCAGGGAAACATTTCCTAATAACTAGAATCAGGGATGTGCTTGGTAAATATTTAGCCACCAGCTATCTTGGATGAGTGCATGACACATTAAGAGTCTAATCTGCATAATTAACATTTCCTCCATCATTTTCTTGTCTAGACAATTAGTAAAACAATAAATTAATGGGAAGTTAGATGGTGACCTGAAGTCAGGAAGACCTGAGTTCAAATCCAGCCTCGGGACACTTATTAGCTATGTGGTCCTGGCAAGTCATGTTACCTCCATATAAATAGATACATCAAGCCCCGATTTATAGAATTTTCTGATTCCTGAGATGTGAACACTCATACTGAAAATTTAACAGTTGGCTCTCTGGAACCAGTACAAGCAGACTTTATACCCTGAACCTCCCAGAAGTGGAAAGGGTGGCCTTTGGACGTCAGTCTTTGAGGAGAACTTGATGAACACTTGACAAGAATGTTAGGAAGAGGATTCTTGGTCAGATACATGTTGGATGTGTTGGTCCCTAGTGTTCCTATTAACTGAGATTCTCTGGTTCTTTGATGTGTAATTGGAGAAAAGAAAACCCATAATGGGCCATGATCAATAGGTTTAAACATTTTAGGACACCAACACAGATAGCTATTATGCACAACATCACATACCTGGACTTCATATCTGGAGTTGGAAGGGGACCTCAGGGACCATTTGGTCCAATGTGCTAAAGGGCTATGTGAAGGACATGAATGTTATTGACTATGGAGAACAGGGAAGGTTTCCTGGCTGAGGGACATTTAATTGGGCTTGAGAGGATTGGTACAGTTGGGAAGACCAGTCTGGAAAATATCCTGGTTATGTAACTCTGAGCAAGTCACTTCATCTCTCTATGTCTACAAAGAGCAGAGAAGGGACTATCTGGGTGGGAAGAGCTTCCTCTAAGGGGGCTCTTTATACCAGTGGAATAATAAATCTAGTCCCATAAAAGCTGATACTCAGGAGGGCCATCAGTCCAACGTGTGACTGAATGAGAGTCCCCATCCAAAGTTCACTTTGAGAATACTAGAAGACATCCAGTGACACGGAGTCCACTCCCTCTTGGGACAGCTACTACCATTATGGGCAGCTCAAAGTCTTTCATTACACAGAGCTGAAATTTGGCTTCCTGTAACTTCTTGCCCTCTGAGGCCAACCTGAACACATCTAATCTATCTTCTCTGTGACTGCCCTTTAAATATTTAAAGACATCGATTCCTCTCCAGGTTAAACATCAAAGAATGTAAGTATAATAAGGTAGCTTGAGGTCAGTCCCCAAATGAACAGGCATTTCTTCTACAATACCACTGACAAGTGGCCAGTTGACCTTTTCTTAAAGACTTACAGGAAAGAGGAGCTCACTATCTCCCAAAGCAATCAATTCTTCTCTGGGCTGGCTCTAATTGTAAGGCAGTCAACAGAAATTGGCCAGTCTGCCACGTCCATTCATGGATACTCTATCGATTGTACATCTGCCTTCTTTCCTTCTGCCAACCTTTCATCACTTTGATGATTCATGTCCTTGTTTGCTCCAGCTAGTCAATAATGCTCCCCTAATGTGGCACCCCAAACTGGAAACTGTTCCTGATGGGGTCTGGCTAGGGCTGAGGCCAGTGGGAGTCTGACTTTCCTGCCTCTGGCCTCTATGATTCTCTGAATGAAGTCTAACGGCAAGTTAACTTCGGGGGACTTGTCTAACACATGCTTTTCCTTAGAAGGGAAACTTTACCCTGTGACTTGGTCTCTTGAGGGGACAGGTGAGGTTCCAGGGGCTATGTGAAATCTAATTAATAAGAGCCATACTGGCCATGGAGGTCAGGAAAACTTCCTGGAGGAGGTGGCATTCCTGGAGGAGGGCTTCAGGAGATGGGCAGAATTGAAAGATTTGGATTCTGATAGGGCTGCCTTCAGCAGGAGCCCTTCAGTCTCCCCCTGCCATGAATCAGACTGAACAGGATTGTAAATTTAGAAGTAGAAAGGATTGTAGAGGCCATCAAGTCCAACCTCATTCTACAGAAAGGGAAACTGAGGTACAGACAGGTTCAGTGATTTGCCGAGGGTCATACAGTTAGTAAGTGTCTGAGGTGGGATTTGAATGCAGGTCTACCAGAGTTCACATGCAAAGTCATAGTCACTATACCACACTGCTCCTTGAATGTTGATGGAGACATTCCATGCTGTGTATGCTTCAGCCCCCGGGCTTGGCTCCTTCATTGCACTTGCTCAGTGATAACACAGAGTCTTCATAGCTTCCCTGTGCCTCAATATTCCCATCTGTCTGATGGGTATAGCTATGAACCCTGTCTGCCTGGGTCTAGGATGAATAGAAGAGGGAGAACACATTTTTCCATTTTGACCAAACTAGGAAACAACATGGGGTAGTGCTAAATACATTGGATTTGGAGTAGAGGAACGTAACTTTGAATCTCAGCTCTGCTACTTAAGTTCATAGTTCTAGAGCTTGAAAAGTCCTTCATGGTCACTGAGTCCAACCTCCTCACTTTACAGATGAGGAAACTGAGTCACAAAATGATCATAGATTTAGTGTTGGAAGGGATAGATAACTCAGGTTATCTAGTTCAACTCTTTCATTTTACAAATGGGGAAACTGAGGCCCAGAGAAGTCATGCGACAATAATATGAATAGAGGTGGCAGGGTCCTTGGAATACTAGTCCAATACTCTCATTTTACAAATGTGGAAACTGAGGTCCAGGGGGAAGTCATTTGCACATTGTCATGCAGAGCCAAGTTTTGAACCCAGGTTTCTTGACTCTAAAGCTATTTCCACTGTACCACATTGACTTCCTGTTGCCATATGACCTCAACTAAGTCATTTGCCCTCTCTGGCTTGATTTCCTCACCTGTAGAGTGAGGGAGTTAATCTATTCCAGCTCTTGATCCTTCTATCTGCTCTTCCCTGGGACTCAACTTTTCCCTTTGACACTGACATTTTCAATGCACAACAGTCAGTGAGAATATACTTCTTCATTTTTTTCTTCTGCTTAAATTGCAGGTTTGATAACTATTCAGCCAATGTGATGGTTGACAGCAAACCAGTGAACTTGGGGCTGTGGGATACAGCTGGACAGGAGGACTATGATCGCCTTCGGCCTCTTTCCTATCCTCAAACAGTAAGTTCTACCCTGCCTCCCCCTCTCTAGATTCTTCTTCCTGTCTTGTCTCCCTCACTCTTGCTCAGCATTGGAATGGAGAAGGTGAAGTAGCATCAGGTGATCTCTTCTTCCTTCCCTTCTCTCATGTCTTCCACATTAATCCTTCAGCCTCTTCTCAGAGGGCTGGATAGCTCGGTGACGCTGATGAGAAATTCAAGGAACGTGGTCCTAGATGTAGAGGCTACTAACTCTGCTCCACCCACTGGAGGCCCCCTGGTGCATTATTTGGAAGTTTTCTTCTATACTGAGGAGACAGAAAATAAAACGGTGTCAGTCTGACTTCCTCCTTTGGAATTCCTCAGCCTAGCAAGTCTTTATACTAGGAGACCCTGACTGATAATATATGAAATAGTGTGGTTTCAAAGGACTAAATTACCCTTTGATCTTCAGATCACCTCTCTCCCTCCAAGACAAAAATGGCATACATGAGGGATGATGGTGAATAAAACACAGAGGGTGAAGACTGAAGGAATGGATTCTGGGGGGAAAATGGATGATTGTTGAGAGGTAAAGTATGGTGGATGAAAGAGGAACAGTGAATAGTGACTGATAGGTGAAAGATGGATGAATGCTGGCTGATGCATAGATAGTAGCTGATGGGTAAGGAAAAGTTGGTGGTTGGATGGTGAATGGTTGGTAAACGTTGAATGGTAAATGATTGCTCATAGGTAAAGGATGGTGGAAGAATGGTAGTTGGTGGTGGTGGCTTATGGGTAGTTGGTGAGTGATAGGTGAAAGAAAATTGGTGAGTGGATGGTGGATGGATGGTAAATGGAGCTGATAGGTGAAGAGTGGATGGTAGGATAGTAGTGGGTGGTGGTTAATAGGTGAGAAGAGACTGGTGAGTTGATGGTGGCTAATGGGTAAAGAGCAGATGTTTAATGATTGGTGGCTGGTGACTAAAGGAAGATTTGTGTATGGATGATGGATAATAAGTCAATGGAAGATGGTGAATGAGTGGCGAGTAGTGGTGAAGAATGATTGATAGGCAAAGGGTGGATGATGAGTGAATGGTAACCAATAGGTAAAGTGAGTGAAAGGTAGATAGATAAAAGATAGAAAGTGGATAAATGGTCAGTGGTAGCTGATGAATGAATTACGGGTGATAGCTTAAGACAGAATTATGGATAATGAGTAAATGGAGGATGATGGGTGAGTGGTAAATGGTTAGAGGTGAAGTATAGATAGGGGATAAATGACCACACATTCTGTTGGAGCAGGCAGACTATTTTATTGACTGTTCTCTGTACATGACATTCATCTCCCACCTCTGAGCCCTTGAACAGGCTATCTGTTCCCCGACACCTGAAGTATACTTTCCCTCCTGGCTTCTACCAGTTGAAATCCAGATTCCCCATTTGTCAATACTTCTTTTTTCTGTCTCCTCCCATTACTTCATGTATATCTGGTCTATATCTTCTATCTACTTCTCTATGAACAAAGTGCATTCCCCCAGTAGTATGAAAGCTCTTTAAAGGTAGGAATTCTTTCTCTTTGTATCCCCAGTACCCATCATAGTTTCTGGCACCTAGTATGTGCTTAATCAGTGATTATTGATGGGTTCCTTTAAGGTGGGTGAATAGTACATGGTTTATAATGGATGAGGGGGAGGATGGTGAGTAAATGGGAGATGTTAAATAAAAGGTGATTACAGAGTGGTATCCAGCCACGTCACAACTCTCTTCCTTGGTATAGATTCAAATGTCCTCAACCTTGCCTTGAGTTGTTTGATCCAACCACGAGAGTTCTAGAACATATGGCTTGTGAGAATGAGGAGGGTAGACTGCCTATTCCTAGTCTGGCCCTCCACTTGGCTGATTTGTACCCTTACTCTCCTCTCTTCTCAGGATGTCTTTTTGATCTGCTTCTCCCTTGTGAGCCCAGCCTCGTATGAGAATGTTCGTGCAAAGGTGAGTGAGTCCCGGTGGCACCTGGCAAAAGGGGAATGGCAGCTTTGAGGCTCCCATAAAGGCAGCTCTGAATGGTGGTGGTTATAATGGGTGACCAGTTGTGTTTAGTGAAGGAAGAGTACTCCAGAGGAATACTTTGGTTCCCTGCCCTACTCTCTCCCAACTTTGTGGCTCTTCTTCTCCCTCTCTGCTTGCCCTTTCCCTGTTCAGTGGTACCCTGAGGTTCGGCATCATTGCCCCAGCACCCCCATCATCCTAGTGGGCACCAAATTGGATCTTCGTGATGACAAGGACACCATTGAGAAGTTGAAGGAGAAGAAACTAACACCCATCACATATCCACAGGGCCTTGCCCTCGCCAAGGATATAGGTAAGAGTTCTGTGACCTGGTAGTGGAGATTTAAATGATGGAGAGACCATCATTTTTGTATTGGTATCTCCAGTGCCTAGCACTCTCTTCCTCCCTAGAGGTAGTTTGGTGGATAGAGCATTGAGTCTGCAGTTAGGAAGACTTGAGTTCAAATCTGACCTTAATCTTACTATCTGTATGACCCTGGGAAAGTAATTTAGCCTAGTTTCTTCAACTATAAAATAGGTATAATAATGTCACCTGTGTAGCAGGCTTGTTATGGGGATCAAGTATGATAATGTTTGTAAAACCTACTTAGTGCAGTGTTGGGAACATAGTAGGTATTGTATAAACATTTATTTCTTCCTTTTACTCTGGAGGATGGGAAAGGCAGGAAGGAGGGGAGGGGATCTTCTTATATTGGGGATACCCTCCTTGTTGGTTTCAGACAGAGGCTGGCAGGGTGGTCAGTGATGAAGATTTGGGCAAATCCTGTGGACTCTGTACCCAAATGAAGGTCCCCTAATATCCTGCCTCCCCCAATTATATTAGAAGATCATAGATTCAGAAATGATTCTACTAAAAAGAAAAGCAGTTTTTCCTAATAATCAGGGACAGCCACATTGGATTCTCTCTCACTAAATGTCAGTCAAACAGTCAGTCAATAAACATTTATCAAGCACTTTTTATGTGTCAGGCACTATGCTAGGTGCCAGGGATACAAAGAAAGGCAAAACCATAGTCTTTGTCCTCAAACAGCTTACAATCTAATGGAATAGCTAGTATCCAAATAGCTGTGTTCATAGAAGATAAAATCAGTATAAATGGGCAGTCATCTCAGAGGGAAGGCACTAGTTGGTGTGGAGAGGTTAAGCTCCTATTGGGAATGTTGGAGATGAGGGGTTTTGTTCAAAGAGGGGGTTCGACCACATGGCCTGTGAAGTCACTTTCCAATTTGGATTCTATGATTTTAGGGTTCTGTCTTTCCTTCTCTTTTTGCTTGGGTTCCTCTACTGTATGAATAAATTAAATATTGACTAATCACTGTGCCCAGCACTGTGGTAAGCTCTAAAGATATAAACAGAAAAAGTGAGAAACTCCCTGTCCTCAAAGGGCTCACACTCTAATTGTGGTAGAGAGCACGTAAAAAGAAAGTGCAGCAACTGTGAATCTGGAGGGGGTGGAAGCAGGGCAGATGGTAAGGCCCTTAGAATACAGTGGCTGATGACCTGGTAATCCTCCATGTCATCAGAGGAATAGAGCTGGTGACTCTCATCTCATCTCATTCAGGTCTTTGGAGAAGTAAAATAGCTCAGATTGGTTCTGGGTGGTCAGGGACCAGGGTGGGGGTGCAAGGAAGGTACCCCATCTGTGGAAGGTTATCCTGCTGCCCATTCTTCCTATTTGGAGTCTGGGCAACTTAGGCATAGAGAAAACATTGGGGAGAATAAAATGGGAAGGGTGCCTCCACGATGGTGGGGTAGGGTGGGAACACCAACCTCTTCCTCTGTCTGACTCTTTAAATTCCCCCAATTCTTTTTTCCCTCAGCTCTGGAATGTGCCCTCTTACCTGTTCTTCTTTATCAGGAGCCCAACATGGGATTTAGAGCCCAAGATGCAGAGGACCAGGTTCAAATTTTGGCTTAGACACTTATTAACTGTGTGACCTTGGACAAGTATTTCCCTATCTAAGCCTCAGAATCTCCCACTGTAAAATGTGGTGGTTAGACTTGAATACACCTAAATCACCTTCCTCCCCTAAATTCTATGAGTTCTGAGGATGGAAGACTCCCGCAAACATTGGGACCATTTGTTTAGTGGCCTAGAGGGAGCACCCTTCAGAGTTTACATATTTAGACCTAGAAGTGGTGAGGGGGGGGGTGAGACCAGGCAGGTCTTGAACTTCTGCCAAATTTGCTCTGTGACCTTAGAGTTTTATCCAAGTTGTGGATTTCTATCAGTCTCTCTGATAAAGGCATAGATGGCACCCATTTTTTGGTCAATGACCCAGAGCTTGGAGGGATAACTAACTTGTTGGAAAGCAGACCTGGGAGCCAGAAAGGACTCAGATAGAATTCTGGCACAAATCTAATAAGACTTCTTTTTCAATTAGATCTGGAATTTCACATCCTTACATTGCTGTGAAGAATTCCTTCTGCCAATGGGGATCACCCCCTGCTCTGCAACTAATAGGCTTACTTCCTTGTTTATGATGAAATTTGATGTAGATCGATGAAAAGTCTGACAGATTTTTTTTTTACAAGAGCAAGATGGTAGAGGCATGCATGGCTAGACAGCAAGTGATCTCAAAAAAAGAGCCGGAGGTATTACTGAGCTGAAAGCTTAATCAGTGGGTCAGCAAACATTTATTCAGCAGCTACTATATGCTGAGTATTTTGCTTAGGATACAGAGATTGGAAACACAAACAAAACTCCAAAAGCAATTGCTAAACTTTGCATTTGTAATCCATAAGGGGAAATGTACTCATATCAGTATATCATAAAATATATCATATAATATAATTCAAAACCCAACTTAACATATAATATTATAAAGCATTACATAATGTGACAAAATATATAAGATTATATGCATATATTAAATATGATGCAATGCAATATAATTCCATAGAATTCAAGATGATACAATAGAATGGAATAAAATGTAATAACACAAGATGAGACACAGTAAAATATTATATGATAGGATATGATATAATCCAATAGAAGACATGATAGAATGCGGTAGAATGTAATATGATATTATACAATGTG
>CM053585.1:381597385-381642108 GCA_028646515.1 Pseudochirops corinnae
CCTATAAGTTGTCCTCTAAGGTCCAACCTGGCTCTACATCTATGATCTTTTTTTTTTAAATTTTATTATAGTTTGCATCATTCATTTCCACAAGATTTTGAGTTACATATTTTCTCCCCCTCTTTCTCCCACCCACTGCCCCAAAACATCCATCCCAGTGTGTCCCCCCTCCCCCAGTCTATTCTCTCCTATGTCACTTTTCGGTAGGGCAGGATGGATCTCCCAACTGCAGTGCCTGTGTATCTCAAGTTCCAGTTGGATGTAGTCAATAATAATAATAATAATTGCATATATAGATAGATAGATACACATTCATAACATTTGATTATGGAACTCCAGATTCCAGATTCTTTCTCCTCCTCCCTCACCACCCATCCCCACTGGAAGGACAAGCAATCAAATACAGGCTGAACCTGTGAAATTACTGAACCTGTGAAATTTACATCTATGATCTTATGAGACAAGTGGTGGTGTAGATGAATGCAGCCAAGGGATCCCCTAATTCTCATTCTTTGTCTCTTTCCTATCCAGGTATGCCCTTGGTGCCTATTTGTTCCCCAGTGCTATGTCGCTCTCCTCCCCAGTTCTCTGATTTTAAGGTCTAGGAGCTTTTCAGCCAGTCAGCCAGCCTTCTCCCTTTGGTGTTCCTTAACAGATGGATGGAGTTCTTTGTCCTGCCTGTCAAAGACATTTCCACAGGACAAGATTGTGTGAGCGCGTGCAAAGCTGTTCCCCACTCTCTGCTTGGGTCGCCTGCCAGAGCCAGGGGCTCCTGGGGAGATGATCAATAAAACAGACCTCTTTCATTGCAGTGGAAACTCTTGTGTGGGGCCTCCCAGGATGCCAACTGTGGGTGCTTCTCAGAGGCCGTGGCCCTACCCTCTAGAGTCCTTCCTTCCCAAATCTTTGCTCTTCTGGAGCCCAGTTGTCCCCATCCTGGTCATCACATCATCCTTTCTGACAGAGTGTTGCTTAATAGTCATGACTGCTGACGTTGGGGTAGGGGGTTCGTGCCACGTTCTCTAGCTTCTTTCATCCTCACGATAAACCTAGGAAGGTAGGTGGAGGCCAGTATTACAGTTCCCACTTGGTTGAAGTCCAGAGAGGTCAAGTTGTCTTGTCTGCAGTCAGTGTAAAGGTTTCCCACATCTCTGACTTCCAGGATCCCACACAGAGAATAGGAAAGGGGTTTAGAAAACCTTGTCAAGAACAGTCCTGGCAATGACTTTGTAAACGAGGGCATCAGAGGATATAGACTGAGCGCTGGAAGGAACCTCAGAAGTCGTCTGGTCAAACAGTGACTTAATCAATCCTAGTTTCATAGTTTTGGAGTGGGAGGGGACTTCAGAGGTCATCAGCTTCCATCCTTCATTTCATAGATGAACAGGCGCTCAGAGAAACAAATAACTTTTCCGACATCATAGAGATGGGCAAACCTGGGTCCTCCTGCACTTTTTCTGCAGCCCATGAAACATCCTCAGATGACCTCAATGGCTGTTGTGTTGCAGCACAGGGAAATACAGAGACACTCAGGGAACGCTCCAGGAACAACAGAGCCCTCCCCCAGCCCACCTATTGCTCTGCCATGAAGACTCTTACCTCTCCTTTCCCAATGAACAGCCCAGTGACAGCAGGAAAAGAGACCCACCTAGGAAACATCAGCTCACAAGTGCAGCTCCCCTCTTGTTATTTGGGAGTCTTTATGCTGCCTGAGTAGTAGAGAGGTTAGTGCCTCTTGTCAGGGATCTTGTCTGGAGTGGCTGCTTAGCTGTCCCCATGGCTCACATGCCTTGGCTTAGGCACTGGGATAGGGATACTACTTCAAGTTTGGGAAAAACCCAGTCTCCTGGCTGCTGATCAAGAGCACTGTAATGAAGAGTATAATTTTCATTTCTATGGTATCTTTAATTTCATGAACAACTTACAGCAGGTAAGGAGCACTCCTCTAGTAGGTTTTCCATTAAGATGCCCCAGAGAGATGCCCTGGATGACCACTAGGGGGAGTGCCATCCTGCCCCAGCCTCACTCTCTGTAAAACTCATTGGAAAAGGCTGTTCACAAATGACTTGGAAGAAACACTGACTGCCTGGGAACCTAGTTAGGGGACCTCCAGAGTCTGCTGCTTATGCTCTGTGTGACTGTCGACTTGTCCCTTTCTGAGGCCTCATTTTTTTCATCAGTTTCCTTCATTTGCTCACAAAATTGTTGGAAGAAAAATGGCCTGTGCACCTACCAAACCCTCTAGAAATGGGAAACATCAGCATTGTTGAGAATAGCTCCAGCCCCGTGAGAAGCATGGCCTCTTGGGGAGGCAGAGCAGGTGTCCACCTGCCCATGATCTGTGGGCCACACGAGGCTTTTCCCCCCACCCACACAGATCTTCATGTCCCACTGTCTGCGGAATGCTTTCACATTCACCAGCTTGTTTGCTGTTCCCATCAGACCCTATGAGGGAGGGAGTAGAGGTATTTTTATGTCATTTGCAAGTGAAAAAACCAGGCCCAGAGAGGGATTGGTGCAGTTCATGCTTGTAAGTGACAGCCAAGGCTTGCACCCAGATCTTCTCACTCAATGTCCAGGGGCTGTCCCATTACATAGCAGAAAGCTCCTAAAATTCTACCCTGTAGTGGGAGAGGTGGAGGAGAGGAGGGGCAGGTTGTCCTACCTTTGAACTAAGGCTTTGCCACTTCAAGAGTTCTCTGTCTACAGATGTGGAAACTGAGTCTCAGGAGGGCAAAATGACCAGCCCCAGATCTTCCCACTCCAGTGGGAAACCATCTTTTCTGAATCTCAATCCCATACTCTTTCCACTGTGCCCCTCCTTCCCCCAGGGCCAGAGGAAGGGCAAGTCTTGCGACAATGTCCTTTGGGGAGATAGAGGTCTGAATATGGGCTCAAGTGCTTCTGTGTGGACTAGAATCTGGACTGAACTTGCCTCTTTCCTCCAAAGAAAGGAGACGGGCTGAGGTGCAGGGTGAGTGTGTGTGTGTGTGTGTGTGCGCGTGTGCGTGCTCAGGCTAAGGCTCAGGGAGCCACCAGTGCATGAGTCACCCAGCCAGACACACACCCTGCAGTCTCTTGTACGCTCTGCAGTTGTCTGACAAACAAAAAGGAGACAAATGACTGGGTCCAGGGACGGATGCAGGACCTACTGTGATGGGAGGGGATGAAAGGCAGTGGGCTGGGATATAGACTGGGAAGTCCCTATTGGGATGGGGTCCATGGCACCTTGCCAACACACACACATCCGCCTGCCCAGCTCTGAGTCCCCAGGGAGGGCTATTTATATAGCCTTGCACCCACACCCACACCCCCATACACACACACACATCTCTCTCTGTTCTCTGTCTCTCAGATTTTGAATAGGACAATTTTCCTCCCCCCTCAAACAAACCAGTAACTGAGTTCCCCCTTGGGCAAAGCACCCTATCCTAAATCCTGTAGGGAAAAATAAGCAAAAAGGCAGATATTCAGTCTTTGCCCTCAGGAAGCTCCCAGTTATTGGAGATGGTTATTGACCCAGGGGGAAGTCATAATCTGAGGGGAGACACATAGTTCCCCATACTTGGGGAGCCCTTGGTATGAAGGGGTAGACAAGGCTTCTGCCCTTAAGAAGGCTTCGAGGGACCTCAGAGACCATCAGGTTCAACTCCCTTATTTTATAGGTGAAGAAACTGAGGCCCCAGAGAAGGGTAGTGACTTGCTCAGGGTCATACAGCATCAGAGAGGTTTAAACTTAGGTCCTCTGACTCTCGTGAACATGGAGCCCCTGCCTTTAGGCAGCCCCCAGGCTGATGTGGAAGGTAAGTCTTTCGTCCTTGAGAAGCCCCTATTCATATGGGGAAGACATATTCCCCACCTCCAGCTTGCCCCAGTCCATCTCCTGTTTTGGGGGGAGACCCTGGGCTGAAAGGAAGAGGGGGGTGGGAAGAGGACAGTCCAAGTGGTCTGGGAGTTCCAGGCCCCAATTCTGGAGAACCCCACATCCTTCAAGGGAGACAGGTCTCAGGTGGTTGCTGATCTGAAGGAGAAGATTCGGCTCCTGCCCTCAGGGAGATCCTGGTCTGATATGGATCAGACCAGATGGAGATCAGGTCAGATCCCATGGCAACCATCATGAGAAGGTGAATGAAGAGACTGTGATGTGCAAACTGCGACAAGAAGTGGTCATGGTAATGAGAACATGGAACCTGGAAATCCCTTTCCTTCTCACTCCTTCCCTGAGCAACTCCAAAGAATCCAGGAGAGGACTCAGACATCATCTAGTCCAACCACTTCACTTTACAAAGGAGGAAAGTGAATTCCCCATGACTGCCCAGAAAGATGGAGAATCAGAGGACCAGAGATTGGGGGAAGGGACTTGCCCAAGGTCATACTACAAATTAGTTGAAGTCAGGGTTAAAATCTCATCCTCACAACTCCCAGTTAGGTTTGTTTTCCTCTAGGTCACTTTGGAAATGAACCTGTCAGTGGATTATTTGTGGCCAGTTTAGGTCACCTGCAGAACAGTGACCAAAAGAAGGAGAGACTTCAGAGGCTTGTACCAAATGGGCCATATCCTGGGGAGTATTGTTCTCCTCAACCCAGGAGGGTACTACTAATGAGGAAAACTTTGGGACACAGGAAAAAGGAAGCTATTCCATGGAAGATGGCACTGTGGAGTAGTGAGCTGACTCAATGAAGCTGCTGGAGAACAGGGGTCCTTAGCCTTTCTCTCTCTGGGTGTAATGGACCACTTTGGTAGTTCTTCTCACAATCATATTTTTAAATGCATAAAATAGAATACTTAATATTACAAAGGAAAGCAATTCTTGATCAATTAATCAGTAATCAACATTTATTAAATGCCTACTATGTACCAAGCACTCTGCTGTGCTCTGGGAACACAAAAAGAAGCAAAAGATAGTCCTTGCCCTCAAGGAGCTTACAATTTAATTTTATTCTGTTGATATAGTTATCAAAAATATATTTATTCCTTGGATATCTCATTTATTACTTATTCAATTTTTTTTCTAAGATAGGGCTATTTTAAATGTTCTATTTCCTCTTCTGTAATTCTGGGTAGTTTATAGTTTTGTAAATATTTATCCATCAAAATATGTCTTTTAAAAATTTCACAGATCCTGTGAAATATCTACATTGACTCTTTTGGGGTTTGTGGACCCCTGGTTAAGAACTCCTCTGAATGAATAGCATCCACTCAAGATCAAAGAATCATAAATCTAGAGGTGGAAGGGACCTCAGAGAACCTTTATTGGACCCACCTGTTTTAGAGATGATGAAAACAATGGCTCCGAGAAGTCAAGGGAACTGTCCATGGTAACTATCACAGGTCATTTCACCCAGTATTCACAGGATTATGTATTGAGAGCTGGAAAGGACCTTAGCAGCCATCCAGTCCAACCCTTCATTTTACAGATATGGAAACTGAGGCCCAGGGAGGATCATAGGATTATTGACCTTGAGCTAGAAGGGACCTTAGAGGCCACCTAAGTCCAACCCCCCCCCCCCGCCGCCATTTTACACATAAGAAAGTAAAATGACTTGCCCAGGAATAAGAATCAGAGATGTTATTTGAACTCAGACCACTTGATTCTAGAGCCCCTGAATGTGATCCCTCACTCTCTGAGGCAAGGGGCTCAGTCAGGAACCAGCAGGGTATAACCTGAATTCTTTGAAATAATCATCCTCTACATTTATAAAATGCTCTTTAAGTTCTTTCAAGTTTAATTTTTTTCATTTGATCATCTCAATCCCCCTGTGAAATCAGCATATCAGAAATCCAGGTAACATGATCCCCATTTCACAGATGAGAAAGTGGAGGCACCCAAGGTCAAATTCCTTTCTTGCAAACCCCACAGCTTTTCCCTCCCTTCTCCATGGGTCCTATACTAGAGCCCTTGTCTGATGACTCATTGGGCTGTGCAGGTGACCCTGAGGCCTTGAAGGCTAGGCCAACTCTGTCAGGGCCCACAAAGTTAGGAAGACTCAGAATGACTCACAGTGTGCTTGTCATCTAAGGACTAGCCTGTCTCAGCTTAGAGAGGCTCATTACCAGAGGACCAATTGGCAAGGAATTTGTCTTTTTTTTCTGCATCAACTCACCAAAAAAAATAGCCGAGCAAAGCCTGAAGGGGTTGCAATCTGTTTTGGTGGAGGGAATGGGCTCCTGTCACAAATTTAGAGCTGGGAGGATCCTCAGGAGCTACATGCTCCATCCCTCGTTATTTTACAGATGAAGAATCTGAGAGGTTTAAGTTACCTGCCCAACATCATAGCCAAGAAATATATCTCCTCTCTGCCAATTCCTCCCAGCTTCCCTGGCTCCCTTCAAGACTCAACTCAAATCTTACTTTCTTCAAGGAGTCTTTCCAAGGCCCCACCCCCACTAGCACCTTCCCTCTGAGATTACCTTCCATTTACACTGTACGTGTCTTGGATGTTTATAATTGCTTGCATGTTGTCTTCCCCATTCGACTATAATCTCCTTGTGGGAATGGACCCTGGTTTTGCCTTCCTATCTATACCCAGCACTTATAGACACAGGGGCTAGCACAGAGTAGGTACCTAATAAATACTTCTTGATAATGATGGTAACGTGAAGCCAAGTCCTCTAGAGCCTATCAGTCTGTTCCCTTGGCTTAGGTGTTGCTTGATCCTTTCCATCCTTTGGGGATGAGAACTGGGGGTAGCCATGGGGACTGAGGCCTGAAAACTGCCTCTGGGTTGCTGCTTTTGGAGCAACAGGTCTTAACAGACTTGGAAATACACTGTACCTCTTCCTTTGCCCCATGGTTAAAACCATGGGCTGGTCATAGGAATTTGCCAGATGAGATCACTGGAGGAAAAAATGTTGGGGAATAGAGGATATGAATCACAGGGGAGAGAAGGGATATCTGAGGGTCCACCTGGCTGGCTGGAGATGCCCAGTCTGGTGGTGGCCCCTTTTATACTGGGTTATACCTATGCCAGAACAGAAGATCTAAGATGATGGAGATCCAGAGATTGGTACCCACGCTCACACATTGGGTTTGAAAACTGCCGCTACCCATGGGGTCTTGGGAAGCAGGGAGGAGAAGGAAGGAGAGGGGGAGAGGGTTCAACATTACCACACATAGGGCTTGAGCATGAGGGTGCCTCACAGATCATCTCATTCAGCTTCCTGATTTTCCCTGGAGGAAGTAGAAACCTGGAGACAGGAAGTGCCTTATTAAAGGTCACACAGTGAGTCAGTCTCATAGGCAAGGTTGTGGGTTTGTAGACCTTGGGATGGAAAGTGCCTCAGAGGACATTTAGTCCAAACCTCTCCTTTGACAAATGAGGAAACTGAGGCCAAGCCAGTTCAAATGAAGAAACCATTAGGCTCGTATATTTAGATCTGATACTTCAGAGACCAATACTTTCTTTTTACAGATGAGGAAAGAGAGCTCCAAGGAAGCAAAGTGACTTTGTCACCAAGGTAGTAGGAGCTGGAGTTGAGATTTGCATGCTGACACTCCAGACCCCGTTGTCTCTCCATCATAGCACTATGGCTCCCTTGTAAAGGGGAGTCTTCCCCTCCTACCCACCCTATTTATCTGCCTTCTGAGGCTCATCAGCTCAGCCAGGACCTGTCCATTGTCCCATTGTCCTTGAGAGAACAGGGTTTGGAGGGTCAAGGACAGGAGGGAGTGACAGATGTTATTCTGGAAAATGGCAGAAGATAGATCCACAGAGAAGCAGGGGAGGGGCAGCTGGAGAGGTGGGGGCCTGCTTTGGACTGGCACCCCACCTCTTTCTGTTGCTGGGCCCACTTCTCTAACTTCAACTAGCTCCTAGCTCCAAGGCCCAGCGTGGGTGGCTGAAATCTCCCCGGTAACAAGGGTCTGCCCCCTCCCCCTTTCCCTCCTTCCCTCCTTCTCCTCCCTCCCCTTTCTCTCTAACCTTCTGTCCTTCCTCCCATCCTCTCACACTAGGCATCTGCTCTCTGCATTCCCCCTCTGCCCCTCCTCCTTCCCTCCCCCTTTCCTCTCTCCCTCTCCCTCTCCCCCTCCTTTTCTCTCTCCCTCTCTCTCCTCTCCTTTCTTCTCTCTCTCTCTCTCTCTCTCTCTCTCCTCCCTCCCTCCCACACCCCCTCATTCTTTTTCTCCTCTTCCCTGGCTCCCTGTCACCATCTGTGGCACAGTCATTCTCTGTCATTCTCCTTACCACCCCCTCATTCTTCCTTTCTCTGTTGTTACCTCTCTCCCTGCATCACTCCTTCTCTCTCTCCTTCTCTTTCTCTCCTTACTCCTTTTCTTCTGCTCCTCAGGCATCTCTCCCCCCCTTACTAAGCACTCCCCCTTCATCTTGCTACCCACTCATTGTGTCTTTCTAACCCCCTCATCCCTCTACCCCTCTATCCTCTAGCCCTCTCCCCTTACCGAGTTGCCTTTATTCTCATTGGCTTCTGAGGCTGCCTGACACCCTCGGGAGCTCTCCTTCCCTCGTGGAGGGCCTCTCCCTAAATTATCCCCCCTCTGCCAACGCCCACCTCTTGACCTCTTTCTTGTACCCAGGCTCCTTCCAGGAGGCATGTGGGGAGAATCGCTCAGCATCGGTGGGAAGGCAGGGATGGAGATCATATGGGAGACCCTCAACAGACAGATGTGGCCATCTCGGGGCTAGTGGGGTGCCCCTTGTGGGGCACAGCTGGAAACTAAAGGCTGGGGCACTGGGAGGGCAAGCTTCAACAGGAGACCAGATCCTAAGAGACCCCCCAACCCAGGCCCAGGGAAGGAGCTGTGGGAGCACCCTAACCCAGACAAGGGAACAGGGGGGAACAGATGAACCAACGAGGGAGCCCTTCATCTGACATGCAGGTAAGGAGGCCAAAGGTCCTATTATTAATATTGAGGCTTACACCTTACAAGCCTCCCCCTGGTCCTCCTCCATCAAGAGCCTGAGTTTGAGTTGGCATGGGGCAGGAAGGGAGAGGGTGGCATCAAGTGGTGGTTGGACATCTTGGACTTTAGTGGGGAAGTGGAGAGGATGGGGAGAAACTTCTGTAATTATTGAAGGGACCTTGGAAATGGAGCTGCCAGTCTTAGGACATTAGTATTTGAAGGGAACATATGGCGTACATTAGGGTCTAGGAGGTTGGAACAAGAATGGACAATGGAACATTGAATGTTGGAACTGGAAAAGAGTTTAAAATGTAGCATGTTAATGCCGGAAGTGACCTTTGGACTGAGATATAGATAGGACTAGAAAGGGCAATACATCATAGAATGCTGGAACCAGTAAGGACCTTAGGGTCACAGATATCAGAATGGGAAAGGACTTTAGGGATCATCTATTTTGCCTTCCTTATTTTACAGATGAGGAAACTGAGGCTTAGGGAGGTGAATGCTCAAAGTCATGCAGATCAGATGGCAGAGGTGGTTTCCTTCCATACCCAATGCTTTGTGTTCTGCCACGTTGCTATCCTAAGTTGTCCCCTTTCTCGTAATGACCAAGGAGTCTCTGTCTCCTGTCCCACTGCCTAAGATGGGAAATCCTCCCTAGAACTTTTCCAGCTTAATTCCATGAAGTGGAACTATGGAGATGGAATGATCAGAAGGTCAGGTCTGTGCTGCTCCCACCCTTTAGGGAAGGGGTCAAGCAGATGGAATCTGCATCCTTCCTTCTACTGGAAAGCGGGGAGCTATTCTCTCCCCCAGCAACTCAACTGCAAAACTAAGGCAATCCTGACTGCCCTGTCCCCTGGATCTTTGTCTAAAATTGGGGTGTCAGATCTATGAGGAAACTTTCCATAGGCCATCATCCATTCTAGGTCCTTTTCCTTCTCCTCTTTGTCTGGTCCGAATTCAGAGAAAGAGGTAGAAAATCAAAATCCCTAGGCTAGGCTAGGCTGGATTTGGGTTCTGGATAAAAGAAGGGCCAGGAAATCTGGGGGTTGGACCAGAATGGGAAAATCCATGTTTATTCCATGGCAACAGCACTTGGGTGGATGCAAAGAGAAACCTATAAGCAGTATGATGGAATGGAAACAGGAATACACTGGGCATCAAGAGTCCTGCTTCCTACTCTAGGCTCTGGCTCTAAATAGTTGTGTGACCTTGGGTAAGTCACTGAATTTCCAAGTTCATTCATTCATTCATGAAATATTTAAGTGACTATCAGTTGCTCTGGGGAAGACATAAAGTTATAAATCTCAGACTATTTCTCAAGGAGGTCACATCCTAGAAGGGAGATAAGACTAATTCTGATGAGTGAAATATATGCAATAGTACATGATGGTGTTGTTCAGTCATTTCAGTCATGTCTGACTCTTTGTGACCCCGTGTGGGGTTTTCTTGGCAAAGACACTGGAATGGTTTGCTATTTCCTTCTCCAGCTCATTTTACAGATGGGGAAACTGAGGCAAAAATGATGAAGTGACCTGCCCAGGCTCACACAGATAGTAAGTTTCTGAGTCTGGATTTGAACTCATGTCTTCTAAACTCCAGGCTTGGTGCTCTATCCACTGAACCATCCAGTTGATATAAGTGAATAAAAGATGGGAAAACAATAGGGTAAGTGGGATCAGAGGAGGAAGGGCTTTACCAGTTGGAGGAAACAACAGAGAAGGCTTAATGAAAAACGAATTGGCCTTTAAACTGAGCTTTGAAGCATGATGATGAATTGACTAGGTCTAACAGGGTAGTACCAGACAAGAGAGCAGGATATAAGGAATTCTGAGGTTCTTTCCAGCTCTGACATTCTCTGATTCTATGATATTTCAGGGAACTGCTGAGTGGGTGGAAAACTTGAACCAAGTGAAAGGACCAGGGACCAGGCAGAAAGACACAGTAGGAAGGGGAGTAGTCAGTGACTCATTGTGCCCCAAGGGGCAGAGCTCTCAGGACAGAGATGGGGTAGAGGCAGGCTGGGGGTGGTGGAGCCAAGGGGGATGAGCTGGAGCATGGACCTAAGTGCCAGTTTGCAGAAGGCCCTTGTAGCTCCTGCTCCATAGGATCATGAGACCCCAGCTTGAAAGCTGGAAGGGACCATAAATCCAGGACTTGCTGTGACCTTGAATAAGATATTCTCTCTCTCTCTCTCTGGGCTTCCATCCCTCTTGCATTTTGTGCAATGAGTCCTGGAATCCCGTAGCTCCTTAGACCACATGGGGCTGGACATTGGGTCCATCTGCAAAGATCCCAGACAGAAACAAATAACCCATCCTTCTTTCCCTCTCTCTGGCCTGGAGAATGAATACAATTATATCTGAGTCCCTTGGAAGGAAAAGACGTCACCTAGATTGCAGAGCTAATTTTGGTGGTTACAGAGAGCTGCAGTCGTGCTCCTCTGCTCTCCAGACAGACTGATGGAAAGGTGAAGTCCAGTGTTGGGAGGGCCGGCAGGGGAAGGGAGGAGGAAGAGGAAGATGGAAGCTGATCTTCATTTGCTGGGGATAATAATTTTTGCCCTCTTTTCCAATGCCTTCTTTACCCCTCTGGAAGGAAGTGTCAGCTTTTGAACATGGGATTTCTGCCCTCACTCTGTTTGTAGAGGGTGGAGGGGAGGGAGACAGAAAAATTGGTTGGTCCTTGGAGGGAAGCAGGGCAGAGCTCAAGGTTCCACTTTTCTCTGTTCTCTCAGGACAGATGGATTCTAAAGCACTGGAAGCTAGGATAGGCCAACTTCAGGGACTCCCTCTTCCTCTCCTAGGGTATCAGAGCATCTGTAAGAAGGGGAGAGAGGGGCTTGTGGTAGATAATCTCTAAAGTTTCAACCAACATGAATGAATGAATGAATGAATGAATGAATGAATGAGAAAGAACTTATTAAGCACTTACTATGTAGCTCTGGGGGCACTAATGTATAAAAAAGATCCTCTGCATCAAATAACTTTCATTCTAATAAGAGGAGATAACACATGTAGGGGAGTGATGGCTGGAGAGGGTTGTTTTTGCCTCAAAGTTGCAGTGATGGTGGGTGAAGTCACAGAGCTAGAGACAGAGACTAGAGCAGTGATTTCATTGACATAAGGAACTCCAGGATGAGGAAATCCCCTCTGCCAGTGTAGGTTGGAGCCTCCTCTTCAACATATAGGCTTAGATTGCTGCTTTAAGGTACTTGTCCAAGATCACACAGCCAAAATGTATCAGTGGCCAGAGTTGAGCTTGGGTTTTCCTGAATCTTAAGGTTGTGTCTGACATACCACACTGCTGTACAAGAGTAGCTCAATAGACCCTTGGCAGAAATAATGGTAATGTTGATTTGCTTCCTGCGACCAATGCAATGAGTGAATGTAGAGGAGAGGGGTCTGGAGCTTGTCAGACTGAGCTGGTGTTTACTGCTCAGGACCTCACAGCCCAAGGAGTTTGTGGCAACAGCAGAAGCATCAAGAGGCAGGGTGGCATAGCAAGAAAATAGCCAGAGTGAGGCATGGTTAGGGTCAGATTCTAGGACTCCATCTCTTCCCAAAGCCTTGCCCAAGCCTGAGCATGGGCCAGTAGTAGGAGGTCAGGGGCAATGGTGAAAAGGACCAGCTTTGTTCCTGTGGGTTACAGAACAGTGAGAACATCATCACCACTGGGCTCTGGAGGCAGAAAAGAAAAGTCCTTGCCCTTGGGGTCTTCCTATTTTCCAATCTCTCACCTTTACAAGATCTTTGGGACTTCCTGGGCTCCTAGACACTCTAGCCCTCCCAGGTACCTCAAATGCTAACTTCTTCATCATTTGACTTTAAAGAGGGTGGTAGAGAGATCAGGACTTACAGAACTAGATACCTGGATGTGCAATTAGGGTAGGGCAGAGGCAAATGTGTAGATATTGGGGAATGTGCCTGTATGCAGCCTGTTGTTCTGATGCCTAGGGCTAGCCTTGCCCCTGGAGAGAATCTCTCAACACTTCTCTCCCTTTACTAAGTATTGCTGGCTAAGGGCTGCCCTCAGGCAGATGCTCTATGCTACCTGGGGAAAGTGGCAGGAAGGTTCAGAGAATCTTGACATCCACTGATCATAAGCTTCATCTTCAGACTCATTGACCACTGAAACCCTCAGGCAGGCAGACAGGCAGGCAGGCAGGTGGACAGGCAGGTGGACAGGAAGGCAGGTGGACGGGCAGGCAGGTGGATGGGCAGGCAGGCAGGCAGGCAGGCAGGTGGATGGGCAGGTGGACAGGCAGGTGGACGGACAGGCAGGTGGACAGGCAGGCAGGTGGATGAGCAGGCAGCCAGTCTGTTGCTTGGTTGGTCAGTCACTTAGTCAAACAGCTTTGTTGTTTACTAGATATTTGTCCTGTGGGTCATCGATTACTCATTTTAAACTTGGGAATGATCATCTTCATGTTGACTGTTCGGTGATATTGTGTGAAAGGAACTTTATAAAATGCCACGGAAGCTTAAATTGCTGTTACTGTTAGGATAATTCCTGGACGAAATGAAGGGGGAGGACTAGGTGTTCTCTATAGAATATGACAGAACTTGGAGAGAACCTTCAAACAAGGAATGTCCGAGCTGGGAGGGACAATAGGACACAGAGATGGAAAGGAGTCAGGCAGGGATCCATAATGACTGATGTCAGAGATTTGGGATGGAGAAAGGAGATTCAAGGAGCATGCTCTTAAACAGATCCAGTTTGGATGGAGAGGTTTAGAAAACTTCTCCCATAAAACTTGAGAGGCCAGGTAGAGGCACCCTTTCTATTCCCATTAAGTTATCTCCACTCCAGTCAATCAATTTATAAGCATGAATCAACCATCTGTTTGTTATATGGGAGACCCTGTGTTTGGTCCTAGGGATACAAAGGGATACAAAATTTGATAACAGTTCTGCCCTCAGGGAGCTTCTATCAGACAGAAAACCTCTCTGAGTCCTTACTTTTCAAAGTTACTTTCATTTGCCTCTCTTGGAATTCAGAAATCAGAGTAAAAGGAACCAAATGAGTAGGTGACCAGGGAGGGAAAGTAGTTTCTTTGAGGTTACTCTGCAGACAAGGGAGATTTGGAGAGAGAAGAAAACTATTTCCTTTTCTTTTACCTGCATAAAGAAAGATACATCTTTCAAGATCCTTCCTTCTAACCCTAAAGTTAGCCCTAGGGCTGTCCCATGGAGGACAAGGTAGAGCCAAGAAGAAAGAAAACACGAAGGGTTGAAATCCATTTGTCATGTTCTGTCTCATGTCAGAGAAACTGTGGTTTCCTGCTCTCAGTCCCACTCACCTATCGACCAGTCTTCTCACTAGCCCTGTGATAGAGGTGAATCTAAGAACATGGCTTCAGATCCTACCTGACACTTATTACATAAATGATCTTGGAAATGTCATTTATCTTTTTCTTAGCCTGTAACAATGGGAGGGTTGAACTGGTTGACTTCTGGTGTCTCTTAAAAGATCTAGAAGTTACAGAAAAGAATCCCTTCAAGCAGAAGACTGGATGGCCACTTGTCAATGATGCCACATAGAGGATTATAGGTTGGGTTTGTTGATCTCTGGGAGCCTTCCAACTCTGAGACTATGTAATTGACCGATTGTGTGTGTATGTATATATGTCCATTGTATGTGTGTTTGGGGTCGTGGAGATGGGCAAAAGGCAGAAGGGGAATGGTAGTGAGGGAAACTGGGTTCTGACTCCATAACTGGTGTCACTAGAACCCAAGGTAAGCATTTCACTCTTCTAGACCCAAGATGCCAGGAGATGACACCCCATGTTGCAAGCTCCGAGGGCAAAGGCAGACATAGGACACAAGAGTCCTAGATCCTAGGTCTCAACAAGGAGAAGTAGCATTGTATATTAGAAAGTTTACTGAACTAGTAGTCAGGAGAACAGGGTTCCCATTGTAGCTGTGATGATAACTTGCTAAGTGACTTTAGGCAAGTTAATTCTCTCTGAGCCTCAGTTTCCCCTTCTTTTCCCCCATCTTTAAATTGAGTAGCTGTACTACATGATAGTTAAGATTTCTTCCAGTTCCAACATTGTGTACCAATATTCTACATTCTAAGGTCTCTCCCAGCTCTGACATCTCATGTTCTAAGTTCTCTCTCACTTCGAATATTCCATGATCTAAGAGCCCTCCAGGTTCTCACATTCTCAGTTCTAATGCCCTTGGTGCTCTAGCAATCTATATTTGAAGTTTTCTCCCAGCTCTAACATTCTCAGTTTTGATGTCTCTGATGTTCTGATAATCTTGGTTTTAAAGTCTTTCCTAGTTTTGATATAACATGTTCAAGACCATTCTAAGCTCTGACATTTCCAAGTTCTAAGGGCTCTCGCAGTCATGACATCCCATGTCCTAAGATTTCTCCAAGCTTTCACATATTTGATTCTTTGTCATGTTCCTTCCAGATCTGATGTTGGTAAACCTGAGATATGCTGCTTCCCTCTCTCCATCTATCCCTTGGATGTAAAGGACCTCTTTTTCTTCTTGTCATACTTATTTTCTACTTTTCATTTTCTACCAAGGAGCAGGATGGGTTTGAGGGAATGACAGAGAGGAAGCTATTAGTTATCAGAGGAGATCATTTGTCACACATATGTTAGGTTACTCTGTGTCTTTTCTCCCCAGGATTGGAGTTCATTGTAGCCCTTGGAGGTGACCTCTGCTGACCACCATCTTTGCCCCTCTCCCACTTGGTTGACCTCTCCACCCACTATGGACATCATCAGCTTTCCCTCTCCAGTGTCTGCATCCTCAGAACCAGAGAATGCCTCACTCACCTGGCCAGAAGACCCTTACACAGGCAACTTGTCCACATCCCCAGCCAGCACAGGACTAGATGTGAGTGGTGTTCTGATACCTCTGGTATACCTGGCTGTGTGTGTGGTGGGTCTGCTGGGCAATTCACTGGTGATCTATGTGGTGCTTCGGCATACTGTGAGTCCATCAGTGACCAATGTCTATATTCTCAACCTGGCACTGGCTGATGAACTCTTCATGCTGGGTCTACCCTTCCTGGCCGCCCAGAATGCCCTCTCCTACTGGCCCTTTGGCTCCCTGATGTGTCGTCTGGTCATGGCCGTTGACAGTATTAACCAATTTACCAGCATCTTCTGCCTGACTGTCATGAGTGTGGACCGCTATCTGGCTGTGGTGCATCCAACCAGGTCATCCCGCTGGCGCACGGCCCCTGTGGCCCGGGCAGTGAGTGCTGCCGTGTGGGTGGCCTCAGCAGTTGTGGTGCTGCCTGTGGTAGTTTTCTCAGGAGTTCCACGTGGCATGAACACCTGCCACATCCAGTGGCCTGAGCCAGCTGCAGCCTGGCAGACGGGCTTTATTGTCTACACAGCAGCTCTGGGGTTCTTTGGGCCACTGCTCGTGATTTGCCTCTGCTACTTGCTCATTGTGGTCAAGGTCCGCTCAGCCAGTCGACGGGTCCAGGTAACATCATCCAAGCGGCGGCGGTCTGAGAGGCGGGTCACCCGCATGGTGGTGGTTGTGGTGGCACTTTTTGTGCTCTGCTGGCTGCCCTTCTATGTCCTGAACATCATCAATGTGGTCTGTCCCCTGCCTGAGGAACCCTCCCTGTTTGGCGTCTACTTCCTGGTGGTAGTGCTGCCCTATGCCAACAGTTGTGCCAATCCCATCATCTATGGTTTCCTCTCCTACCGCTTCAAGCAGGGCTTCCGAAGGGTCTTGCTCCGGCCCTCCAGGAAGGTCCGAAATCAGGAGCCACCCACTGGGCCCCCTGACAAGACGGAGGAGGAAGAGGAAGAAGATGAGGATGATGAAAGAGAAGCTAGGAAGGAGATGAATGGGCGTGTCAGTCAGATCAGCCAACCAGGCAATGGTGGGCAGGAGCACCCACCCTGCAGACCCTGTGGCAGTGAACAGAGACCTCTCCCAGAGGAGCTGACTGGTGGGGAGAAATCCAACACTTCGAAGACAAGCTATTTATAATCAGTGGAACATGATTTGGCATGAGAAAGGGAAAGGAACTGGAGAGGGGATGAGAGGGAAGGGTTCTGGGGTCCCTAGGCATCCCTAAAATCCATCTCCACCATTGGGGAGGGGAGTGGGTGATGAAATAAGTGCTGAGGGAAAAGATAGGGGGTTGGTAGAAGAAAGGAGACAGGATCCTGGGTGCCCATGGCCAAGTCTGGGGCCCTCAGTCTCCTCATCTGCAAAGTGAGAAGTTTAGACAAAGGGATATCTAAGATCTCTTCCAGGTCCAGACCTATTTTTCCTGTGGCCTCAAGTGGGAGCAAGAAGGGCTCAGGCTTACTGAGACAAGTGACCATAGGCTCTTTCCCAAGGAGCTGCCCCTTAAGTGTCTTGGAGAGAGGGGAGCTTTGGGGATCTGGAACGTGACAGTTTTTGGACAGTGATCCTTTTCTTCCCCAGATGTGAGCAAGCCACATGTGGAATATTGTGTCCAGTCCAGTCCTTAAAATTGTGTCCCATTTTAAGAGAAACATTGACTAATGGTGTTGTGTCCGTTAAATGGTGGTCAAAATGGTGAGAGGACTGGACACCATGTTCTGTGAGAGTTGGTTGAAGGAAGTGGATCTGAATTTCCTCTTTGCCATTTTTTAAACTTTCTGACCTTAGTCAAGTCACTAAATTTCTCTGGAACTCAGTTTCGTCATCTGTAAAATGAGTAGGATGGATTAAATGACCTCTGAGGTTTTTTCCCGTCCTTAAACTATGGTTCCATGATGCTGTTACTTTACCTCTGGGACTCAATTTCTTTATCTGTAAAACAACAGGGTTGGATTAAATTATCTTGGGGCCATGCAGCTCTAAATCTGATGAAAGTTTTCTTCAAATACCTAAAGAGCTGTTGTGTTGGAGCCGCGGCAGGTGTGTCCCACCTGGCCTGGAGAGCAGAACTAGAAGCAGAGCTCTGCAGAAGAAGCTTCTTAACCATTAGAGCTGGCTATGGGAGCAGATAGGCTGCCTCAAGAAGACCCCTTCCCCCCTCATCAGAGGTCTTCCAGCAGAGGCCAGATGACCCCTCACTGGGGATGTTGTATAAGGGATTTCTGCTCAGGTATGAGTTGGGCCAGATGGCTACTGAGGTCCCTGCCAACATTTTTTGACCCTTGAACCAACATCCCTACCACTCTCCAGCTGAAAGTGGATTCTTCCCTCTATCTCCTTGTTGGGGCAGGGGAAGTCTTCATGTTGTTTATTTATTAGCTAAGTGATCTTGGGCAAATCGCTTCATCTCTCTGCTCATCAGTTTACTCATCTGTTGAATGCAATGGTTGGACTAGATGCCCTCTGAGTTCCCTTCCAAATCCAAAGTTAATGATCCAACGAACCCCTTCCATGTTTCCTTGCCCTGTCTGCTTCCCTCCTAATTCCCTTCTCTCCTCCCCCCACCCCCCCAGTTCTCTGGGCTTTTAAATCCACCCAGTATTTAACCAGTAGAAACAAACCTGGGATGGAGATAAGAAGTAAGGCTAGTTTCATTGGCTGATCCATTCTGACATTTTTAGTGGATTCTATTAGTCTGGGAAGTGGGAAGGATGCATTCTCATTTTCTCACTTTCCATCCTTATCTTAGTATTGGGGTGACTCCACTGGGGGGCCTTATTTGTCTTAGGCAATTTGGCTGATGGAGAGTGAAACTGGGCAGAGAAACTAGTGGAAAAGGGAGTTTGGAGGAAAGAAGCAGTTGTCAGAGCATGAGAGCTAGCATGGGATGAGAGGGCAGCCTGGAAGGAAGTCATGGAGCTGACCCGGCAAGATCCTCCAAAGGCCAGCCTGTGGGACCAAAGGTTCCAGGGGCTCCAGGCACATGTATGCATGGGTTTATCTGTATCTAGAAGGGAATTGTAGAGCAGAGTAGTGAAAGGAGCTCTGGTCTCTAATCCTGGCCCTGCCGCTCAGTAGCTGTGGGACCCTGACCAAATAAAATCAATCTTCCTGGCCTTCAGATTCTTCATCTGTAAAATGGGAGTGATTTATCCCTTCCCTACCTACCTCACAGGGCTGTTGTGAGGGCCCAGTGGGATGAGAGATGAGAAATCACTCTAAAATCTCAAGGGTGATGTAGTGCTTCAAACTTGGAGGGCATTTAATAAATGTTTGTTGGGTGAAACCTGAAGGACAATTATTATGACATGTAGACCTCACTTATTGTTCTGTAGCACCCTCCCAGTTGACTGGACAAATGCCACAATTCCCTTGTCACCTCACTCTCTTAGGGAGGGGGCGATGGTGAAGCTATAATGCTCCACCCAGAATCCCCATGCTTCTCTGGCTACTCCTGAAAGGGAAAATGATGCATGACTGGGGGAGGGATGGGGTAAGGAAAGGACAAAGGTCTGAACCATGGGGATGGCAAGGAAGTGAGGATCAGGGGAAAGATTTCTGGAGGAAATATGAAGGTGGTTTTCTGCCACTTACTAGTTGTGGGAGCCATGATAAGTTATGTCCTCCCTCTGTACCTCAGATTCCCCCATTGGTAAAATGAGGGAGTTGGACTTAGTGACCTCTAAGGACCCTTCTAGTTTTAAAGTCTTATCCTCAGACTTGGGTAGACATCTGTGGTCAAATAAAGAGGGGCATATTGGGAAGAATAAGGGATGCAGGGGGATGCCTTTTGAACTGGGGTGGGAGCATAGAGGAGACCTGCTTGGCATATGTGTCCTGTAGTCCAGGGGCCCAAGACTGGGACTAAGCAGTGAGGGGAGGGGGCTTGAGAAGACCATAGAGTCCTTCCTCCCTGTCTGCTCCATCTTCTTGGCTCTCTCTCACTCCACTCCTGCAGTAGGTTCACCTTGAACTTTCTCTGAAAAGGCTGTTGCTAGGCAACAGTGGTCCATAGCATTAACTCTCCATCCTGAGTCCTGAGCCAGAGGACAAAGATGGCCAGCTGCAGGGAGAGGGTGGGCAGGGAGGCTTCAGCGCTTATGGGAAGAAGGAGGCTGCTTCCAGCATCCACTCTGTGTGTGTGTGTGTGTGTGTGTGTGTGTGTGTGTGTGTGAGAGAGAGAGAGAGAGAGAGAGAGAGAGAGAGAGAGAGAGAGAGAGTGTATCTGTCTGGGGGAAGGGCAGGGGCAGACATTAGGACAAAACATCCAGGGTTTTGAGCCTACAATTCTGAGGAGCCACTGAGAGGAGGCGAATGTAAGTAGTTGGGTAAGTAGTAAAGAGCTGGGTGAGAATCCTTCCTATTCCATCCTCTTCTGAGCCTCAGTTTTGTTATCTATAAAATGAGCTGATGGGGCTAAGTGACCTTTAGATACCATAACCAGTAATTAGCAGGAGATGATGGTGAGAAAACCCTAAAGACGATAGGAGCCCAATTTCTCATAGAGGGGGGTCCTCCAAGGAAATTACCCTTCTCCTGTTGTGTATTCCTTAATAAGGGCACCGATGACGGAGATTTCTAGAGAAGTTTCAAATTAAAAAAAACAACACTTTCTTCATTCACAGGAATATGAGGCAGGAACACGACTATAAGTATTATTTACTCCATTTTACAGATGAAGAAATTGAGATTTGAGAGGGGAAAAAACATACTGAAGATCACATAAATGGCCATTGTCCATGCTGGGACCAGGAGGCAAGGCAGTTGATGGGAAGAATAATGGCTTTGGACGTGGGTTCAAATTCTACCTCTGATACATTTACTCTCAAACCTTTGGGTGAATCACTTAACTACAATGGGACTCAGTTGCCTTATTTGTGGAAAAATAAGTGCTTAGACAAAATGACCTATGAGATTCCTTCCAGCATCTAAATCAATAATCTCACCATTCCCTGGTTTCTTCTCTTGGTGTCTAGTCTTCTCTCCATCATATCTTGTTGTCTTCCTGACGTCTTTGATGTGCAAAAATCCTTTAGAAAGTATGACTTGGGATGTCCAGTACCTGAAGTGCCAATAACTCCAAGGGAAGACAGCAGTGAGGGTTAACACTCATTTGCCCTTTTCCCTGTTTGAACTGAGAATAGGAATAATTATATACATATATATATATATATATACACACACACACACATATGTGTGTGTGTATACATGTGCACATACCTAAATATAATTATGTTATTAGATATACACATGAAAATTATGTATAATGTGTCATGCTTTAAGATCTGCATTTTGATCCTCACTACAGCCCCATGAGATAGGTATCATTTTTATCCCATTTTGCAGATGTGGAAACTGAGGCTCAGAGAGGGTGGGTGACTTGCCTGAGGGTCATATAGCTAAGTGCTGACACAGACATCTTTCAGATTCTAAACTCAGTATTCTATTCATTGACCAACCTAGTTGCTTGGAATGAATGAAAGCAAACACTTGATTAGGTGTGTAAGATGTGGCAGATACTGTACTAAGTTCACAAAGAAAGGCAAGATAACAAGTTCACATTCTAATTGGGGAGTGAGAGTGGGAGAAAGACATAAGGCAGAGGAAGGTGCGGCTACAGGGCAGATGGAAAGGCACCTAAGGATATCTCCTGGAGAGTCCTGACCAGCTGCCCTTGGAAAGGGAGGATGAGTCTAAAGTTTGGAATGGAGTGGGGGTTCTGGCTTCCCACCAGCTTGGGCCACTCATGGTCTTCTAGATCCCCCAGGTGGGCTCTGGGCAGCTTGCTTGACATGAGTTCTGAATGGGTCAGTCCCAAGCCTCATCCCCAGCAGGCGGAGGTTCTGCATTGGACTAAATCAGTGGTCCTCAAGGGGTGGTCTGGGATCCCCAAGACCCTTTCAAGGGGGTCCATGAGAGACAAGGATGAGACAGTCTCCGCCCTCTGGGGTCTTACATTCCAGTGAGGGAGACAATATGTACACATGTAAGCAGATGAAGAAAGGAATGATCTTTTGCATAGTGCCAGGCACTGTGCTAAACACTTCACAAGTATTTCCTCATTTTATCCTTACGACAACCCTAGAAGGTAGGCCTTATTATTAGTCCCATTTTATAGATGAGGAAATAGAGGCAGACAGCAGTTAAGTGACTTGACCAAGGTCACATAGCTAGTGAGTGTCTTAAGTCTGAATATGGACTCAGGGTTTTTCTGACTCTAGCCTCAGTGTTCTGCAATGGGGGCACCCTCCAGGGAATGTGAATATTCGTTGGGCCAGAAGATCTCTGAAGACCCCTTCAACCTCTGAGATTCTAGGATTCTGTGATACTTATTTGGATACATTTCATTCATTCATTTATTCATCCAAAGGACAAATTAAAGAGTTACGCCTGAGTCATTCTGTTGTTGTTGTTCAGCCCGTTTTCAGTGGTGTCTGACCCTTCCTGACCCGATGTGGGGTTTTCATAGCAAAGATACTGGAATGATTTGCCATTTCCTTCACCAGCTCATTTTACAGATGAGGGAACTGAGACAAACAGGGTTAAGTGACTCATTCTGGGTCACGCAGCTAGGACATCTCTGAAGTCACATTTGAACTCAGGTCTTCTTGATGCTAAGCCCAGTGCTTTACCCACTGGGTCACCTGGCTACCCAATTCTAGGATAATAGGTTTTAGAGCTGGAAGGGCCCTTAGAAGGTATTGAGTTCAAACCCTTCTCTCCCTCCCATTTCATAGATGAGGCAACTGAGGTAAAGTTAAATGAGCCTACTATGTGCCAAGCTCTGTGCCAGGACACATACACACACACACACACACACACACACATACACACACCACAGAGACAGAGTCTCTGCATTTAAGGAGTTCCCATTCTATTAGGAGGAAACAACATGTATTTAAGTATAATAATGTGTAGTACAGAGGAAAGAGCCTTGGATTTAAAGTCCAAGGACTTGAGTGCAAATTCTAGCTTTGCTATTTTCCTGACTGTATGACCTTGTACAGTCACTTCCCTTCTCTAAGCCTCAGTTTCCCATTCTGTAAAACCCAGGGAGTTGGACTAGCTGGCTCAAGACCCATCTATTTCTGCATCTGTGGTGCTGAGATAAGTCAACACGAGATGTACAAGTAGCTATTTCACAGGGGCAGATGACAACCTCCCCATGTCTTCTGGTCCTGCTGTCCTCATCCATTCCACATATTCTCCATGCAAAGGGCTGCCATTCCTGCCCTTCTTCTTGAGGACACCTAGGCATTCAGGGGCAGCAGCTGGATGGTCCATCTGTCACATTCACCATGTCCAAGGTCCTTGTCCTTCTTATAGGTATCCTTGATGAGTCTGGTGATGTCCTTGTGGTGTCCTTGCTGAAGCCCACTGACCCCATCATCTCTGGCTGAAGTGATTCTGCAGAGATCATGGGGTTCTGATGTGGCAGCCAGGGAGCCCTGCCCAGGGACATTCTAAAGTGAGGCCCTTGTGTCAGGAAGCAGCGTGGAAGACTTGGAAGGGTCAGGCTGTATGTCCTCAGTGCCACCCCGATAGATCATCATCTCTTTCAACCTAAGTCCAGCTCTCTGATTCCAAAATTCTCTCTTAAAAAAAAACATTCCATATTTCACAAACACCATGTAAGATAGGCTTTGCCATATATATAATAGAGCAGAGAAGGAAGATGCTACATGTAAGGGAAACTCTCTCTTGGGCCCTGACAGCTTTTCTTTTTTGGTACATGAGATCATCCCATAACTTTCAAAGCTATTCTTCTTGTCAGTGTGTATGTATGTGTCCTGGATGATCCTATATGTATCCTGTAAGCAGTACAGTTATCCTGGAGTATATCTACCCTGGAGCAACTTGGTGGCACAGTGGATAGAGCACTGGGCCTGGAGTCAGGAAGACTCATCTTCCTGAGTTCAAATCTGGCCTCAGACACTTACCAGCTGTATGATCCTGGGCAAGTCACTTAACCCTGTATCCCTCAGTTTCCTCATCTGTAAAATGAGTTGGAGAAGGAAATGGCAAACCCCTTCAGTATCTTCACCAAGGAAATCCCAAACAAGGTCACAAAGAGTTGGATACAACTGAAAAACTGACCAAAAATATTTATTTAGCCTGTCATTTGTAGTATGTTATCCTGTATGTATGTATTTTTTTTAACATACTTATATGCCTATGTGATGTTTCCTGCAATAGAAAATGAGTTCCTTGAGAGAAGGTCCTCTTAGGTCTTTGGTCTTTCCAGCTCAACCCCTATTTTGGAGGAGGCCTTTATACTGATCAACTTGGTGTTTATTTTCCTTTATTCATGTTACATTTATTCTGGATGGACATATATCTTTGTTGATATATACGTACATATGTATATGTAATTATGCATGCCATATAATTATATACATGATTATATTTTAATATGATTTTTCATTTAAAATACAATTACATATCACATGTATGTATTTATATGACACGTATATATTAATACTTTGTGTAACTTTAAATAATATACTTTATTTAATATGTGTATATCTATCCTAATAATTTTATAAGGGGATAAGCATTTATAAAATGCCTACTATGTGCCAGGCACTTTACACATTTTATCCCATTTAATCCTCACAACAATCCTGGAAGATAGGAGCTGTTGTTGTACCTGTTTTATTGATGAGGAAACTGATGCAGGCAGAGGTGGCGTGACCCACCCGTGGTCACATAGCTAGTATCTGAGGCTGAATTTGAACTCAGGTCTCCATGAATCCAACTCTATGGCCATATCATATTATGTATCATATCGTATCATATCATTTCATATGGCATCATAACAGGCTGCTTCCTGACCTTGGGCAATACACTTCCTCTATTATCCTCAGTTTCCCTTCCTGTAAAATTTCCTGTAAAATGGAGACAAAATTATCCCTAAGGTTTCACCCCCTGCCCCTCCCCCAGTTTCTCACAGTCTATGTCCTTGAAGTCAGAAGAAACATGAGCTCCAAGTCTAGGACCTGTAACTTGCTAGCTGAGTAGCCATGGGAAAGACCTCATGCCTCTCTGAGACTCTGTTTTCTGATCTGTGTAATGGGCATCCTATCATTTTCCCTGCAAGCCTCACAGGACCATTATGAAGAAAGCATCCTGGGCTTTTAAGTACTGAGGAAAAGATAATTATCCTGATTATTTAAGCTTTGCCACGCCCTGTTCTAAGGCCCCTCCCAGCTCTGACATTCCCTGTTCTAAAGTCGCTCCCAATGCCAACATTTTATTATTTGGAAGCTGTTGGGTACCTTGCTTATTACTACATTTGGCAATCATGAGCTTCCAGGGAACTCACATATTTATGACTTAGGAAGGACTGTGGACTTGTGCAGCTGTGTGTGTGTGTGTGGGAGGGGAGGAGGGGGTTGTATTCCCTATGACCTTGAAGCTCAGTCTCTATGGCCAGTGGGCTTATTCGGTGATGTCTAGAGTATAAAGCATGCTGTTCCACATCCCACTTCCCGCCACTCCCCACCATTGATTCACCTTCTCCCCATCCTACAAATGCGAATGTGCCCAGGAACATGAGCCATCAGTACAAACAGACAGACAAATCCACTCAGACACTTGCACAGAGCTGTGTGTGTGTGTGTGTGTGTGTGCGTGTGTGTGTGTGTGTGTGTGTGTGTGTGTGTGTGTGTGTGTAAGAGAGAGAGAGAGAGTGCACACAAGTACACACTCACACACGTGTGTTTGCTCCTGGACCCCTCCCCAGCATCTGCAGCCTGGAAGGAGGAGGCAGTGCAGACTGCAGGGGTTTCTGAAAGCATCCAGGCCCTGTGCCAGACACAGCCCAGGGCCGTACGTGAGGAGACTACAAGCTCTGGTGCAGCGGCCGCTGGGATGGTGCCCTTATCTCTCTCCACTTTCCCAGGAATAGAAAAATCCATTTCCTTCAGGCAGGAGTTCAGTGCTCATGGCTTCCCACAGGAGCAGAGAATGTCAGATCTGAGAGTGATCTTTGAGCAGGAATAGCAGAACTGGGAAGAACGTTAAAACATGGGTTGTCAGAGCTAGGAAGGGCCTGAGAACAGGGGATGTCAGAGCTGGGAGGGGCCTTAGAACAAGCAATGTCAAGAGGATGGAGTTTGGGGTATTGAATATTAGATCTGAGGCATCTTAGAGACCACCTTTTCCAACCCCTTCATTCCACGAATGAGCCCCGAGAAGGAAAGGTCCTCCCCTGTGCTCAGTAGCAGAGTTCAGATGCCTCCATCCCTCCCAATGCTCATCCAGACCGCCCATCTCCAGCCCTCCCTCGTCCCAGCCCCGGCTTCACTCTGGGAGGTCTAGGGCTCTCCTGCAAACTTCTTGGCTCCCAGGTGGACTTCCTGAGGCTGGTCACTCCCAAGCACCTGAGGCAAGTGATCAGGAGCAAATCAGAGAAAGGGGATGGAATTGTTAGGCCTTTGGCCTGCTTGGGGAGAGCCAGTCCCAGCTTCACCCACCCTTTCAGCTTTAATGAGCAGAAAATATGTAAATATTTATTCTCAGAAACTTGCTGGCCTCTGCCTCCCCCACAGAACACTGAGCAAACATCATGTCACCTGAGCCTTCTGACAGAGTACACAGGGTCAACTGAAAGCACAAACATGCACCCACATGGCACACATAGACATTGCTGCCAGTCTCACAAGCAACATTTCCACATGTTTGTAGGGTCACACATGAACACACATGGACATACACAGAGACACACAGACATACAGACACACACGAAGACACACACAAACATACACAGAGACACACAGACATACAGACACACACATGAACATACAGACACACAGACATACAGACATACACACGGACATACACAGAGACACAGAGACATACAGACACACATGAACATACACAGAGACACAGAGACATACAGACACACACACGGACATACACAGAGACAGACATACAGACACACAATGAACATGCACAGAGATGCACAGACATACAGACACACATGGACATATACAGACACACATAGACATACACAGAGACACACAGATGTACAGACACACACAGACACACAGACATACAGACACACGGACACACAGACACACACAGACATACAGACACACACACGGACATACACAGAGACACAGAGACATACAGACATACACAGACATACACAGATAAACATTTGAAAACATCCTGATTCATATCTCACACGTGATCTAAGCAAACATCCATGAACATATATTTGCCTGCATCAAAAACCCTGCCAGCACTAACATTTCTGATCCAGGCACATACAAAGACATGCTCTAATGTGCAGGCTAGTGACCAGGGCACTGGGCTGGGAGCCCTGGCTCTAAGGAATGGCGTAGCCACCAGCGTTCATAGACCTTTGGGCAACTCATTCTTACCTCAGTTGTCTCCCCTGTGAGATGAGAGGAGGTAGATTGGAAGGGCTCTAATGCCCTGTTCTAAGGCCCCTCCCAGATCTCATATTCTCTATTCTCATCCCTGTTCTAAGGTTCTAAGGCTTTTCTCAACTCTGACACATCCTGTTCCAATTCGTGTTCTAAGGTTCTAAGGCCCCTCCCAGCTCTCATATTCTCTGTTCTAATCCCTGTTCTAAGGTTCTAAGGCTTTTCTCAGCTCTGACACTCCCTGTTGTAAGACCCCTCTCAGCTCTGACATTCCCTGGAAACAGGAAGTCCTGAGTTCAAATCTGATCACTGTGTGACCCTGGTCAAAGTCACTTCACCCTGTTTGCTTCAGTTTCCTCATCTGTAAAATGAGCTGGAGAAAGAAACGGCAGACCACTGCAGTGTCTCTGCCAAGAAAACCCCAGATGGGGTGAGAAGAATCCAGCAGGACTGAAACAACAACAGAAGTCTTGGTTACCAGGCTCACTTGCTGTTGGGGCACTGGGCACATTGTCTCGAGCCTCAGTTTCCCAAGGATAATAAACAATTTGCCTAGCCACAGTCAAGCGCTTTGGTGACCTTAAAGAGCCATCCAAGATGAGTCGAGGGTGTCTATGATGTCCTTTTGGGAGGACTGAGGTCAGGGACAGTGGGAGTGGGGAGGGTGTGGCTCTGAACCTCCTGCGCTCCATCCCTGGGCGGTAGCTGGGCTGGGCTCAGGGTTGCTGGCACGGAGATTGGCCGGCAGAGGCCACTGTTGAGCCGCACCAGGTCCCCCACCAGGCTCCCCCTCCCTCCCCCACCCTCTCCATCTCCCAGAGCCCGCAGCTGCAGGCGCAGCTGGTCAGGAGCTGGGAAGAGGGCACGCAGGGGAGGGGGCACCAGAGCTGCGGGCAGTGTCCTCAGGGGCTGTGGGGGCACGAGCCCACCTTTCTGCCCGTGGCTTGGGGCACATGTGTCTGGGAGCCGGGTGATGAGGTGAACAAGATGGGTGTGGCATGGTCTTGGACCGGCCAGAACTTGCCCAGGGCTTCCTGTGGGTTACGAGGTCCTTCCGCACCCTTAGGGCTTGGGACAGGAGGCCAAACTCTAGGAATGTGGGCAGAACCTGGCTTTTAGCCCCGGCGCTCTGTAACTGACTTGAGACCTTGGAAAAGTCACTTCTCTGGGCCTCAGTTTCCCAAGAGAAGTATGGTTTGGAGTGAGAGGGCCTCCCTTGAACTCTTGCCAATGGTGCTGGGTGGTTTTGGGGAAGTCCACTCTTCATGCTTCCTTTTCATCAGTTGTAAAGCGATCTGAGTCTATGATGCTCTGACACTGAGATTAGAGAACCTGGTGAAGAGGGGGCAAGGGGAGGTGGAGTGGGGAGATGGGCTCTTATTAGTCAAGAACCTCTGACCATTGTCCCCTTCTCCATGCTCCCCCATGCTGAAACCCTCACTGTCAGGGACTTTGCTATCTCCCTTTCTTCCAGTTACCCATTTTGTGTGTGTGTGTGTGTGTGTGTGTGTGTGTGTGTGTGTGTGTGACAGACAGACAGACACAGACAGTCACAGACACAGAGAAACAGAGACAAACATAGAAGGGGAAAGGAAGGGATGACAAAACTGAAGCTTTATGCAGACAATAAGGGGACCCCACCCCCCTACGTCCACTAGTTGATGTTCTGTTCTGTACCTGACCTTCCCTACCCAGGCCAAATAGGGTTTCTCCATCCCCTGAAGCTGCACTTTCCCTCCCCAGACCCTGAACCTGAGTTGGCCAGGAGTTTAGGGGAGAAAGTGAGACAGAATGCCCCCCAACCCTCTAGGCAGGACAATGGACCGTTTGATTGGAAGGGACAACCACAGCTCTGGGCGATGATGGCTTAGCCAAAGGCCAGGCAAGCCTGGGTAGCAGTGAGGCAGAGAGAGGGGAAGCAGGCCAGGAAAGGGATGCTTTGCTGCTGCAGCCATAGTCAGAGCAAGGCTGGCCCGCCCCCAGTCAGTCCAGGCACAGACCCGCATTACATAAGAGCTCCTGGTCCCAGCTGGTTTCAATCAGTCTCCCTCCCTCCCTTTCTCCCTCCCTCTTCAGCCTCCTTTGCCTTCCCTAGTGCTAAGATGAGTAACAGAGGTCAAAGAGCTCAGCTGGAGGCCAGGCCTTCACCCTGGGATTGGGGGGCTAGTGGGGGAGGATAAAGGAAGGAGTCTGTGATGCAGTGGGTGAAGGGGCAGTACCCTACTGTGGAAGGAACGTTGAATTTGGTGGCAAAGGGCTTGGAGAGGCAGAGAACTGGGCTCTGCTACTTAGAACCTGTAGGAATTTGGGGAGGTCACATTCCTGCTTCAGGCCTCAGTTTCCTGCTCTGTAAAATGAGCCAAATGGTCTCTGTGCTTCCTTCCAGCTGCAAATCCTGACTCCCAGTAGGGGAAATGAGGTGGCTGAAGCCTAGAAATAAGACTGCTAGTGATTCCAATCACTATTCTTTGTGCTCTTTCTGTTCCAACCAACCCAGACTGTTCCCTGAACTGGAACTCAGCATTCCATCCCCACTTTTGAGCCTCAGATGTCCTCCTGGTTCAGCTGTGCCTCTCAGAGTCTACCTTCATTGGAGCCCAGGCACCACCTCCTCCATGAAGCCTTCCCTGATACTCTCCCGTCCAAGGTATCAGGGCTCTCTCTTGGCTCAAACAACCTTGCATTTATTTAAAGAATCCTAGATATGAGAGCTAGAAGAAACTTCAGAGGTCATCTAGTCTAACCTCTTGGTTTTACAGAATAGGAAATTAAGTCACAGTTGGGGGTGGGTAGGTAATTTGTTGTTGGTCACATGACATGTCAGTATCTCTGATAGGAGTTAAAGCCATGATTCTCTAATGACAAATTCAGCTCCAATCTATCCACTAATCCAGGCTCCCCCAATGGAACCAGAGCTCAGAGAGGAGAGGAAACATAAAATCCCAGACTGAGACCTCAGAGGACATCAGTCCAATTCTCCAGTTTTACAGATGAGGAGACTGAGACCCAAAGAGATTAAATGACAGGTTCACAAGAGTACCCCCATAACCCAATACAGAGTCTTGTACGCAGCATTTTAGGATGATAAATGAAGACCATCTAGACCTCCCCCCTTATATTATAGAAGAGGCCTCCAGAGAGGCATAGGATCATAAATTAGTAATTAATAATAAATGAGAATTTATGAAATAATAAATAAAAATTAAAAACCTTAGGAGCCATCTACTCTGTCATTTTACAGAAAGGGAAACTGAGGCCCAGAGAAGCAAAAGGTCATCCAGATATCAAACAGGAGAAGCCAGATTTGGACCCACGTCCTCTGATTTCAATACCCTTCCTATTACACCAGCTGCCACCCAGTATAGCTGCCTAATTGCTGAGTCGAATTGAATTCTTTCTGTTGGTGAAGTTTCAGAGCTGTCTCAAACCCTGGCCTCTCTGTTGATATTGGCAATAGTCTTGTGATATAATGGAGGTTGGGGGGAAGTAAGGAATGCTTACCCCTTTTTCCAGATGGGGCCCTAAGGTCACTTGGCTCCCTCCCTCCCCCTCTTCCACCTGCAGTGGTTCTCAACCTGTTAGTTATGTTCACTTTGTAACAATGTATCCTGCATATCAGATATTTACATTACGATTCATAACAGTAGCAAAATTACAGTTATGAAGTAGCAACGAAAATAATTTTATGGTTGGGGATCCCCACAACATGAGGAACTGTATTAGAGGGTCGAGGCATTAGGAAGGTTGAGAACCATTGCCCTAGGTGCTTCTGCTCTCAGTAGGGAGGTGACAACACTGACCTCGGGACTGAAGAATCACAATTTGAATCTCAGCTTTTCATTTTAAACTCTGTGTGACTCTGGGCAAAACATCTGATGTCTCAGGGACTCATTTCCTGCATCTGCACAATGACGATCTAGGGGAAGGTAGAAATGCTTGTTTGCAGTCATAAGAACGAATCCCATCTCTGTCTCTTACAAGCTGGGTGACCTTGGAAAAGTCACTGGATGTCTCTGGTCTTCAAGGTCTTCCCCTGTGAAATGTGAGACTTGGGCTAGGTGATGTCACAGATTCTCAGAGTCAGAAGGGGCCTTAAAGTTGATCAGGTATCTACCTGATCAATAGCCTCTCTTTAATATCTCCAGCTTAGCTCAAAGACTCCCAAGAACAAGGAACTCACCACCTTCTGTTTCAGCTTTGGACAGTACTGGAGATTTGTCTGGAGAAGGGCAACCAGATAATGTGAAGAGAATGAGGATGTTTAGATTGGAGAAGGGAAGGCTTGGGGAGCAAGTAGGGAGCAGGAAAGCTCTCCAAGTGTCTTGAAGACTCAGAAAAGGATGTAGAAAGCATCTTTCTCGCCTTCTTCTCTAAGCTTCTAAGGTCCTTTTGGCATGATTCTTTGTCCTGTGTGCTCCCCTCCCAAGTCCCCTTCTCTCCCCTGCTGAGCCCTTCTCCTATGTTTTCCTCGGCTCCTCCCTTTCCTGCATATTTTCCCAGACTTTCCACAAGAGTTTCCAGGAGAACCTGGTGACCACAGGCTCCTGATCCAGACAGCTAGGCCCCTAGAGACTTCAAAATCCCCATTCCTTCTCCCTGGGCCCCAGGACTGCTGACTCAGCCTTTTGGGGGTAGGCTGTGGGAGGCGGAGGAGCTGTGTCCCTTTCTACCCCCTCTCTGCCCTCCCTACCCCCATCCCTATTCCCATCCCCATCCTGCTCTCCATCTCCATCCCTATCCTGGAGCACTGCCTCTGGGTACTCAGAAAGGCTGAGTAGGCAACGGGCTAACAGTAGCTCCCATCCCACAAGACTTTCCCATGCTTGTTCCTGGGGAGCTCTCCTCATCAAGGACAGGGGTCTAGGGAGCAATTGGTAGAGAAAGATCACTGAGCAATTTCTTTTGTATATTCATAGTAATTTGCATATAATTTCCTGCCTTAGAATATAAACAACTGGCCTTTCTTTGTATCACTGATGCTTAACACAGAGCCTGGTATACAGTAAGTGCTTAACTGATGCTCACAGATGGATAAGACTTTAGCGCTAGAAGGAGACTTTGGAAATTCTCTCCAGGGGTTTCTAAATTGGGGGTCCATGAACTTGTTTTTTTTTTTAATTTTGACAACAGTATAATTGATTTCTTAAATAATCCTACATATATTATTTAAAGCATTTAAATAAAATGCATTCTAAGAAAGGGTTCATAGACTTGACCACGCTGAAAACAGGGTCCAGGACATAACTTGTTAAGAATTTCTAGTTTACCTTCCCTGTTTTATGGGAGGGGAAGCTGAGGCCTAGAGCAGAGTCATAACTCACAAAAGATCATATAAGTAGCAAATTCAGCATCCTTTCCCCTCCTGAACCTTTCATCTTTCAGGGCCTAAGCTTCATTTTTTTGAGAGGGGAAGGCAAGGCAATTGGGGTTAAGTGACTTGCCCAAGGTCACACAGCTGGTAAGTGTATAAAGTATCTGGGGTTAGATTTGAACTCAGGTCCTCCTGACTCTGGGACTGGTGTTCTATTCACTGCACCACCTAGCTGCCCCAAGGGCCTAAGC
The DNA here is from genome assembly GCA_028646515.1 of Pseudochirops corinnae. Lineage (NCBI taxonomy): Eukaryota > Metazoa > Chordata > Mammalia > Diprotodontia > Pseudocheiridae > Pseudochirops > Pseudochirops corinnae. The sequence goes on from CM053585.1 coordinate 381,630,050, forward strand.
TTCTACTAAAGCTGACAAGTGGGGGAACTGAGACAGAAGGCCATGCTTGACTATAGGTCATAGAAGGAATTGTTAACAATACCTGGGTTGCAGAGAATCCAAGCCTGGTGAATCTCAGATGAATATTGTTGCCTTCATGGCCTGTTCTACTAAGGAGTACAAGGTGGGAGGTACTGGGGTCTCTAAGCTTCCTATTTCAGAAGACCAAATCCTAACCCTTCCCCCAATGTGAAGCCCTAGATGCACAGGCAGGTCTGGGAGGGCCCAGATGCGGCTTCTTCCCTTCTCCTCCTCACCCACCTTAGCCTGGGGTCCTCCCTGGAATCATGCCTCTCTAGGAAAACCCTGGGGAAGGCGAGGGCTTTGGGCTTTCCCAAAGGCCAGTTTTGTGTCCTAGCCTCCTCCCCATATCTCCCCCAAAAGGGACAGCCCTGTACCCAGTTCCGTAGAGATGGGGTAGCTTGCACAGAGTCTTAGAGCAGCTCCCACTCCCCACTTCCCACCCCCGCTTCTCCTCAACTACCCAGAGTAAGGTTAGAAACAGAATTAGATTCCAAATTCCCCTGATCTGTCTCTAACTTTTATCTACCTGTTCTGTTCTTCCTGCCCAGGAATATCCCTTACCCCCTCACCTAGCATGGCAACAGCTTCGGGACAGCTCTGGGTCCCTCCCCCAGCTGAGCCCCTCATCTCCTCCCCAGGGTCAGCCCTAAACCTCCCCTGCTTAACCCCTGGCCTCCCATTCAGATCCCTGTAGATAGACGGGCATTCTAGAGAGCCTTGTTGCCTGCCCCTTCCTCCTAAGACTGGCAGGAGGCCTGATCCCTGGGATGGGGGTGGGGGAGAGAGGAACCCCTCTCCCAGCTCCTTCCTTTCCATAGCCCTCTGCAGACAGCTGAGTTGAAAAGGCTGATTTCCCCTTTCCAGTCATGGTACATCCAATCCTAGTCAACTTCCTCCCCCTGCATCTGATTCCTAAGAAACTTCCTTTGCTCCCAGGGGCCTTTTGAGGACTGCAAAACCTTCCGGACCCGAAGGAAGCCTGTTTCTAATGGTGGAACTTCAGGCACAGTGATTGGTGTGTAGGATACAGTTTGTCAGCACCCCCATCCCCCTCCCATCCTGGCCTGGAGGGGTGCTGGGCTGGGAGGGGGCAGTGACTGCTGACGTGGCTTGTGCAGGAGGATGGGGCTGCCCACTGGAATTTTCCCACCCACATCCCTGTTCCCAAGGCTGAGGCCCATAAGCCAGTGAAGAGTTAAAACTCGGAAATATAACCCTCATTTTATCTGAGCCAAACCAGAGCAGAGCTGGGAGGAAGGGGGGAGGGATCAAGAGGGAGGGAGTGAGGAGGAGGGGAAACCTGGGACCCAGCTCGGCCCCCTCCCTCCCGCCTTGGCTGGGTCCTGGTGCCAGCAGAGAGTCATTACAGCGATGGGCCAGGGAGCCAGAGGCAACCAGCAGCCCTGGGCCTGACTAAGCCGCTCAGTTTGGCCTTCTTGGTGAGTCACGAGCGGGGTGGGAGAAGGTGGGGAGCCCCCTCCCCTGGAGAGCAAAGTGTGGAGGGAGGGGCTTGGCCCTCCCCCCCTCTGGCTGACTTCCCACTGGAGGAGAGGTCCCTTCCTGCGAGGCTCTCCCTCCTACCCTCCACTCCCTCTCCCTCCTCCTCCTCCTTTCAAACTGCTTATCCACTGCAGTCAAAAGACCTGGGTTCGAATCCCAATTCCACCATTGCTATTTGTATGACCTTGGACAAATCGATCCCCTTCTGGGCATCAGTTGCCTCATGTGTTAATTGGACTAAGATAATCTCTGAAGTCGCTTTCTACTTGACATTCAGTGATTCTCCCTCCTGCTCCTTTTTCCTCCTCTACCCAGAGGGGAGAAACCTGGCCCATGAGCAATCTCCCCTGCCAGTGCCCCCTGACCATCTGAATGCCTCCCCTCCCTTCCCCACTCATGCTCCTCTTCCTCCCAGACCCTCATGCCCTGGCCAGGTCTGACTCATCAGCAGCTCCAGCTGCAGAAGAACTGTGACAGGGAGGAGGGAGGTTGGCTTCTTTGAACACAGATGATTCTTTTGTTTGGGGTGGGGGAGAAGGGAGCCTTGACATTTCTAATCCAAGGGCACCTTGGCCTCCCTCATCCCCAAGGGGTGGGGTGGGTGACCCAGCTTACAAAGGGGGAGAAGGGAGGGGAGGGCTTTTCCAGGTAACTAGAGGATAATGACCCCTCCCCACCAAGTCAGCCTCCCCCAGGGCCCTTAGGCCAGTCCTACAAGGTAGCATCAGCATCACAGACCTATCAGACAGCCACTGACTGACTTTGACTCCTGCTTCCCTATGTCTGCACAATGTTTTCCTCCCAACCCAACTCCCAGCTGGGACCAATGGGGAAGTAAGAGGGTCTGGGGCTGGGAAGCAGAGGACCAATCCCAGAGGAAAAGGGTGGATGTGTTCTGTCCTTGGCCTCTCACTTGGAGGAGAAAATCTGGGGCTCTGTTGTAAGGTAGAGTGGGATCTCCTTCCCAATTCTGACAACTGAGGAGTGTTTAAAAAAAAAAAATTCTCTGAGTCTGAGGCTTGCTGTCTCCGGGAGATTCCTATGGAAATGTCCCAAATGGTTTTAAATTGGAAAAAGATGGGGGTGGGGAGGAACCTCGAAAATAAAATTGTCTCTCAATTCTTAGGTTCTCTGCTCAGTCACTTTGACCCTGAATGGCCCCTCTGGCCCAAGCTCGAGTCCTACAGAGGCTCTGGAGCTAAGAGGCCCTTACAGATGGTCTGGTCCTGGCCATGCCTCCTCTCATCTGGAAAACTAGCCTTGGCCCTGGGCTCCAGAAGGGGTGATGGTGACCTTGATCACTTTGTTACCTCATCCATAAAGCTGGGCTTTGTGATAGCCAAGTTTGCAGAAATTCCTGGAGCCTTCCACAAAAAGAAGTCATTATAATGGCTAGGAGTGGGGACCAGAAACTAAGAGAAGGCCAGTGGTGATGCTGTTTTGGGGGGATCAGGAGGAACCCTTAAATCCTGCCATTCAGACAACTGCCTCTTCTACTGTTTAGTTAGTCCTGTGGCCGATGCCTGGTGGGATCTCCAGACAGAGTCAAGGTCGGTGCAGACAAGGGCTGATTGGTGTAGCCATTATTAAACAATTCTTCTTTGACTTAGAATTGGGGAATAGACTTGTAGAGACTCTCTTGTTTACCCCTGCCCTGAACAGGCATCTTTCCCACAACATCTCTGGCAAGTGCTTGACCTCCAGGAATGGGGCCCATTTGCCATTTGCACAGTTTTAGTGTTAGGAGTTGGATTATCACCAGGTGATTTTCTATCTCAGATGACAAGCCCATCCCCCTTTCTTTCCCTTGGGCCTTTGGCCCTGCTGTCATTTAGGTCACCATGGCAACAGCCTCCCTGACTCCCCGATGGGCTGCCGTCCTGATCCCACTCTTGGTGCTTGGGGTGCCCACTGAGGAGCCTGCACCTGAGACACCTTCCCCAGTCTCAGAGGGCTGCCAGCGATGCTGCCAAGGATCAGAGTCCCTAGACCCTTCAGGGGCCAATCCATCTGCTGTCCCCTACGTGGTGCCTGAGGTGAGACCCTACATCAACATTACCATCCTGAAGGGTGAGTGTCCAACATGCTGGCACCTGGCTCTAGTGGGAACCTGGGTGAGGGGAGCAGGTGGGGCTGGGAGAATGGTGTCCTTTCTAGGGGTAGACTTCCAGTGATTCAACAGACTCCATTTGGTGGTTATACAATACCATATTGTTCCAGAGTCCCTCTCTGGGATACATATGATCCATCAGTATTCTGGGCAGGTTTCCCAGAGTGCTAATGTGTATTTCTAGCTACTTGCTAAGAGTAACTGTCCAATAGTTTAAGCCCAGCCCATTGGGACCATCAGGTCATAGGACAACAGGATTTAGAGCTAGAAGGAGTTTTAGAAACCATCTAATCCAAACCCCTTATTTTAGACACGATACCCCACTTCTGCCCCACTTCTTCAAACCTTCCCTTTAAATGGAACAAGCTTCCCAGAGTATGTTCCCAATACCAAGCCACTCAGCGGACATTCAGGAGCCAGCAGGTCACACTTCCAGTCCTCTCTCCACTGGAAATGCATCCTCCCCCAAGTTCAAATCACTGGTCCTTTCCATGCCCTCCCACCTTTGCACTACACACAGACTTGGCACATCCATGACTCCTGTCCAGTGCTGATATAGGCTCAAGATGTCATCTCTCCCAGGACATTGTTGTAGAGGCCTCTACCCTAAGACAAAGATAGAAGAAAACCTTAAAGAATGGTGCTAGCATCCCTCCTCTGACAAACAGGCTGGTGAAGCCTACATACCCTCCTCAGAGCCACACTTTTTAAATCCAAAAAATAAAATACATGAAGTTGCAAAAGAAACCAACTGTTTTGGAATATAATAATAAAAAAAAGTTTCAACAAGTTCATGAGTCCCAGATATAGTCCATCCACCCCCCCCCCCCAATATTTTAGATTAGGACACTGAGCCTAAGGGAAATTAAAGAGATACACCATGAACTGCTCAGTCATACTGATCTTAAAAGTGGGAGGGTTTGGGGGCATCTAGGTGGCACAGTGAATAGAGCACCCGCCCTGGAGTATGGAAAACCTGAGTTCAAATCCAGCCTCAGACACTTAACACTTAACACTTAACACTTTTTAGCTGTGTGATCCTGGGCAAGTCCTCATTTGCCCAGCCTTCTCCCCTCCAAACACACACATACAAAAACAAAACAAAACAAAAAAAAGTGGGAGGGTTTGAACCCAGGTCCTTTTGAATCCCAAGGTAATAGTGTTTCCATGAAAATGCTTTTTTCAATTTTTAAGAATATGCTTATTATGTTATTCTATATCACATATAGAGGATTGCTTATTGCATTATTGAGAATAAGCTAGCAAGAGTTTCTGGGTGAAGGAACATATTCAGTAGAAAGAGCTCAATGAAGAAAGTCTACAGTCCTAGGTTTGAAGACTAGCTCTTCTGCTTACTACCTGGGCAATTCTGCTCTGGGCCCCAGGTTACCCATGGGTTCTGCCTCTCTCTTTATGATCAATCACATCATTTCAGATGATAGGACAGGGAGGGTCATAACATCTATCCCTCCTGTTCATTTGGATCAGCCTCATGTGGCCCCTTGGATTATAATTCTTGGTAGAATTTTCTCCAACATGAGCATCATGCTTCCTCCTGGAAGGTTGTTAGGAAGACTCTTCTCCAGTCTCAGAGCTACAATGGTGCCTAAACAGTGACTACAATCCTTCTGAGACTGGGGTCCCTGGGTATTGGCTCTCCAAGGCCTGTGTGGTGTCAAGGACAGGTCCTGGGAGGCTCTCTGGTAATCCCTTCCTATTCTCTGCATCAGGCCCCTGCCTTGAAGCTGTATCACATTCTAGCCAGACTTTCTGTCCAAGCAAATAGACACCTGCTGCCCCAAAGAATGATAATTGTCCATGGTAGTCTCCCTCTGGCTATACTGACCACCCCATAGTCCATGAGCTTGTCTAAAGACTTGGCCAGGAATTAAAGGTTTAGGCCCTAACTTCCAAATGCCTCTTTTTCTGGGTTTCTCTCTGGGGGTCTGGCAAGATTCTTAAGCACCCTACTCAATACAGTTACTCCAGTGTCCTTTCTTTGATGCTTGCCCTAGTACCTTCTGTCCCCACCTAAGAATCTGTAGCCGTATGCAAAATCCTTACAAGACACCCTTGTTATGGTCTATCTCCATCCCACCTTTGTCCAGAACACACACACACACACACACACACACACACACACACACACGCGTGCACACGCACAGCAATGGTTTTTGACCCGTTTGAGCATCGATTCTTCTCAAAGTTGGGCAGTCCCAGGGCCCCCCATCCCCTAATGTCCAGGAGAATGCTTCTGCCTTGGTGCTTGCAGAGGGTACCTCTGACTGGCTCAGCACTGGTGCATGCTGCCTGCTTTGACAATGCTAGAGCAGGTAACTTAGCAATCCCCTCCCATTCCCTGATACAAAAAAAATTCCTTAACATTTGCCTCAGAGTCAGAGTTTAAAGCCCATGTGTATCAGGTTCAATCTTTGGAGGCTTTTCAAAAATTTAAGTAATGGTTCCATCTTCTCCTACGGATGAGGCCCTGGGAACACTCAAATATGACTACCTTCTAACTCTTCTCTAGTGCATTTAGTCCCCTTGAAATCATCAAGATGACAAAATATGGGGTCTTAAACCAATTAATAAAAGTGCAGTAAAGAACAAGGTAAATGATGAGAATAAATTGAGTGTTGTTCAGTTAAAATAATAAAATTTAATTTAAAAAAATCCCAAAGAACAGGGAAGGGACAAGTATGACACGATAAGAGGTTTAAAGCTCAAAGTTTATCTAGTTTGATCAGCTCATTTTACAGATGAGGAAACTGAGGCCAAGAGAAGGGAAGTCACTCACCTCTTTAGCAAAGCAGAGGTTACAGTCCACCTTCAGGGGGTGTCATTTCGAGCCCCCCTCTTTGCTAGAAAGTCCATGGAAACAAAGCTTCAGATCATTGCTAGGTTGAGTCTTTTATTATAGATTACTACAACAATAGCAACTCTTTTAAGGCAATATCACTTCATCTTATCCTCACAATCATCCTGTGAGACAGGGCCTATTATTATTATTTCCTTTTACAGATGAGGAAATGAGGCTGAAAGATATTAGTGACCTAGCCAGGGTCACACATCAGGATTTGAACTCGAGTCCTCCTAACTCCAAGTCCAATGCTCTATCCTCTGGGCTGCCCAACTAATTGAACCAAATAGCTTCCATGTTTCTCTGTGTCCCTTGGGGCCCTTGCCTTGCTTCCTCACTGTTATCAGCTTCATGTTCTTCTGTTCTTGGCCCTGGAGTTCTGAAGCATTCTGGACCACCTCAGCAGACCCTTGGCTCCTCCTCACTGCTAACTGGGCAGCCTCTGCCTCTGTCCACTGAGCTGGCTTGTGTTCCTCCTCTCCACCATCATCTCATCCTTCTTCCTCTTGGCTCTATTTCCCTGGAACTCCTTTCCCTTTCCTCTGGGCATGTGCTTTGGACCTGTGGCATTAGGAAATGTCTACTCTGTTACATCAGCATCTAGATCCTCTCCTGATCAGTCAGGTGAGGAAAGGGTAGACCTGCCTGACTCCTCTCAGTAAGACAAGAGGCTGTCTGATAGCTGTGGGACTTTGACCAAGTCACTGGACCTTGTTTGTAAAATGAACAGGTTGGATGAAGTAGCCTCTAAAAGCCTTCCCATCTCTAAATCAATGAACTATCTCCTACTACATGTAAGAGGAAGGGTATAGATAAGATTTTCTCTAAGGTCACTTTAGATCCTAATGGTGGGACTTTGGGTATTGTGATGGAGGAAGGGTATCATTTGGAGTGCGCAATTTCAACAGAAGCACTTAGACATATGAGCATATTTGCTTGGAGTGAATAGCTTCTGGGGTAACTGAAATGGCCCATGGAGGGGGAGGACTAGCCTTGACTACCACCCAGCTAGTAGGTGCTCACTTTGACGTGCTTTACTTTGCAGGAGACAAGGGAGACAGGGGTCCCCTTGGGATTCCAGGGAAGATGGGCAAGGAAGGCTCCCGCGGGGACCGAGGTCCTCAGGGCCCCAAGGGCGCCAAAGGCCAGGCAGGAAGCCCCGGGGAGCCGTGCCAGGCACAGTACTCGGCTTTCTCTGTGGGCCGCAAGAAGGCCCTGCATAGCACTGAGGACTACCAGCCCCTGCTCTTTGACACGGTCTTCGTGAACCTGGACGGCCGATTCGACATGTTCTCCGGCCATTTCTCAGCCCCCGTCGCTGGCATCTACTACTTCAGCCTCAATGTCCACACCTGGAACTTCAAAGAGACCTACCTGCACCTGATGCGCAATGAGGATCCCACCGTCATCCTGTACGCACAGCCCAGTGACCGTAGCATCATGCAAAGTCAGAGCGTCCTGCTGCGGATGGCCTCTGGTGACCGGGCCTGGGTGCGCCTCTTTAAGCACCAGCGAGAGAACGCCATCTATAGCGATGAGGTGGACACCTACATCACCTTCAGCGGCCACCTCATCAAACCAGAGGACGAGTGACCCCCTCCCCGCCCCTCCCCCTCCTCTTCCCGCCTCCGCCTCCTCCTCCTCGCCTTCTTACCCCCTCCCTCGTCCCTCCCCAAACCTTCTCCGCCCTTTCCCCCCCCTCCCCCCGCCCCCTCCCCAACTCTTCTCCCATTGCCTCTACTCCTTCAAGGATGCCATGCAAGGGGGAATGAAAAGACACTGGGCTCTCCCAGGCCCTCCTCTAACTCGATTTGAGCGAATCATCTTCCCTCTCTGGGTCTGTTTACTCACTTGTAAACTGAGGCTCTCTAAGGCCCTTTCCATCTCCAGCCTCCTCTATCTCCTCTCCCTTCTGTACTTTCTTCTCTTTTGTCTTCCCCATCTCTTCCTCTCTCTTCTTTTTCCTTCATCCTCTGCTTTGTCTTCTTCATGATCCTTCTCTCTCCCCTTTTCCTTCTCCCCCTTCTTCCATTTATTCTCCCTCCTCTTCTCCACAGTCCTCTATTATCTCATTCATTCATTCACTATGAATTTATTAAGCACCAGATACTGTGCTCTGGGGATATACAAAAGCAATACTCCCTTCCCCAAGGGGCCTATCTTCCTCCCTGTCTCCCCTTCACTCCCCTCCCTGCCCAGGACTGTGGCTACATCTTTCTCTTAGTCTGGGTCCTTGTCCTAATCCCTGCCCTCTGGGTGAATCTTCTCCCTTTCCTCCACCCATCAACCATGGCCTCCCCATCTACCATCCCTACCCTTTCCTCAATCTCCCTCCTGCCCTCTTCCACCCCCTACTTTACTGCATCCAAAGCATAGACACCAAAAGACCAGAGGCAGGAAACAACCTGTCTGTGGATAAAGAGGAGAATAGGACAAGATCTCAAAGCTAAGGCCAGTTCTTAGGAAGCAGCCCTCATCAGTCCACTTTCTGGTGGTTTCCTTCCCCCTCCTACCAGCCTCTACTGACCGGGCCTTGATAAACAGCTAGCCCTCAGCTGGGATTCCACCCTGGGCCACTTCCAGGCATCCCCCCCGCTCTTTTCTGGGGGCAGGTACTTTGCTCCAGTCCTCACACCTTGGAATGGCCTATTCCTCTGTTCTCCCAAGACAGGGACAGACAGACAAGGGCCACCATTTTCTCCCTTTTCTCCATAGGTCAGCTTCCCAGGGACCCCAAAGCCCCTTGCCTTGCCTCTCCTTAGGGCAGGCTGTGGCCAATAATGTGAAGCTCACCTTTTTCAACCTCCCTCTTTCCTGTGGTGCTAAGGAAACACAGCTCAGTCTTGTCTTCCAGCTCATCTTGGTGCTCCCCAGTTATGACTGGCCGGGACTGAGCAAGGAAGAGGGAGAGGAAAGGAGACCTGAGGATTTGCCTCTCCCCCAGCAGGCCTGGGTATCTGGAAAGGGGAGAAGAACAAGGGGAAGGGATGTGTAACTCCTCCTGACCCCCAAGAGGAAAGAACACCAGAATGCATTGGATCAGATAACCTCAGCTCTAAAATATCTATGATTCTAAGAGAGGCATTTCTGGTGAGGTGGGGAGACCCTAGAAATAGGATTCAAGGATGTCCTACTATGTCTCTCCTACAATTTGAAGTTCTTTGGTCCCCAGGGACCTTGGGACTTGACTTACCCTGCCTCCAGACAGAAGTGACATCTCCTAGGGAGCCTTGGGGGGAGTGGCCCCCACAGGAAACAAGAGAAGCATCCAGGGTGGAGTGGGGCAGAGCTGAGACCCTCCTTTCCCTCCCTCCCCATTCCTTCCATGGTGCCTAAACCTTGTTCTCAAGAATTGGCCTCCAGCTCATTGGTGCTAATTCATCCTGGCCTGAATGGGGGGCTGGGCCCTGGTGCTTTTGTGGGCAGGAGTTGTCAAGGTTGGGGATGCGCTCCACGCTGCACATTCACTGGTGCTTGGGGTGACCTACATGTACAGCAGCACCCAGGGTCACAGGAGATGTAACCCCAAACCACAGCGACTTTTTGATCTTGTCTCAGGCTGATTAAAAACCAAGGTATGTTTTTCTCAGTACTTATCTGGGCCTCATTCTTCTTTGGACTGGTCACTCATTTTGTGACTGTTGGGGGGTTGAAAGAAACCAAATGGGGGAGCTAGAGGGTGAGAGGCAAGCTCACCCCCAACTTTGTCATTTTCCCCACCTCAGACAATTCCCATTAATGGCCAAGCTTCTCACAAGCAGTGGAAGGAGGCTTCAAATAAATGTTGGCTTGGGAGACAGATCCTTGGGTTCAAAGAGCCTCAGAAGGCATGGAGTCTAGACTCCTTTATGAGGCAGTTGGGAAGCCCATTGGTAGGAAAACTTGGATTCAAATCCAACCTCAGACACCAACTACATGACCCTGGGCAGTTCACTTAACTGCTATCTGCCTCAGTTTACTCAACTGGAAAATGAGAAGAATAGTATTTTGCCTGCTAGAGTTGTGAGGACCACATGAGATAATGTTTGTAAAGCACTTAGCTCAACGTCTAGAACACAGTGGGGATTTAATAAACACTTCTTTCCTTCCTTTCTTCCCTCATTTTACAGATAAGGAAATAGGTCAAAAGAGGTTAAAGGATTTTCTCAAGGTCAAACAGTAAGTAGGATGTTCTAGATAAGGGTCCTTGACCTGGAGGACAGAAAACCTCTTCTGCCTATCAGGGGGTTCATGAACTTGAATGCAAAATATACATTTATATGCTACATATGAAATATGTTTATATAGTTCAATTTAAGCATATAATTTATGTATTATATATTAAATATATATTTTAATTTGACATATATTTTCTATATTTTATATAAATTATATAATTTAACTTTTAATTTAATAATAAAATTCAAGAATATTTTCCATATTATATATTTTCACTTTTACCAATCTTTTATTCCCTTTGTAATTTTATATATTTTATTATGTACATTTTAAAACATTATTCTTAGAGGAGGCCTCTATTTTTCATCATGTTGCTTAAGGGATACTTGAAACAAACGGGGCTTGGCCTAGCATTGTGTGGCTTGGCCCAGGTCATAAGGAGACAGAATCTGAAACTTCACCTGGCTCCAGTGACTATGGGACCATTGGTCTTTCTTGGCCCTACCATTTACCAGTCATGTGACTTTAGGCAAGGTAGTTAGCCTTCTGAAGTTCAGGTGCCTCCAGTGTAAAGTAAGGAGGTTGTGACTTTTAAACCCTCTTCCAGCTGAAAGCTCAGATACCAGGATCCCTTCTAGGCATCTTTGAAAAAAGACAAGGCTTATTATTTTTTTTTTCCTCCTGAAATAGAAGATATCAGCTAGTTTGGGGTGGGAGCCAAGGACAGAAGAGTCATGTGAGGGATGGTGAGGAGGCAGGAGAGGGTGTCAAGCCCAGGCTCTCTCAATAATTTCCTCTGTGATCTTGGAAAAGTCACTTGCTTTCTTTTGGAACCTCAGTTTTCTCTGTAAAAATGAATGGGAGTGGGGGAGAGGTCAATTAAAATCAACCCACATATCACTTGACTTTTAGACTGGGTGCGGGTTAAGTGAGAGGGAATATGAGTTTCCTTTCAACTCGGATGCTCTTGCAGAGGACAGATGGGGAGAAATCAAAGGACTCTGGGAGAAACCTGGGGAAGTCAACCCTGTAATTTAGGATGCCAGACTAGGGCAAGATGGCCTCAGAGCATATTTAGAAATTTGCTGGGTTGGTCAATGAACGAACCTACTGTTTTGGGGGGAGTGTGGCTGGGGAAGATGGAGCTTCTAATCCCCGCCCCCCCCCCCCATCTAATCTAATCCCCCTTCCAATAACTTGGAAATAGCTTTTCACCAGTCACTGTCATAAAGATTTTAGACTCTGGAAGGAATCTTAGAAGTCATTGTATATCGTTATTTTACAGATAAGAAAACAAAGACTGAGAAATATTAAATGACCTATCCAAGGTCACACAACTAGCCAGCTTTTAAACCTTGGTTTTCTGAC
>CM053585.1:381642608-381687187 GCA_028646515.1 Pseudochirops corinnae
ATGCTATCATTATTATTATATCAATAAAATTAAAGACTAGATTATAAATTATATAATTTATTATATCATCTAGTCCTAAATAAATTAATTATATATTTATATAAATTATTATATATTACATATTAATTATGTGTCATATATCATATATGTAGAGGCAGCTAGGTGACACAATGGATAGAACTCTAGGCCTGGAATCAGGATAGGTCTGAGTTCAAATATAACCTCCAACACTTACTAGCTGTGTGACCCTGGGCAAGTCATTTAACCCTGTTTCCTTCATTTTCTTCATCTGTAAAATGAGCTGGAAAAGAAATGGCAAACCCCTCCAGCATCTTTGCCAAGAAAATCCCATGAACACTATGGTCCTTGGGGTATCGTTGAGCCAGATACAATCGAACAATAAATAACATATAATCTGGGGGTCTAATTTCACTTGTTTATCTATAATCTATGAATCTACAAATATATTTAAGTAACTGACAAGTTGTAGATTGTCCAGAGAAAGGCCGGCAAAATGGGGAAGAGCCTGAAGATGATGTCATTGGAGGGTCCCTTAAAGGCACTGGGGAGCTTTATCCAGGAGAAGAGAATATTGCAGGGCTAGAGGTCAGGGCATAATCACTGTCTTCTGAAGGACAGTTGGGATGGTTTTGATTTCTTTTGGTTGGCCCCAGAGGACAGACCCCATAGCATGGAGGGGTTGGGATGGGAGGAGGAGGAAGGGGCAAAGAGAGGATCTCCTGACACTCAGCTCTCCCAGAGTGGTCTGGGCTGCCCCTGGATGTCATGAACTCTCCATCCCTGGAGGTCTTCAAGCAGAGGCTGGATATCCAATCTCTGGGAATGTCACAAAGCAGATTTCTGACTGGGGAGGACTGAACCAAATGCTTCTGAAGGCCCTTCTGGTTCTGAGAGACTGTGACATGAGATAATTGACAGAAATGTGATTTTGTGAGGGTCAAAGAGTTACCCAGATGTAAGGGATTGTCAGAGCTCCAGGGCAGCCTGGGGTCCTGAGCCAGAGAAGGAAGTGATAAATTTTCTGCTCCTCCTTCTCCTCCTGCTACCCCCTCCCCCTATTCTCCATCCACCCATCACAGTAGCACACATAGACACTGCCACGTGTGAGTGGAGTGGGAAGTGGGGGGGGGGGAGTGGCAGGAGGGAGGAGGGAGGACAAAGCTGTAATCCGACCAGGAACAGATGTAAAGAAAATTAGGAGGTGTAGGGAGTGGGGAGAGAGGGAAGCAGGGGCCAGGGAAGGGGAGGGGGGAGGCGTCTAAGCCAGGCAGGAAGGGAAAGATTTCCAGGACATGAGGAAGGATCACCAGGGCTAAGCCTGCCTTGGCAGGGACCAGGGCCTGCATTTGGGAGCCAGAGAAGAGAAAGTGGAGATCCGAGGGGAGCTTGCCGTGCTTGGGAGGTAGGGGAAAGGGTTCTGGGCTTTGACCAAGCCATGGGAGGTCAGGAATAGAGTCAGCATCCTGGGATCATAGGCACAAAGCTGGAAGGAACCTTGGAAATCTCGTCCAAGTGCCCAAGGTCATACAGTTAGCTAAGGGTGGAGCAGGGCTTCCAATATAGGTCTTCTGACCCACAGCTACTTATTCAGTCTGAATATTCCTGGAAGCATTCTGTACTGGAACCCAGAAGGCCTATGTATGAGTTCTAGGTTGAGTACCTAGGGAAATAGGGTTCAAAAAGCAGGTACTCGCTGAATGTGTAGATGGGCAAAGAAGCTGAGCAGCCTTAGGTCCCACTGCACGTTTCCAGCATCTGGGAACAAGGATGATAAGCCCTGGCTGACGGGTGGGTGTCCGAATGGCATAGTTCAGAGTTCCCAGCAGTCTCTGCATGGGAAACAGTCTCAGGAATAATCCAGGGGAGCCTCAGCTCAGCTGTGGACTTAGTTGTTGGCCAGTTTTTTTAACATGCCTGAGAGGTTGTGTGATGCCTAGACAGGTGGTATTTGTACTGAATGGGCCTTGAAGGGTGGATAGGCGCTCTAGAGGCTGAGACACTGGGGAGGATAAGCTGGGCCATAGAAGCAGGAAATTTTGATGTGTATTTGGAGTATAGACATACTCCAAGTTGGCTGGAGCACAGGGCGTGTATAGGAGAGCAGTGTGGGATGAGCTTGGAAAAGAGACCTAGATTATGGAGGGTCCTGATTGTCAGGATAAGGTGCCCACAGCCTCGTCAGCACAGCTGAGTCACAAGCAAAGCTCAGGAGATACAGCTGGTAACAACGTGGCTCCCGAAGCCACACAGAGGGCTCTTTGGCTTGAAATCTCTCTTCTGGCCCTGAGTCTCCTCCTTGTGTCTCTGGCTTTGGGGCCAAAGGAAGCCCCTCTCCTGACCTGATCTTCCGGTCTGGTCTCAAGCACTTACTAGATGTGTGACCCTGTGAAACTGTCTGCCTCAGTCTCCACAGTTGTAAAATGGGGATCATAATCCCGCTACCTCCTAGGGTTGTTGTGAGGACCACATTTTGTAGACCACAGTAGGTGCTTAATAAATGCATTCCCTCCCTAAAGCTAAATCAAGCTCTCTTTCTAGTGCATCACTTTGCCTCTGGGAGCAAGTTTAAGTGTTTCCTCCCCAATGGGGGATAAAACACAGCAAGTCCCCTGCACATCTCCTCAATTTGAGGATACTTTCCCACCTAGAGGCCTTTGGTCATGATGTTCCTTCATCCCCATCTCCCTCTGTCAAAATCCTATCTGTCTCCTAGGTACAGATAATATGCCACTGCCTCCACGAAGCTTTCCTTGATCTTCTGAAAGGAGAGGGATCTTCGTGAACAAACTTTGAGGGGCGATCAGAGGGTCAGTTTGAGCTGTTCTGGGGTCGCTGGGGTAATGCCATCCTATTGCTTTTTTATATTTTATTTTCCCACAATTACATGTTAACAGTTTTCAATTTAAATTTTTGTTTATTTTATTATTTTATTTATTCTATATTCTCTAATCAGTAGTCATTTATTTTGTTATTTTATTTATTAAATTTTATTTTTAAACTTTTAAAAAAAGTTTTTGAGGTCCAAATTCTGTACCTCTCTTCTTTCCTCTCCCCTCAGCCTCCTGAGATGATAAGCAATCCAATATAGTTTATACATATACAATCGTGTAAAACATTCCCATATTAAGTATCGTGTACAAGATGCCTCAAATTGAAAAAAAGAATGAAAGAAAGTGAAAACAGCATGCTTCAGACTATTCAGGTAGTATCAGTCCTGCCTCTGGGGGTGAATAGCATGCTTCATCACAAGTCCTTTGGGATGGCCGTGGATCATCATATTGCTGAGAATAACTAAGTCATTGACAATTCTCCATCATACAGTGTTGCTGTTACTGTGTACAACATCCTGGTTCTGCTCACTTCATTTTATATCAGTTCATATAAGTCTTTCTAGGTTTTTCTGAAGTCATACTATTGGTCATTTCTTTTTTCTTTTCTTTTTCTTTCTTTTTTTTGCTTTTTGGAGGGGCAATTGGGGTTAAGTGACTTGCTCAAGGTCACACTACTAGTTTTGTGTTTAGTGTCTGAGGCTGGATTTGAACTCAGGCCCTTCTGACTCCAGGGCTGGTGCTCTATTCACTGTGCTACGTAGCCACACCTACTCGTCATTTCTTATAGCACAATAAAATTCCATTACAATCATATACCACAGCTTGCTCATCTATTTCTCAATTGAAGGGCATCCCCTCAATTTCCCATTTTTAGTCACCACAAAAAGAGCTGCTATAAATATTTTTGTATATATAGGTTGTTTTCCAATTTAAAAAAGTCTCTTTGGATATAGATTAAATAGAGATATTGCTGAGTTATAGGGTATACATGGTTTTATAGCCCTTTGGGCATAGTTCTAAATTGTTCTTCAAAATGTTTGGATCAGTTCACAACTCCATCAACAATGCATTAGTGATCCAATTTCTCCACACCCCCTCCAACATTAGTCATTTTCCTTTTTTTGTCCTATTCCCCAATCTGATAGGTGTGATGTGGTACCTCAGAGTTGTTTTAATTTATACTTCTCTAATCAACAGTGATTTAGAATATTTTTTCCATCCCATTGCTTGTTGATTGCTCTGTCTCCCTCCATGAGTATTTCTCAACCTTAACCTAGAAGTCAAGAGAGCAACACCTACTAGTTATGTGCATAAATAAGGTCTTGCAACTTTCATACATCTGTAACATTCAGCCTGTTCACCAATAAGCATTTATTAAGCACCTACTAGTTGCCAAGCACCAAGCTAAACTCTAGGGTTTCAAAAACAAAATCCAGTCTCTGCCCTCAAGGAGTTCCCAGTCTAATGGGGAGACAACTTGCAAATAGTCACATACAAACATACAATTTTTGACAGGATAGATAGGAGACAATCAACAAAGGAGAGGTTCTAGAATTAAGGGGAAAGGTTTCTTGGAGAAAGTGAGATTTTAGCTGGGACATGCAGGGAGCCAGGAAAGCCAGGAGGTGGAGATGAGGAGAGAGATCATTCGAGGCACAGGGCACAGCAAGAGAAAAGTCCTGGAGGCTGGAGATGGAAATTTGTGTTCGAGGAATAGTTTGGAGGACAGGACCATTGGATGCTGGAATGTGGGGTGTGGCTGTGGAGTGGAGTAAGGCACAGGAATATTGCAAAGGGAGGAAGGGGCCAGTGGTGAAGGACTTAGTCACACAGAGGTTTTTTTGTATGGGATCCTGGAGATGAGAGAGGGCCCAGGGTGTTTATTGAATGAGACACGGGGTGTGTGTGTCACCTGGTCAGATCTGAGCTTCACCCACCACCCTCAGATCTGCCCGAAGAATAAACTGATGCCCTTGTCTGTGGGATGAACCTTTGAATACTTGAAAGCAGGCGCCAGACCCCCAGAACCTTCAGTTAACCCTGGTCCTCTAACCATCTTGCCTGCCCTCCCCTGGAGTTTCTTCGGTTTGCTGATGACCTTTTCTGAAGCTCAAACCTGAATGCAGAACTCGTCTGGCCGGGGCAGAACGCAGAAGGATGGTCATTTCTCCCTCTGGCCACTGAGCCTCTCGCAAGAGAGCACAAGTGAGCATCACTTGTTTTGGCTGCCAGGTTGAAGCAGATTGATTGAGCCAGTGGTGCTAAAATCCCAGATCTTTTGGACAGAAACTGGTGTCTCACCAGACCTCACCCATTATATAATTCTGCAATTAATTTTGATCCTATTTGCTCCTTACATTTCATCTTACTAGTTTTGGCCTTTTTTCTAGCTTTTCCCTCCTTCCTCCCTCTCTTCACTTCTTCCTTCCCTCCTACCTTCTTTCTTTTCTTCATTCCTTCCTTCTTTTCTTTTCTTTCTTCCTTCCTTTCTCCTTCCTTCTTTTTTATTTCTTTCCTTCTTTTCCTTATTTCTTTCGCCTCCCTCCTTCCTTCTTTCTTTCCTTCCCTTCTCCTTTTCTTTTCTTTCCTTCTTCCTCCCTCCCTCCTTCCTTTTCTCCTTCCTTCTTTCTTTTTTCTCTCTTTCTTCCTCCCTTCCATCTTTCCTTTCTCTTCTCCTGTAATTCTGATCTGCATAGTTGTCTTCTAGATAATCTAAACTGTGTAATGAACTCCACCTGCATCATAGTTACTCCTTTCAGACTTTTTCTCGCTCATTGGAATCATTTATGTCTCTCTTGTCACAATTTCCTCCCTGTTGGTGCAACGACCCATGCAGAATGTTAGGGCAGAGATACCCAAATTCCCTCCCTCCCAACCCAAGGTAACAACGACTTCCCAGAATCTCTTTGTCCCAACACCAGTCAGGCCTCTCCAGTTCCCAGGTGCTAAGCTAGGTCTGAATTGCTCTTTCCAAACAACTCCCTGTGTGGTTTCCCAGCAGTATCTGGGCTCTTGGCTCTCAGCAATCAGATCTGCTCTTAATCCTCCTTAAATTCCCTCTGTGAGCTGGGGGAAGGCTGAGGGCATTGTGACATTTGCAGGATGGACAGAGGAGAGCAGACATGCCTAGGGGAGAGGAGTTGGAAGGGATGTATCACAGGACCACAGGGTCAGCAATCTGGTGCTAGTAGGCCCTCAATGGACACCTAGTTCAACATCTTCATTTTACAGATAAGGAAACTGAGGCCCAGAGAACTTAGGAGAACTGTTCAAGGTTTCAGGGGACAGAAACAGGGTTTGAACCCAAGTCCTGCTGCACTGGGAAGGAGGGAATTTTTTACATGCCTCCTTCCCCTCTTTTCTAGGAGATACCTAGAACTTATCATTGAAAATATCCACTTTGTTTTAACCTCTACAATATCTTCCAGGTTCCATCATCTAGAACCTTCACATGGTTCTAGTCTCTAGCACATTCTTGAGATCTTATTTTTATGGAACTTTTGCAGGGATCCAATAAAATATAAGATCCTTGAACACAAACCTATTTTTCCCCCACCCTGGGTACAGAGTAGGTGCTTAATAAATGTTTATCGTTGTTCTGTCTCAATGAATGTCCTGGGATTTTGTTTTCATAAAGGGCTGGGAGGGATAGGGTAGAGGAGGTCACAGAGGAAGAAGAACGAAATTGGTGAGGGGTGGGGAGGAGAAATCAAGAAAGGCGTAGGAAGAGAGACAGGAAGAGGCCAGGGGTAGCTTGGCCTTGGTCACCTTTCCCTCCACCCACATGAGTGTGCCCACTTCACACATCCCACTTTCCACTGGTCATGCTCACCCTTTCTCAGCCCCTCCTATTTCACTCTCACTCCCCTCTTCTTCCTGCTTCATGAGGTTGGGGTGCTGGGAAAGGCACAAATGATTTTGATCAAGGCCACCAGCATCTTATCTGGGGCTAGGAACCACAGGGCTTAAAATAACCAGCCACATCCTCCTCAGAGCCGAAGCCTTACCAAGCCATTCCTTCGTCCTACCCCCGCTCAGGCCCAGCAGGAGCACAGGTCAGGGGTCTCAGGCGCCCTTTTCCTAGTGAGAAGAGGGGGAGATGGGGCAGAGTCAACATATTTGTTTGGTTGGTGGTTTTTCTGTTTGCTGGTTTGTGCAGCGTAGGAGACCAAATGTTTGAAAATGGTAGCCAGAGGGTGATGATGAGGCTGCAGTGCCATGTAAGGGGTCCTGCGAATTAGGAGTCAGAAGACCTGGTTCTAACCTGGACTTGTCCATTAGCTTATTGTCTTATCTTGGAGAAGCCCCTTCTCTCTCTGAGTCTGAAAATGGGGCCTAACTCATGGTAAAGGCACATGAATGGCCAGTTGTTACCCACATTGGGAGGAATTTAAAATCATAAGCTCTTGGGTCAAGAGCTGGAAGGGACCTCATCAGGTCCTAGTACAATCCTTTTCCTTTCATTTTTATAGATATGGAGACTGAGGCCCACAGGGGTTAATCTTTCCCAAGGTCACAGAGGTAATAAGTAGCAGAAATGAGATTTGAGTCCAGGTCTGTATTGAACCTTTATGTTTAGTGAGGAAGAGTGACCTTTTTCAAACTGAGTGCATCTGGATCCAGTGGCCAGGAATTCTGGGTTCAGGGTGGGAGCCCAACACTGTCTGCCACCTGGAGGACAGGGAGTTGTGAGATGTTGACTTTCATCACCCTACTTGACTATAAGCTCCATGAGGCAGGGACTAACTATGCCTCATCTAAACTTTTCTCTCTACCCCCAGTGCCTAGTACAGGGCTACATACTCAGTAAATAATACTTCCCCTCCCCCACCTCCTTCAGAAAAGAAAGGTTTTCTCAATTTGATTATTGAATTCCTGCCGTTTCCCCCAACCAGAAGGGCTGGGCCTGGCCCTGAGTGAGTCACCAAGTTTCAGAAGAGGCAGTTAGGAGGTTCAGGGGTTAGAACCCAGGGCTTGTGAGCTAAAGTCAGAAGTTTGAGCCCCATGGGGACTGGTGAGCAATATTTTCTTTCACAGACTTATTTGGCAGCATTGTGTTTACAGACACATGGAGGAACAAGGGAGAGAGAAATTATGGGATCTGTGTATTTAAGGACTGGAAGGGACCATAGGGGTTATCTTGGCCAAGTCATACACCAGCAGAAGACCCATTATGACCTCCCCAGCCACTGCTTGAAGGTCTCCAGGGGGTGAAGCTGGGGGATGGGCAGCCATCTCTCCAGATGGCCCACTCCACTTTGGACAGCTCTAAATGTTAGTAACTTTTTCTTGTCTCCAGCCCAAACTGTCCTCTTTGCTGAGCTCTGGGGTCAAACAGAGCAAATCTCTTCTCTAGACCATCCCTAGGTCCTCCAGATGATCCTCATATTCCATCATTCAAGTCCCTTTGGCATTCTGATTGTCTTCCTCTGGACATTCACTGGCTTAGCAAAGCCTTTCTTAAGCCCACTCTAACCCCAGAACTGTGGAGATGCTGCAGATAGCGTCTGATGACGGCAGACGGTGGTGGGAGGGCACTGACAGAGGGCAGAGGACCAGCTCCTTATTTCTGGAAGGTAGACCCCTCTCAATGATGTCCAAGATCACCTTTGGTTTGTTGTTGCTGTTGTATACAGCTTGCAATCCATTAAGGCCTTCAAATCTTTTTCAGAACAGCTGCTCTGTAACCATGCTCACATCTTAAACTTGTAGAGCTGATTTTTTTACATGAGTATAAGACTTTGTTCTCATCCTTGTTAAAGACTCTACCCTGTCAAGATCCTTTGGGATCCTGACTTTACCATCCAGCAGATAAACTATCTATCCCTCTCAACTGAGTGTCACTTGCAAATTCAATGCATTTACAAAACCACCTTTGTCTTCATCCAAGTCTTTGATTAAAATAATAAATAACCTAGGTCCACAGGAGGTGTTTGCAGCCACGCAAACTCATCCTTAATGCCAGAGAAAAAACTCAGGGCTCAGAAGTGACTGGTGCTCCAAAAGGAAGTTTTTTGTTTTTTTTTCCTTTTTTAATGCTGACCATGGTGCATTTTGGGTTTTGTGTTCATGAGTGTCTCACCTGCATATTGATGAACTAGAGCTGAGCTTAGGAAAAAAAGTTTCAAGAATGAGAGAATGAGTGGGGTAAGTCCTTAGTCCAGTGACCCTGGAGGACCCTCAGATCAGACAATATTTGAACATAGAACATCAACTGAGAGGAACCTTAGAACAGGCAATGTCAGAGGTGGGAAGGGCCTTAGAACATACAATTCAACTCTCTCTTTTTACAAATGAAGAGACCGAGGCCCACAACAGAGATGAGGTGACTTGCCCAGGGTCACATACAGAGTAAGTGTTAGAAACAGGTCTAGAATCTAGGTGTCTTGCCCAGGTCTCCTGATTCTTAGGGGTGTGTGTGTGTGTGTGTGTGTGTGTGTGTGTGTGTGTGTGTGTGTGTATGTGTGTATGTGTGTATGTGTGTATATGTGTATGTGTGTTCTGGCTGGTAAACTGACCTTACAGAAGAACTGATTAACAGAGGCACCCCTTATCAAAATCTGGGGGAGATGAGGAAATGTGTGGTGTTTTTTTTTTTTCTGTAGCGTGAGTGAAGTTGTTTATTCATTGTGGTTTGGTGTCGTGCAAAATGCCAACCACCAATATCCCGATTGATGACGAGGTGGGGGAGGGTGTTGGAGACTAGTTGAGGGAGGAGGAGCTTTGGGAAGGAGAACAGATGGTAGGTGTCTGGCCTTAGACTCACAGATGCTCTCTACTCAGTTTCTCTTCTCTCTCCCCCAGTGGTACAATACCTGACGAGAGGCTGAGGATAATAATGTGAGTTTTAAGGTTTACAAAGTCCCCTCATTGCAAGTACTCTGAGGAGGGGCCGAGAGGGGAGAGGCAGATGGTAGCATCAAATCTTTCTTTTACAAATGAGGAAATGGAGGCTTCGTGAGAGAACTAACTTACCCAGGGTCACACATCTAATAAATAAATAGAGCAGTGGAAATTGAACTGTCTCTAGAGAAATAGGATCTGGGTTCAAATCCTGCCTTTGAACTGTATGAGCTGTATAGACTTGGGCAGCTTACTTAATATCCTGAATCTCAGTCCTATTTCCTTATCTGCAAAATGGGAGAGTGGGGAGTAATAGGTCCACTTGGCCTCTGAGGACCCCTCTAGCTCTACATTGATGATTTTATGATCAGGGCTATAGCTTAAACCTAGGAGTATAACTAAGGCAGGGCCATAGCCCTTTGTCTCTGGGCTACCAGATTTATAGGGCACACTTTTAAAGACCACTGACTGCATACATAGTAGAGCCAGTGGAGCTTGGCAACTAGTTAGCTTGAATAACTGGTTGAAATGTGAACTTACCAGATGACAGGTTAGGACACACTCTTCCTTGCCCCACCCTTTCCTTATAAACTGAGATCTCTGTCTACCTCCAAGGAAGTCGTGTTCTACATCCCCCAGTTCATTAGGATTATTATATTTATGATACCATATTATAATATATTTATATTAACATTTATGATTATAATAATTTTCATTTGTACCTTAAGACTTGCCAAATATTTTATACACATTCTTTCACTTAGAATGAAATCAGTAATTTCAGAGAAACCTGTGAAGACTTGTATGAACTGGTGCAGAGTGGAGAGAGGAGGACTTTGTACTTTATACTATATAAAATGTGTACAATGATAACAATTTCAGTAAGACACATTGCTTTGAAAGACTTAAGGATTCTTGTCAACAAAATGATGAGCCAGGATCCTAGTGAACCAATGACGAATCATACTCTACACCTCCTGACAGAAAGATAAGGGACTCAGGGAGCAGAATGCATCTCTCTCTATGTCTCTCCCTCCTTCCATTACTCTCTCTCTATCTCTCTGTCTCTCCCTCCCTCCCTCCCTCCTTCTGTTATTCTCTTTCTCCCTCCTTCTCTCTCTCATATTATATATAACATATACATATATGTGTGTGTATACATATACAGATATTTATATATATCTATACGTGTGTGTATATATGTATATATATGTGTGTATACACACACACACACACACACACACACACACACACACATATATATTATACATTGTTCAATTGTTTAAGTCATGTACGACTTTCCATGACCCTGTTTGGGGCTTTCTTGACAAAGATACTGGAGTGCTTAACCATTTCCTTCTCCAGCTCTTTCTACAGATGAGGAAACTGAAGCAAACAAGGAGAAGTGACTTGCCCAGGGTCACACAGCTAGTGTCTGAGGCTTGACTGTGCATATTTGTTACAAGGATTTTTATAATTTTTTCATGTTTTTTTTCTCCAGAGGGGCCTGAAGGAGAAAGAAAAACTGTTCATTAAAACAATTCACTTTTTGAAAAGAACATGAATATTATAGCTGGAAGGAAAAATGCCAGAGCTAGGAGGGACCACAGAAAGCAGTAGGGAAAAGAGATGAGTTGTGTTAGATATCAAAAAAGAAAGAGAAACATTTTTTTTAAATGCACAAAAGAGAACAGAAAGAAATATAGGAAGAAGACCAGACAAACAGGATCGTTTTGAAAGTAACAAGGATTATTTATTTTATTTTTCCAGCAAGTGATATGACATGGAGTTTCTTTTGTGTGTGTGTTCTGCTGTGTGTATGAAAATACTTTTGGGTATATGTATTTAAGTTCAGAATAAACAAAGATTAAAAAAAAAGAATACCAGAGTTCCTTAAGCTGGGAGCTATGTTATGTTGCCACAAGGAATGATAAGTGGTAGATGTAAATAATGGTCTGTGTGCATTGATCTTTTCTGACTTGTTATTTACTTGGGGACCGAGAAGGATGATTTGAAGTCAGAGAGAGAGGACTGATGATAATCGATATACTCTTCTACTCACATAGCTCAAAGAAACACAAGTTCCCAAGAGGTTATAGGAGAGAACAGAGTTAGCAATGTCTCAGAGAACAGGAACATTGGAAGAGAACACAGCAGGGGAGGAGAAGGACAGAATGACACTGGTACCCAGGATTGATTTTCTCATCTTCCTCACTTTTGCCTTTGGGAGACACTTTTCAGTCACTAGAGGATCAGGGGACCCAGAACCACTACTGTGAGACAATAGTTTGCCACCCATGATGAAGGCAGACATTAGTGTATTTGGGATGAATAGAGGATCATAGCTTCAGAAGAGAAAGAAATCTTAAAGGTCAATGAATCAACCCATTAATTTTACAAGTCAGGAAACTAGGGCCCACAGTGGGCTAATGACTGGAGTAGAACCAGGAGTACACCCAAAGTCCTTTGACTCTAAACCTAATGTTCTTTCTATAGAATCATGGGATTGGATGCCACTGTGGCCCACAACTACAAACCAAATCCTACTTGTGGTGAACAACATGCGTGACGAAACTTTCACGTGGAGATCCAAGTGTGGAGAGTGAGACTAGTAGGTGCCAGTGTGGAAGTGAGACTGTATTGGACGTTAGGGGTCAGTTTCTGAAAATCTCTGCTAGTCAGAAGAAAAGGAGACCACCTCCCTGGAATCCCCCAGTCTTCTTCTGCTTACAGTCTTGACCATGAGAATGGGTTTCATACGTGTAAAACTTCCCCTTGACTCTTGGAGGGGAGTGGAGGGGAAAGCTTTGGACTTGACCCTGGACAAATGAGAAGAGGCTTGGAGATATGTTTGGAGGCTAAATGATAGAGGTAGGAGCACTGAAACCTTTTCCCTTAAATTTTATGTTAAATAAACTCTATGTCTATAGACTGTTGATTACATTAGGGCTGAGAGGTAAAAGTCCTGATATGTGGTGGGGGCTCTGAGCTATGTGAAAAGTATGCTCATATATATGCTAATTTTTAATAATATTTCATCATCTTTTATTCTAAACTTAGAATCTGTTCAAGGTAGGATTTTTTTTTTTTTTTGGTCCATTCAAAGCTATGCTACCTGATTTTTTTTTTTCTACTTGAGGTAGTCTGGCAAGACCTTTTGGTTTGTGGCTTAAGGATAATATCTCCTGCTAGATAGTGCAATCTTACATTCCCTCACTGAGAAATTAATAACCTGACACCTTACCTTTCCATAGGCTTGTGGGATGCATATGACTACCCTCATATGGAGTATTCATCAAGTGTCATGCCTAGAACATAGGAAGTGCTTAATAAATGTTTCTTGACTGACAGGCAACCCATACATATGTCACATGACCCAGGCAGCTATAATGATTTATCTTCATCAGTGAGAGAGGAACCATCTCATTGGGACCTAACACCACTCCCTAATGTAGCATATAAAGAAATAGAAATAACACTTAGGAAGACAACTTCAGGTAGAGTACCCATGACCAAGTGAAAAGCATAAGGAAGAAATGAATCCTGGGAATGTGGGGTAGAAGTCTCTTGACCTGAGTGACTCCATCTTGAATTTGTAATGAGAAGTACACACTGTACATCTAACTATATAAACGTGATCGTGTAGGTTTAAGAACCAGATATGTTTGGCAAACATGGAGAGTTAAGTTGACCAAAATCAAATTGTACTGGTCAGGATGAGCAGATACATTATTTCCTTAGTTTCTCACCAAACATTTAATCCTTGAATTGAAATGTGACATAATTGTATCCATGTACTGGCACAAACAACCTTGGCCATAATCATATCAGATAAGAGTTGATTGGTCAAGTTTCCCTTAAAATCTGTGCCCTAGTGGCCATATCCAATCATCACCAAATGGTCCATTACAATAGTGGAGTTCTAGCTTGGGTCTAAGAAAAGCACAACCAGGAAAGCCACATTAGTAACTAACATTATGCCAGGAATCAAACAGGAAAATATAAAGCTGTTTGCTGCTTCCATAGAATATATCCAAGCAGTCCAAATGGAAGTGGGAACTCCAGTAATGCCCAGATGCTATTGTTTGAGGATGACACTGCCCTGGGTGTGTCAAGCCCCAGAATATTTGCACAGAACCCACAGAGTTAACAGCTGTCATGCATTTCATGATGTCTGGTCCCTGTCCTTTTCTGGTGAGGGAACAAGGACAGGGTTTTGCTGGTGAGAATTTTATAACTGCAAATGCTGTGCAGCCTCACCTTGAGGAATGTGAATAAATCAGTATTTCTTGCCTAGATAGATGCACATTTGCTCCCATTTATGTATGTATATATATTAATGTGTGTATATGTACATATGTGCATATATTAATAAGCTTTCCCTCCTTGCTAACATCTTTGTGTATTAAGAGTTCATTTTCCCCTCCCCTACTGAATCTGGGTTAGTGTTCTCACATAGAATCCCAAGGGGTTGGGTGGGGAATAACAACCTAAGAGCCTTCCTAAACTATGATGGAAGAACAGAGCAACCAGCTAATCTGGGAGGTGGAGGGTGTGGTCAACAGAGTTTCACAAACTGGCTCCA
Source organism: Pseudochirops corinnae (assembly GCA_028646515.1). Taxonomy (NCBI): domain Eukaryota; kingdom Metazoa; phylum Chordata; class Mammalia; order Diprotodontia; family Pseudocheiridae; genus Pseudochirops; species Pseudochirops corinnae. The sequence goes on from CM053585.1 coordinate 381,656,889, forward strand.
GTGAAACTTCCAGGCTGACTACACAGTACTCCCACTCATATGCTCTGCGCTCCCCCGCCACACTGGTCTAAAAGGCTATTTCCTGTTTGCAAAATTTCATCTCCTACCTCCAGGATTTTGTCCTCTATGCCTAGAATATGCTCACTCCTGACCTTTCTCCCTCCAAAAGTCCTGCCTCCTTTCAAAGCTCAGTCCAAGCACCTCTTCTTTCACTAGGACATTCCTGATCCCCCTAGTTTCAGGTGTTTCTCTCCCCCCCACCTTGGTAATACTTGCTGATTGACCTGAACAGACAACAGAAATAAAACAGAACTACTCAATTCCCATTTTTGCATGTTTTCTCTATCAAGAGAAATGAAATTCAGAATTTGAAAAGAAAATAAAGCAAAAATAACTAAACAGGGTTTAATCCAATCAAATCCAATATCTGTTACTCATCTTCTACAAGCAAGAGACTGTTCTGGGGGCTGAGGATTCCAAGATAAAAATCATTACTGCCTGCTCTCAAGCAACTTCCACTCTACTGGGGAATGCCATATGTAAGCAGATGACTGAATTTGAGATATTTGAGGATGGAGAGGGTTTAGCTTACAAATGAGAGGCGAGCAAGGAAATGAGATGAGATGGCCATCCCTGGGACTTAGAATGATAATTTTTGTAGCTGCATTAAAGAATAATTGGAGAAGGGGGAAGTTAGAGGCATGGAAATGAATGAAGAAGCAATTTCAACAGTGCAAGCAAGAACGAAATTGAATGTGAGTAAGAATCTCCATAAGTCACAAATGAGTGCTCCCAGGTTGGGTGGGGCTCTAGGGGTGAGGAAGACCAGCTCTCTTGTTTTGTGGAGAAGGTAACTGAGGCCCAAAGAGACTGAGGCTAGCCCAGCGTCTCACAGCCAGTCAGAGCCTGAGGGGGAATTCAAGCTGAGTCAGGTCTTTCTGAGTCCAAGCCTAGTACCTTATTCACTCTATCGCTCTTTCTCAGGGTGCTAAGAAGACACTTAATTGACCCTGAGTTTCTATGACCAGGCTTGAATGAAATACATCCCATGGGTGTTTTTAAAATATGGTAGGTGTAGGGGGCAGCTAGGTGGTACAGTTGAATAGAGCACCGGCCCTGGAGTCAGAAGGATCTGAGTTCAAATCCAGCCTCACACACTTAATACAAACTAGCCATGGGACCTTTGGCAAGTCATTTAACCCCAATTGCCCCGCCAAAAAAAAAAGACAAAAAAAAATGGTAGGTGTAAATGGTGATGCCTAACTCAGAGTCAGGGCGACCTGAGTTTCAACCCTGCCTCAGACACTAACTAGGTGTATGACCCTGGGCAAGTCACTCATCTTTTCTCAGCCTCAGTTTCCTCATCTGTAAAAATGGAGATAATGATGGTGCCTCCCTCGCAGAGCTTTTGGAAAGATCAAGTGAGTTAATACGTGGACAACTTCCTGCAAACCCGAAAGCCTCATACAGATATTGCTAGCGTTACTGTTTTGTTGTTATTATCGTTATTATCTGCTACTAATTGCTGAGTGCTGGAGATGATCTCTGAGACGCTTAGGAGAATAGAAGAGAGATGAGAGCTCTGAACATGGGCAACTTGTGCCAGTTTTCAAAGCGTGGGAGACGTGGATCCTACAAATCCTCTAGCAATGGGCTGATCTGAAAAGTCCTTATGCTTTCCTGAGCCTGGTCTTTCCTGTGACAGACTGTCTTGGCTCCAGCTCTGCCCTGGGATGAAGGCTTGCTGACCAGAGTTTCCATCTCCTCCTCAGAACTGGGCCAGGGAAGCTTCCCTTCACCCAAGAGCGTTCTCTGTGGATTATCTTACAAACCTCCTTGAATTCTGACCTCTCCTCAAGGCACTGGGCGCTCCTAACCTTCCCAGTCCCTAAGCCGTCCTGGCTCCCCGGGGCCATAGCTAGACTTTGTGCCTTCCACCTGGCCACCACCACTGAAGGATTCTGCCTTCCTTGCTTCCTCATTCATATTTTTTCCATCCCCCATTTCCAAATCTGTGAGGTCACAAGAGTGCCGTTTCTCAGGTTTACAAGAAGAAAGATAAAATGGAAATGTAAAAAGAATGTACCAGGATAAGATAATTAGATCATGGGCCTATTATATTAATACCATATGCAAAAGATCTGTGGAACTTCCTCCCTCCTCCTTCCATCTGTGGCTTGGTAGAGTTGCCTGAGTCATTCCACTATTAACTGACTTGCTGTCCAGGATCTGAGAACTGAGTGCCAGCAGTAGGATTCGAATTTAGCTCTTCCTAGAGCCCAATACCCTGTCCAGTATGCCTGGCTGCCTCTGTGTGGACAGCGTTAGATTTTGACCCCTTCCCCTCCTCAGTGAAAATCAAGACTATCTCAGGGACTGTGGACCCAGTGGCTGATTTTTTTCATCACCACAAAATCTTTCTGAGTTATTTGGACGAGACTTCTTAACCTTGTTCTATGGATTTAAAATTATAAGCATTTCAACCTATTTAATTTCCTTTATAAAATAGTGTATTTTATATCATGTATTTTAAAAACATTATTCTGAAAAGTTGTCTGTAGATTTCACCAAACTGCTCAGTTTTCTTATGTATAACATGAAGGGTTTCTAAGCGCCCTCCCAGCCCTGACATCTTCTGTTCTAGGGCCCCTCCCAGCCCTGACATCCACTGTTCTAGGGCCCCTCCCTGCTCTAACATTCCCTCTTCTGATGACCCCTTCATGTCTAATATTCTAAAGACCTATAGGGGACGGGGCTGTGATAGTGGAGACAGAGGCACATAGAAAAAGGCTGAGCTCATCTCATGGAGTGATTGCTATATCCTTGGTTATATAAGTGCAGCAAACGATAATCTGGTCTGAGGTTCCCACAGTTCTAGTGTCCCTAGTTCAGGTCACTACTTAGGAAGGTAGGGTTATGTAAAGGCAAGACCACTTCACTGGGCTCAGAAGGGACTTGGGATCAAATTTTGCCTCAGTTAAGTACTTAGCAGCTACGTGATCATAGGCAAGTCACTTAACCTCAAAGAACCTCAGTTTCCAGCTCTGTAAAATGGGGATAAGAATCCTTCTACAACCTACCTCAAAGGGTTGTTATAAGGAAAGTGTTTCTTGTAATGGGTATCTGGAACATGGGCAGATTCCCCCATGAGCTTGACTCAGATGGAGTTCACTATCTGAAGCAAGCTAGGTGACCCAGTGGATAGAACACTTGACTTGGCATCAGAAAGATCTGAGTTCAAATTTGCCCTCAGACACCAGCTGTGTGACCATGGACAAGTTACTTAACCCTGTTTGCCTCAGTTTCCTTGCCTGTAAAATGAGCCGTAGAAGGAAATGGCAAACCACTTTCAGTATTTTTGTCAGGAAAAACCCCAAATGGAGTCAAGAAGAGTTGGGTATGACTGAAATGACTGAACAACAAAACCCCTCTGTGATTAGTCCTTGGCTAACTGAGCCAAGTTGTTGAGGTCTCTGCCCATGCGCTAGATTCCTATTTATACTTCTAAATCTTAAATCATTACAAAGATATAAGTTACTCAAATGACCTGATTCATTCAGATAATAGATCATTTACTGGGTGTGTGTTAGCTTGAAGGATATAGGTCACTTCTGAGGTCTGACTGGAAATGAGCACATTGCAACGTAGAGATATGCAAAGTTATATATGCTTACACATGCTCCTCATTCAGTACAACCACCCCAAATCTTAGCTTCCCAAACTCTGAAGTATGCTGGGAGCCAGGCTGTTCAGACAGTTAGTCAATGAGCATTTATCAAGAGCTCACTCTGCTAAGTATGGGGATACAAATACAAGTAGAAGCAAAGACAGTCCTGCCCTCAAGTAGCTTATCTTCTAAGAGGGCAAAATAACACATTAAATGAAAAGAAGCTAAAAGGGGGTGGGGATGACTAGACAAGAGGAACAAAGACAGGGCTGGTCTGGACACTCTCCATAAATAGAGTTTTGGGGAAACGCCATCCAGTGGGAGGCAAGGGCTACAAGAGGGTGCCTCAGGCTTGGAGTGAGGCTTCAGGATGATGAATTCAGTCTTAGAGAGGAATGAATTATCAAATGTGTGTTGTGATACCATCCTGGAGTCAAGTTGGGTTCATTTTCCCTCGACACCTATGCAGAAGTGTGCCAGAGCCAGCTGGGGCTGGGAAAGCTGATTGTTAAATTTTCTCTGTGAGCATTTACACCTCTAAAGATTAGCAACAGCTACAAACTGAGGCTTGCCTTATGGCTTTGCTGATTGTCTAGACTTACAGAAGTGACAGACAAAATGTTGATAATGCAGTTTAAAAACTTGTAAGTGTGTTATGGGCACATTTATTTTTTTATGGAGAAGAGCTGGTTGTTAAACATTACCAACACAGCAATGCACTCGTCCATGCTTTTCACAGTTTTACTGAAGGAAGAGTCTGTGAGGGCAACATCAGCCCTCACAGTGATCCCTTGTTCTCTAAGAGGTTCTGATTCTGAATTGTATTCCCCTGGGCTAGCTTTGGTTGCTAATTCCTAGGTCAATGAGGAAAAGTGGGTTCCTAGCCTCACCCCTTGTTGTGGGCTACTCATGGCCAGGTTGGGGGGAAGACGTTAATCAACAAATTTGCTATTGCTAATTAACAGGACGTGGGCTCTAGCTAAGGGAGAGAAAATACGTTTCGAGTCATCCATTATTCCAAACAGAATTTAGCAGGCCATGGGTACAGACAAATATGCTCCCCTCCTAATTATGTGTATGTGATTTATCTCTCCTGAGACAGCCTTGTACAGAATTTATTCAGAGTGAAGGCAGGAGTAGAGATGTCTCTCTTCTAGAAGCTTTTATTCTTTCCCCCCCTATTTCTGAACAGGTGCCAGTGTTTTAGAATTCACCTTTAATCTTCTGTTTCTCCCTCCTGTTTTCTTTCTCCTCTCCCCCAATTTCCCACAGATTTAGTAAAAAGCACCCTGAATTTCAAATCAGAAGACATAAATCTGAGACACAGATCCATTGAGTTCTAGCCAAGTGACCTTGGATAAGTCACTTGGTCCTCAGTTTCTTCATCTGCAAAGTGGGTGAGATCTACTCACTACTCACCTCCCAGTAGTGATTTTTTATTTCATGCTTAGAGCTAGGTTTCTACTTCCTCTGTCCTGAGGTGATTGCAGTGACAGCCACCATCCTGGGGCTAAAACTGCATCCTGCTTCCCTACAAGCTAAGAGTGCCCTACTCTCTCTTATTGAGCCAACAGGAGGTACCCAATAGGGTGCAGCTTGGTCTAGCTTGAGTGAGATGATAAATGTGATTGGGGGGCTTCATAGAAGCATAGAATTTTAGAACCACAAGAGACCTGAGAGATTATCTGGTCCAGTTACTTCATATGTATTACAGATGAGAAAACAGAATCTTGAAGAGTCCAAATGACTTGTCCCAAGTTCATGGCTAGAAAACCATTCAAGGTCACCTAGTGAATTAGTGACAAAGCCAAGCCTTGTAAGTCCATCTTCTTACTATCTGGCACTTCCCCCAGATGAGGGCAAAGCTCACTAGTTTGCACTAAAAATAATCCATTTTCCTTGTCAAGACTCCCCTCATTGATTTCTCTTTCCCCTCCAAAGAAGCCACACCTTTGGATTCTGCCTCTCTGTGCTCCTCTCTGGTCCCTCGCTCCACTTCAAGAGGGCTCCCTGATCTGTTTCATTGGAGTTCAGGGCTTACTGGTAAATGCTTAGCAACCAGCTCTCTGGAAACAAACTGTGTGGTGCCACACTTTTAAGTTTAATCCATACTATTAAAATTTTCTTCATCACTTTCTTGAGCCTAGACAATCAACAAAAGAGTAAATCAAGTCCTGACTTGTATCACTTGCTAGTTTCCCAAGGTGTTGATTGCTTGTTCTGAAAATTGAACAATTGGCTCTCAGAGTCAGCTCTATCTAGCTCCAGCCAATCCCTGCTTGATGTCCAATCTCCCTTAGCATTCCAGCTCTGGAGAAGATCTTCTCCCCCGCTCCCTAAGCTTCTTAAAATGTTTTGTTCATCTTGGTATGAGAAAAGTGCTTTGTATTTAGTACTACTAACGAAATCTATGGGACCTTCTCAGAATAATGGTTTTAAATCCATAAAATCAAATACATAGAATTACAAAGGAAGTCAACTATATTGAAATAACAACATATTTTGATTGTTTTTATTTTATTTCATTAAATATTTCCCAGTTATAAAAAATTTTATATATTTTTTAAGTTTTGAGTTACAAATTCTCTCCTTCCCAACCATCATAATATATATACATAAAATATTTTATTTTCCCCCAATTACATGTTCAAATAGTTCTTAATATTTAAAAAAAAAAGTTATCAGTTCCAAATTCTATCCTTCTTCTCCCTTTTTCCCTTCCTGAGAGGGTAGGCAATGTGACAGGTTATATACGTCAGTGTGTGTGTGTGTGTGTGTGTGTGTGTGTGTGTCTGTGTGTGTGTGTGTGTGTGTGTGTCTGTGTGTGTGTTTTAAAGTTCACTGACCCCAGGCTAAAAATCCTTGACCTGGAGGAAATCCACCACTGCGTTAATTAGGAGCTCTTTGGACAATTTGTGGCAGAATGTGGACAAGAATCACACAAGATGGGGAAAGGGGACTAGAGTATGTTCTGTACCAATGAAGAGTAACCCCCTACAGATGAGATCTTCAATCAGCTGAAGAAACTAAGTATAATCATTGATGATTCCATTAAACACCTCCATGCCAGAATGAAATTGAAATTTCTCTTCTCTTCCCTATAGCTTTGCTGTGTTCCTCTAGTTAAGCTACAATCTTGGACCAACTGGCCAGTTTGCTGCTCTATGATCTCAACATTCCATCTCTTGACTCTGTGCCTTATCATGGTCCTTCCCCCATTCCTGGGGTGCACTCTCCCCTTCCTCCCACCTCTGGGAATTCCTGGCTTTCCTAAAGGCTCTGCTCATATACCATCTCCTACAGGAAGTCTTTCTTGTGACTAGTATCTCCCCTCTTCAATACGCACTCCAAATAACTGGTTTTCACTCATGTCTTGCCACTGAATTCCAAAGACTGGAGGAGGGAATGAGGCTGATTGATGACTTTGCACAGCTCAGTCTCACTCCAAACCAATTCACTTGCAAGTGGATACATTGCCCTCCTGATGTCATTGGTCCTTTTCAAGAATGGAGGGGGAACAACAACAAACTGATAAAGGTATTATTAATGTGCAGACCTGACCATGTTCCTGTCCTGCTTAGGGCAGCTCCTTCTTACCCCAGGATAAAAACTCTCATCTGAAGCAGAATATTCAGAATTTGATTCTGAATAGAATCACGATTTAGCCAAAATGTCCAGGTTAGTTTCACATTACTTTCCATTCCGCTCACAACACTTCAGTCAGATCTGGTCATTTGCCACCTCTGTGCCTTTGTAGAGTCAGTTCTCAATGACTAATGTGTTTCCTTCCTCTTTTCCACTTCTTGGAACCTCTAGCTCCCTTGAAAACTCAGCTCAAATACCACTTCCTTCAAGAGGATTCCCCAAATGGTTAATGTCACCCCCACCCAGAAATCACTTGGTGCCCTGGGGGCAGAGGCTTTCCCTTTTGTTTATATATTCCCAGCTGTGCCAAGCATGGTGCTTGCCAAATGGTCGATTTGTTGATTGATGGGTAAATGTGTGTTATCTCCCCCAGTAGAATATAAGCTTCTCAAGGGCAGAAACTACATCATTTTTGTCCTTGTATTCCCAGAACCTACAATAGTACCTAACCTATGATGATCTAAGTAAATGTTTTTAATTGATTGCTTAGTTGATTGGTTTTAGGCAGCTAGGTGGTGCAGTGGACAGAGTCCTCTTCATTTTCCTACAGCAGCTCTGCTTGGTTTCAGCTTCATGAACATCAGCTCCTCTATCCTGGGTAGCCCTTGCCACTTTTTAGCTTCCTTTGGTGCATCAGATTCTAAGCTCCTTGAGGGCAGGCACTGTCTTTTTTTTTTTTATTTGAACCCCCAGTCCTTAACATAATACCCATTTCATGGTAGGTGCTCAATGAATATTTAATGAACCAAACTGAATCTTGGGCATGGAATTAAGGAGGCCTAAATTCAAATTCTACGTCAGACACATTCTAGCTAAGCAATTCACTCTATGCCTCAATTCCCTTACCTCTAAAATGAGATGATTGGACTTGATGGCATCCAGGGCCCTTTCAGTTCTAAGTTATCGTACATTAGTATATTTACCTCCAGGGACTGGGAAGAGACAAGGGACACGAGGAGAGACAGAGCACCTACCTCCTAGGGTTGTTGTGAGGACAAAATTAGAATATTTAGAAAGGATTTTTGCAAACCTTCACGTGCTATATAAACGCTAGCCATTATTAGACATGGAATTGTCAGAGAGGTAAGGGGAGAACCAAGCGAGTGTTAAACCAAAGAGAGAGGATGAGAAACGGGAAAAGAAACTGGGTTTGATAATGAGGGGGATGTTGATGAGCTCATAGAAGTTTGGAGTAGAGCAGTTGGAGGCGACACCAGACTATAAGGAGTGAGTGGGAGGTGAGAAAGTGGCAATACTGGCGGAGGTGGGGGGAGGAGGGTTATGATGTTGTCTTTTTTTTTTTTTTATCATTTTTATTCAAAATAAAGCAGGGTAGAATACAGTAAAATGAACTTTGGGCGGGGGGAAGATAATGAATTCTTTTTTGGTTCTGTAGGGTTTGAGATGCCTCCAGGACATCCCAGCAGAGATACAGGATTGGAGATCGGGAGAGAGCTCAGGGCTGGGTATAGAGATCTGGGAACCAGCTGAAATGGGATGATATTTAAACCCATTGGAGCTGCCAAAGACATGGAGAGAGTATTAAGAGAAAGGAGAGAAGGTGGGCCAGGACAAGAGCCTCAGAGAGCACCCACCATTAGATGGTGGGTGAAGGATGATTAGCCTACAACTGGGGATAGAGAAGAAGTAGTCAGTTGGATAGGAGGAGAGCAAAGAGCTATATCCCAGAGACCAAGACCAAGGAGAGAATGATTAGGAATGGGTGGTCTGTTGTGTTAAAAGCTATGCATAATAAAAGTAGCATGAAAACTGGGTAAATGCCACCGGATTTTGCATCTTAGTAAACTATAGTATAGTATTGTTCTCCACAGTACAATAAATTCAATATGTAATATGATTGATTATGGCCCTCCTCTTGCAGGATAAGGCCCCTTACCATCTTATCAGGGTTCTCAGTTACTCAGAAGGCATTGGGGAGTTTCTTCTCTGTCATCCGCTTGAGTCCCCACTGGCCACCTTTCCTTCCTCAGTTTTAAGGTCCTGGTAACTAGCACTCCAGTTCCATTTGACTACTTAATATTGAATTAGTTTTTACAAGGGGATATTTATTTATGAGATAAAGCAAGAATAAACCTACAAACATTTCTCCAAACACCTCAAGGGCACAGTGAATGGGTGTGGATTTTTCCACAGCTTAGCCTACATAGATCTTGCTGTTGTTGTTCAGTTGTGTTCGACTCTTTGTGTGCCATTTGGGGTTTTCCTGGCAAAGATACTGTAAGTGGTTTGCCATTTCCTTCTACAGTGCATTTTACAGATGAGGAAACTGAGGCAAACAGAATGAAGTGACCTGCCCAGGGTCACATAGCTAGTAAGCTCTGAGGTCAGGGATGGTGCTCTATGCACTGTACCACTTAACCCATATAGCATTACAAGTATAATGGAGCAATAAAGAATATGGTATATTTCAGTTTAGTCCAGTAAAGAATAATATAATGTGTATATGTGTGTATGCATGTCAGATTGGCTAGACAGCCACCCTCTGAGTCAGGAAGATCAGGGCTCAAATCTTATCTCTGACGCCCACTGATTATGTGAACCTGGAAAAATAACTTAGCTCCTAAGTGCTCCAGACCAGAGGGATCAAAGACAGCCCATTGGTGCAAGACCACCATGTGTGGCCCAAACTAGATTGAAATGTAATTGATAAATATTTCACAAAATAAATAAAAATACAATAGTTTTCTAAGTCAATATGTAGCTGCAGGGATCCTTCTGAGTTTGAGATTCCTACTCTAGTTAAATTCTCTAAGACTGGAGAGAATGCACACCTGCATGGGGAAAGTGAGTTTTCTCACCTGGGAGTTCTTTATTTCAATGAATTCAAAGGTCGTGTCCCCATGCCAGCCCCCTTTCCTAATACCCTACAGTGAAGAAAATTGTGGTGTGGCATAGCTTTGAATTGTATGGTATAATATGGTAGAGGAAACATCAGCGGAGTATTGTGTAGCCAAGCTCGTCAGCACTCAACAAAGCATGGAGCAGTCAGACTCAAGGAACAGAAACATTGTCTCACACTCAGTTTACTGGATAATATACAAACCATATGGAAATAGTCCCTCCCACAAGAAGGTGATGAATACCTTGTCGCCTGCCACTATAGCATAGTCCTACACAGGTAACAGGGTGGCATCCACCAGAGCTGTGATTCCACCCATGCAGGGGAATGCCAGAAAGGAACCATCCACTAATACAGATTGTCATCTGGCTCTGCCACTCACAGTCTTAGAATATAAGCTACCTGAGGGCACAGTGCCTGGCATACAGAAAGGGCTTAACAAGTGCACTCTCTCTCTCTCTCTCTCTCTCTCTCTCTCTCTCTCTCTCTCTCTCTCTCTCTCTGTGTCTCTGTCTCTCTTTCTCTGTCTCTCTCATCTGTCTGTCTCTGTCTCTGTCTCTCTCCTCTTTCCTGTTTCTGTCTCTGTCTGTTTCTCTCTCTGTCTGTCTCTGTCTGTCTGTCTTTCCTCTCTCTCCTCTGTCTGTCTCTGTCTCTCTGTCTCTGTCTCTCTCCTCTCTTTCCTGTCTCTGTCTCTCTGTCTCTCTCTCTCTTCCCAGAGCTGCTTGAAGTACTAAGAAATTAAGTGACTTGCTCAAGGTTACACAAGTACATTTCCTAATTAGGACTTGAACCCTGGTCTTTCTGACTCTGAGACCAGTTCTCCATCATCTCTGTCACTGATGCCTCTCTATGGCATTACATAATAACAGCTAATACTTATATAATGCCTACTACATGCCTATCACTGTGTTAAGCCTTTTATGATTATTATCTCATTTGATCCCCATAACAATCCTGAGAGCTTGATGTTATTATTACCTCCATTTTACAGATGAGGAAACTGAGGCAAACAGAGGTTAAAGTGACTTGACAAGGAACAAATATCTAAAAAATATCTGAGTTTGGATTTGAACTTGTCTTGATTCTGGTCCCAATGCTCTAATGCCACCTAACTATCTTATATAGCTACATTATGTAGTAAACTATTAGATGTACAGTATAGCATAGTATAGTATCGTATAGTATCGTATAGTATAGTATGGTATAGTATGGTATGGTAGGGTATGGTATGGTATGGTATGGTATGGTATGGTATAGTATAGTATAGTGTGGTATGGTATGGTATGGTATGGTATAGTATAGTATAGTGTGGTATGGTATGGTATGGTATGGTATAGTATAGTATAGTGTGGTATGGTATGGTATGGTATGGTATAGTATAGTATAGTATAGTATAGTATAGTATAGTGTGGTATAGTGTGGTATAGTATGGTATAGTATGGTATAGTATAGTATAGCATAGTATAGTATGTAGTATAGTATAGTATAGTATTGTATAGTGTGGTATGGTATGGTATGGTATGGTATAGTATAGCATAGTATAGTATAGTATAGTATGGTATGGTATGGTATGGTATAGTATAGTAGTAGTATAACATGGTATAGATGGAGATGATAAAAATAGAGTGCTAGAAATAGGAAGAGAAAGGTAGATCAGATAGGTAGAGAGAGCATTTAGCAAGTGCTTACTGTGTATCAGGCACTATGCCAAGACCAGAAAGAAAGACATCCACAAACATGGCAGTCCTTGCCCTCAGACAGCTTATATTCTAAGAGGTGGTGGTGGGAGGGGGGGCTCTGACTATGAGGCCCCTCCCAGCTCTGACCTTCCCTGTTCTAAGGCCCTTCCCAATCCTGACATTATGACATTATTGCTGTGTTTGTCTATGAAAAGTGGAGGTCCATTCATTTCTGTTCTAAGTCTGTTTTGCTGTGAGTCATTAAATCCGTAGCTAGTGGCATCTTCAGATGCCTTTAAATCAATGATGAAAGAGGGGCACCGACCCTACCCACGCAAACATCACAGGGTGGGGTGGCCTAGGGAGAACTTAGAGCCATGCAGCAGGGCTTTCTCTCACTTCTCCACACCTCATGCAGGAAACACAGTCGCCTTCCCAAGGGGAGAGCAGAATACCAAAGAGCCACACCCCCTCACTCCTCTGAGAGATACCTGAGAATGGAGACTCTACGTGTCCTGTCAGAGTGAAAGCTCTTGTGAGGACCATAGCCATGACATCTCACATTCTCAGTCCAGAACTTCCTAAGGATGGAGGCTGTGTTTGCCCTCTCCTCCCCCCATCTCATGGTGTATTTTTGTCCTTCATTCTCAAAGAGGACCATGGCATCAGGGAGGTGATGCCATGACTTGCAAGTAAATTGGATTTAAGCGAGGGAGGGCTGTGCAAAGTCACCAGCCTCACTCTCTCCTCCAGAGCCACCTGGGTCCATTGGCCAGGTATAGATTAGGATGATTGGAGATGGCCCCAGATGCAGTGAGAGCAGGGACTCTCTAAAGGCAGGGACTCCCTCTGAATTCCCTTTATATCATCTAACAAAGGACTCGGCCCGCCAAAGGCTACTCTACTGAATGCTTCTTCTGTTTAAGGCCCCCTAAGGGAGGGCCTTACCCAGGGAGTGCCTCTGGGAAAGCAGAGAAGTTCTAAGATAGGCATTTGGCTTGATGTCAGAAATAATAACAATATTAACAATAGCTAGCCTTTTAATAGCATTCTCGAGTGGCAAAGCTCTTTATATACATTATCTAATTTATGTGCTGTGTATATGCATATATATACACGTGTATACATCTACACACACATATGGAGAAGGGGACACAGAGAGATGCACAGAGAGAAATGGGCCAGTATTTGTGAATGAAAGTGACCTTTATGTCATTGTGTTACTGAGTTCTGATTCTGCCTTCCATATTTACTAGCTGTGTGACCTTGGCCTTGGAGCCTCATTTTCCTCATCTGTAAAATGGGAGGGAAACCAACTGCCATACCTACCTGACAGGGCTGTTGTGAGGACCAGATTAGATTACATATGAAAAGCCCTTTGTAATCCACAGCACTATGAGAATGTTGGCTGTTGGCTACATGTATGTATGTGTGTGTAGTCATATGGTGATGTGTGACTGTGTGTGTAAGACTGTATTTGACTCCTGCATTGGGTGGTCTGTGTATATATATCAGGGGGAGTGCAATTGAGCAGGATTTTGTGGTTTAAAGATCTGAGGCCTGGGGAGGCCTTTCCTGGGAGGCACAATCCAGTCTTGCCTCTTCTATCCAGAATGGGGTATGTGTGTGCACATATGTGCCCATGAATGTGGGATGTGTGCTCAGGCTGTGGGAGTGTGTGGTGGAGATCTCTATCTGGTACCTGGTTTCTCTCTTCAGAGTTTCAGACTTAGCTTTATTTCCACCCACCACTGTCCCCCTCCCCCAGTCACCACAGGAAGTGAGCTGAGCCTGGGGGATTTTTAGTCTCTGCCCAGGTAGCTGCCTTTTCAGACTTGGAGGCCCTGGGTCAAGACCAGTGCATGGAGCCCTTAGGACAGAGTGGCAGGCTGCTGACAAGGTCCTGCCTTCCTCCTCAGGTCACCTAAGGGAGAGTGACGTCTCCTCTCATCCCAAGAAGTCCCTGCCTCAGAGTGCGTTTGCCCCCTCTGGTGGCCCTGATAGGGGCTGTGTCCCTGAAAGAGGCAGCAGAGGGGGCAGCTTCTGAGGCAGAAGGTAGTCAAGCCTGGGGAGCTGGAGGTAAGTCTGGGGCAGGAAGCTTCCTGAAAGAGGAGATGGTAAGGGAGGGAAGATGATATCGGGGCAGAAGTACTGGACCTTGGGAGAAGGGAGAGAAGGAAAAGGGAGGCGTGGGGAAAGAAGTGCCAGGGGGTTCAGGTCATTGTGGGGGGCGAATAGCCTTGAATTTGGCAACAAATGACCTGGGTTCGGATCTTGCCTCTGATACAACTTAGGACAAGTCCTCCTACCACCCTGAGCTTCTGTTTCCTTCTCTGTAAATATATAGGATTTGGAGCAGACAATAATGTTTGGATTTGAGTCCATTTCAGAAATGTCATTGATATAATGGAAAAAGAATTGATTCTGGAAAGAGAGATCTTTGGTTGGCCTTTAAGCTCCCTTCCAATTCTCTTATAATCTGGAGAGTGCCCAGAAGATGGCAAATATGGCAATGGTGAGGACGGAGCTCCTGCCAAACGAGGATGGGTTGGAGGGACTGAGATACTGATTCTGAAGGGAAGACTGAGGTGAGGGAGAGCTGCCTTCAGATATCTGGAGGGCTGGCTGTCCTTTTGGAGATGGGGTCATTATGTTCTGAAAATGAGGCTCCAAGAGGGAGAGGGCTTGGCCAAGGTCACACAGCAGAAATAGTAGTCTGCAAAAAAGGAGATTTTGGCTCATATTAGGAAACTTCCCCTCTGTGAGAGCTGGTGATGGTAATCCTCTCATTAGAGATCTCTGAGCAGAGACTGAATGAACACTTAGTAGGTGTGTCAGAAAGCGGATTCTTGGTCAGGAATGGATTGGACTGGATGGCTGCTGAGACCTCTTTCAGGCTCTGAGATCTTGTGATACTGTCATCCCTTGAGATGCCATCCAGCCAGAAATCTGTGGTCTTACATCCTCTGTTCTTTTAGGAGAGGGACCTTTGAAGTAGACAGGAACAGAGCCTAGGGGGATGGGGAAGGTGGGAAGTGGGGACATGGATACAGCAGGGATGGGGAAGGCTAATGGACCTTTCAAGGAGTGTGCTATGGTGGAGAATAGTAATGAAGATGTTGAGGGACAAGGGAAAGGTAATGGGCCATGAGAAAAGGGAAGGGCTGCTAAGGGATGCTTCCCAGCCAAGGAGGGGGTGGATGGCAGGCACATATTTAAGCAGTTTCATTCTGACACATCTTTCCCAGCAGTAAGACAGATCTGAGGCCCCGTGGGCGAAAGATTACCATCCTCTGTTTTTCTGCTCCTTTTCTCTGGGGACAGCCAGACAGGGAAGTGGTGCCCTTGGAGAATGGGGGAGAGGATGCCTCCAGATCCCTCCCTCCAGATTTGCTCCCTTGTACCTTGAAACTTGGGTTCTCCTTATGAGCCTGTGACCATTGAGTTGTCAGGGGGTGAAGTGGGGGGGGGGGCGGAGAGGACTTGTGTCTGTCCTTGTGTCTCATCATATGAGATCAAAATCTATCTCTATGACTCAAGATACACCCCCTCCTAACCCTTCCCCCTTCCCCCTGTAGAAGTCTGGAGGTTATAGGATACCACAGTGATCATGGGGTCCTTCTCTTTCATTTTCAAAGGAGGAAAGGATGCCCCAAAGAGGGGATGTGCTTTGTTTAAGGTCACACAACCAGTAATTGTGAGAGCTAGGTTTTGAAAAGAACCAGGACTGTAATCTCCTGATGAGTCAGCTCTGCAGCTGAACAGCTTCCAAAGCTGATGCCTTCCTTGGTCACAGAAAGTGTTCAGAACAAGGGAGATGATATTCCTACTGAGCTGTGCCCCAGTCAGTCCCTACCTGGAGCATGATCTCTGTCACTGACCATCTTGAGCATGGCCAGGGGAGGGAATCCAGGATGGTTCATGGCATGTACGTATGGACTGGTTAAAGGAACTAATCCTGATGAGGAGAAATTTGTGAAAGGAAGAGGAGGCCATGAGAGCTGTCTTCCAGTATCTGAAGAGCCATCACCAGCAAGAGGGATACTTGGTGCCAGAGAACCAAACTGGGAGAAAGAGACCAAGAGGTAGCTTGAGGGATTTTGCAGATAGTATTCCTGGGCATCCCAAATCTGATGCAAACCCATGATACCCTCCACTCAGCTGCCAAGGACAGCAAGACTCAGAACCTCTGAGTACCAGGTCAGGGGTGAGAGAAAGTGATGGGAGGGGAAGGTAATTTAGTCTGAAACCCATTCCCCACCATTAGGGCCTGGGGAGGCAAAGGACAAGACACTTCCTGTCTTTGGAGCTCGGTTTCCTCATCTGTTAAAACAAAAAGATTTGGATCCAATATCGTCTAAGGACTTTGCAGTTCTAGATCATTTAATCAGTCTCTTTACTGGAAAAAATGAAAACTATGTACTAGAGAATCTGTAATGTCCCATCTAGCTTGCAGGGGGAAGTAGAATTACAGAGATTTCACCTTGATACACAGCAGAATGGTCTAACAATGGAACCCACTGCCTTGGGGAGAAGTTTTCATGTTAAAGGATAATTTCAAGGGAGATCCTATGCTGGGAGGGAAGTTGGGTCTCTGAGGACCCTCCTAAGTTGAAGATCCTGGGATTCCATGAACCTGAGCCAAGGAGAAGAAGGTCCAGCTTGCCCAAGGTCTTCCACTGAATTAGGAGCAGAGCAGGAACTCAGCTAATCCTCCAGCAGCAAGAGCATGAGGCTCTAATCCAGCTGCCAGTTTTCAGAAAAGATATTGATTGACAAGTTTGAGTGTGTCCCAAAGAGGGGTGCTCCATGGCAACAATGTTGATCCATGGGCTCACTGCAATTTCCTGCTTTTGGGTCTACACACACACACACACACACACACACACACACACACACACACACACACGTCTTTGCTGATGTTATTGTTTCAGTCCTATCTCTGACTATGACTCCATTTGGAATTTTCTTGGCAGAGATACTGGAGTGGTTTGCATTTCCTTCTCCAGATGAGGAAACTGAGGCAAACAGGCTTAAGAGATTTGCCCCAGACCACACAGCTAGTAAGTGACTGAGGCAGATTTGAACTAAGGCATTCCTGACTCCAGGTTCAGTGCTTTATCCACTGTGCCACCTTGCTGTTCCAAAAGCTCTGTGGTTTTTACCCTTAAAACCTCACTTTACCTACCTGGCTATAATAGCCCTTAAAACATAGGAGTCAAATTAATTCAACAAATATAAAACAACCACCTGTTTTAGGCACTGTACCAGGTCCTGGGGATACAGAGACAAAACCCCAACACTAGCCCTGCCCTCAAGAGGCTTGCATTCTACTGAGGGGGTATGATATGCACAGAGACAAGTAAATAGAAGGTAATTTGAGAAGAATGAGTTACAAGTTATTCAAAGCAGATGGTCCTAGACATGAGCCTTGAAGAAGGGTAGGGATTTCAGGAGACCAGGATAATGAGGGAGAGCATACCAGGCATGGGTGACCACCTATGAAAAGAAAGACATAGGCAACGAAATGTTGAGTTCCAGGAAGAACTTTGTCTGCCTCAAAGTATTCACAAGGGTGGGAATTGCCTCTTATGTTTGTAGCTTTTTGTTTTGTTCTGTTTGTTTGTTTGGGGTGGGGGGTGGGGAAGAGATAGGGTTAAGTGACTTGCCCAGAGTCACACTGCTAGTAAGTGTTTGAGGCCAAATTTGAACTCAGGTCCAGTACTCCATCCACATGGAGTGGATACATGCCACAAAGCTGCCTTATCTTTGTATCTTTAGGACTCACTGAAGTAACCTGGACACAGGAGATGCTTAATAAATCTTGTTGATGGCTTAATCAATAAAGGTGAGTAATATGAGATGTCAGGGAAGATTTTCAGGAGTAAGATTGTGTGGGTATTTAAATGCCAAACTAAGGTGTATAATTAATCCTAGGGACCATAGGGAGCCACAGAAGCTTCTTAAGCAGGGGTGAAACATGGGGAGACCTCTATTTTGGGAAGATAAATTTTGGTAGCTGTTTGGAGATTGATTGGAAAGAGGAGAGAGCTGATTTCAGGAGATGGATTAAGAGACACATACTTCAAGAAGTGAAGAAGATTGGAGATAAGGTGTTGAGCACCTGAGTGGAGAGAAGGATAAAGATGTTATGACGATCAAATTGGTGAGAGATGGAAATTCACTGGCAATGAGGTGGCAGGATGAATGAGAGAAAATGAATCTATTGACAAGAATTTGTGAAGTAGTTGCTATGTACCAGATAGTGTATTAAGTGATGGAATACAAAGAGAAAAATGAAATAGCCCCTGCCTTCAGGAGGCTCACATTCTATGGGGAGACAATATGTGCATAAATTAACATATACAAAATAAATACAAGCCTGGGCAGGGGCAGGACAAGCAGTTAAGGAGGGATCAAGAAAGACTATTTGTAGAAGATGGCACCTGAGAAGAGTTTTGAGAGAAACAAGGGATTATAAGACATTTGGGTGAGGAGGAGGAAGGGGACAAACATTTATTGAGTACCTACCACGTGCCAGGCACCATTAAATGCTTCACACAATAACCCTGGCAGGAAAATGCTATGATTTTCCCCATTTTACAGATGAGGAAATTGGGGCAAACAGAGACTATATGTCCTACCCAGGGTCACATAGCTAGTAAGTGCCTGCAGCAGGATTCTAACTCAGGTCTTCCTGACTCCAGACCCAGCGCTCCACTCACTGTGCCACCCAGCTGCATTCCAGGTCAGAAGCAAGGGTAGTGAGGAACAGCAGCCAATGCAAGGAACAAAGCCATCATGGAGATGGGCGAGACACCTTATCTGAGGAACCACAAGACCAGATTGGTTGTGATGGGAGAGCATGGGGAGAGGAGTAATGTACATAATCAAGTTGAAACTGATTTGGGGCCATTTGTATTGGGCTTTAAAAAGTAGAGGAGCTCCTATTTGATCTTAGGGGCAATAGGGAGCCATTGGAGTATATGGAGTTGAGAAATCATATAGTCTGATCTGCCCTTGAAGAAAATGTCTTTTGTAGCTATGTGGAGAAAGAGTTGTTAAAGGGAGAATCTTAAGACAGGGACATCAATTCAGAGGCTATTGCATTAGTCCTGTGGAGAGGCGATGAGGACTGAATGAGGGTGATGGTGGTATTAGATAATGAAGATGAAGATGATGATGGAGATGAAGATGAAGATGATGATGACGATGATGAGAATGATGATGATGGTGGTGGTGGTGGTGATGATGATGATAAATAGCACTCATGTAATGCTTTAAAGTCTGCAAATTATCTCATTTGATAAAAGGAAAGGGGCAGATGCAAGAACTATTGTCAAAAAGGAGAAGAAGGAGAGTCAGTATGACCTGAGTTCAGATCCTGCATCAGGCACTAGCTATGTGACCCTGAACATCACCACCCTGTTCTTTACCTGTTGTCTTCCCATTAGAATATAAGCTTCTTGAGAGCAGGAACTACTTTTGTCTTTTATTTTATTCCTGCTATTTAGAGCAGTGCTTGACTCCTAATAAATTCTTGCTTATTGGGTGACTATATGGCGATTTCTAGGAGGTGATTTGTAATGGAGGACTGTGGTTCTAGAGAGATTGTAAGGGATGATATACAGATTTGAGAATCACTATTAAAACCCTATTTCATAGGATTATAATCTGGAAGTTGGAAAGGACTTTATAGGCCAATAAGACCAATTCCTTAATTTCATCCGGAATAAGATTATAACTGAACCAAGGAAAGATCAAAAGTTCACTAAGAGCAGTTGGAGAAAGAAAAGGATCCAAGATAGAGTATTGGCATGTGCCCACAGTTCAAATTCAAATTCTCTTTCAAAGAAGATAATGGAAGCTGACATAAAGAAGTTTGAAGTGTGGATTCAGGGAGAAAGGGGAAGTACATAGAAGATACACTCCTCCCCTGAAAGAGAGAGGGGAAAGGAAGTTGTGTGGTGGGCTTAAGATAAGGAAGAAAGTTTTGGAATTGACATTGGGGATTGTGATAGTCAACAAAGGAAGAAAGAAAGGATTGCCAGGTTTTATGGGGAAGAGAGGAGGAAGAGGAAGTCACAGTCCAACCATTCATTATCCAGAGCTGAGAAGTGAAACCTTACTCAAGGTAACAGAGGTAGTGAGTAGATTAGCCCAGATCTGATCTCTCCCGTCTGGCTTCAGATACTTCTTTCTGAGTTAGCATTCTGTCTCCCTTTTAACTGGTGGTGGCTTTGGTATCATGTTAGTCATTAAGAGAAGAAAAAGAAGGTCCAACTCTGGGTAAGGAAGATATAGTAAAAAATATATATATATTTTAGCAAATGAAGCCAGGACGATGATGGGATTCCCTCTAGTAATCAGAGGCCCTGGGTGGCCAGGCTCAGGAGCTTCTATGTGTGATGACTTTCTGAGTATTTTTTTTCTCTTTTCTTTTTAATTTATTTACTATTAGTTTATAACATTCTGTTCCACAAGTTTTTGAGTTCCAAATTTTCTCTGCCTCCCTATGGCAGCAGGCAATCCAATATAGGTTCTACGTATACCTTCACATTAAACATTAGTCAAGTTATAAAGAAGAATTATACCCAACAGAATGAATAATAAAGAAGAAACAAAACCAAATGAAAAAGAGAGCAAGCATTTTGCTTCAATCTGTATTCAGACTCTGTAATTCTTTCTCTAGATGTGGATAGCCTCTTCCATCATGAGTCCCTTGGAGTTGTCTTACAGCCTTGTCTTGCCGAGAGGAGCTCAGTCTATCAAGTCAGTCATCACAGATACAATGTGTCTGTAATTGTGTACAATATTCCCCTGGTTCTACTCTCTTCACTCAGCATCAGTTTATATAAGTCTCTCTATGTCCTTATGAAGCCCATCTGCTCCTCATTTCTTATAGCACAATAGTATTCCATTACATTCATATGCCACAACTTGTTTAGCCATTCCCCAATTGATGGGGAATCCCCTTGATTTCCAATTCTTTGCCACCACCAAAAGAGCTGCTATAAATATTTTTGTGCATATGGATCCTTTTTCCACTTGTATGATCTCTTTGGGATACAACTGTAAAAGTGATATTGCTGGGTCAAAGAGTATGCACATTTTTATAGCCCTTTGGGAATAGTTCCAAATTGTTCTCTCCAGAATGTTTGGATCAATTTCCAACTCCACCAACAATGCGTTAGTGTTCCAATTTTCCCACATTTTCTCCAGCATTAATCATTTTTTCTGTTTTGTCATGACTTTCTGAGTATTTAACACAAAATTTAGGTAGAGTTTTGGGAGGACGTGAAAAATGAAAGGACATGAAAAATGTCACGCAGAATAGGAATCAAGAAAACTTCTTTGCCAATTTTGCAGATTATCCCAAATAACTCCTATTATTCTTATTGGTTAAAGTGGGCACCAGAGGTTCTTCTGAGACTAACCAAACTTTCCATCATGGTTGGGTCCCAACAGAAATATGCCAAAAAGATTTTGAGAATGTATATCTTGAGAAATAGGTTAGAACTGGAAAGAATCTTAGAGTCCATTAAATCCAATTCCTTCATTTTACAAATGAAAAAACTGATGCTTATGAAGGCTAATTGACTGGACCAGGGTCACATAGGCAGTAAGGAACAGATCTTGAATTTGAACCCAGACCACAGACTCAGAAAGAGAGAGAGAGAGAGAGAGAGAGAGAGAGGGAGGGAGGGAGGGAGGGAGGGAGGGAAAGAGAGAGAGAAATGAATTTATTAATTCATTTGTGCCAGGCACTATGCTAAGTGCTTTATGAATTTTATCACATTTGATCCTAACTACGACCCTGTGGAATATGCTATAATTGTTATTCCCATTTTATAATTCAGGAAATTGAGGCGGTCTTGCCCAGTGCCACACTGCTAGCAAGTATCTGAAGCTAAACTTGAACTCAGATCTTCCTAACTCCAAGTCCCAAACTTTATCCACTGTCTCACCCTCAGAATCCCTCCGGATCATAGCCTTAAGAGCTGGAAGGGATCCCTGAGGCCATCTACTCCAAACCCCTCACTTTACAGAAGAGGAAATCCCTCAGTAAGATCTGGGGGGTTGGGCACAAGGATATCTGAGGGCTGTCCCAGCTCTGATGTTTTCTCTGATGTTCTGTGCTCCAGTATGCAAGAGGAACCCCTGACACAAGGGAGTGATGTGGTTAGACCCAAACTACTGCCTCCCCACATTTTCCACATCCTGTATTCATGCAGCTGATTTTTGGACCCAAGTAGAGGGCCTATCCTTATTCATCTTCCTCCTCTTCAATTTCATCCATCAGTGTGTCAACTTTTTAAGATTCTGTCATCCTTCCAGTTCGATATTTCTCACAGCTTGGTGCACATGACTTCAGTGCCTTCAACGAAGAATCTGGTGGGGATAAGAGATTGGGGGTGGACCTGGGATTTTGCCAGAAATGCTTAGATGGGGGAAACACTCTCCAAATGCAAGTTGGCATCTTCATCCCAACTTGGAGCCTTAGAGACTTGCTTAGAGCACTGATAAGTTTAGAGGCTTGCCCAGGGTCACTCAATGAGGATGCATCAAAGGCAGTACTTGAAGCCAGGTTTTCCTGGCACGGAGCCCGCCTCTCTATGGAACCTCTCAAATCACTGATGAGTGTTAAATAGAATAGGACCAAGGACAGATCTCTGGGACACTCCACCTTTTTCCAGCTTAACAAGAATTAATTCAAACCATGATATGTCAGAACTGGGAGAAACAAACAGGTCACCTAGCCCAATCCTCTTATTTTATGGACCAGGAAAGTGTTTTGCAAACCTTAAAGTGCTATGAAAATGTTCACTGTTGCAATTATTACTTCATTATTCAACTTATCTACAAGGTAAAAAAAGAGGCTGAATTAATTAATTAATGACTGATCTCAATACGTCATCACTCTTTGTCTCATTGTCTTTGAACTTCTCTAACAGGCCCATCATGTAGTCCACAAGGATATTTGTAAACCACCAAAATCGATGCTTACAACATAGATTACAGTTCCTTTGATTTGCCAGTTTGGTAGCCCCATCAAAAAGAGCAATTGGTTACAATGGCATAACTTGCTTTTAGTGAACCCATGCAGGCTCCCAGATGATCACCACAATAAGAACTGAAAATGGGCATAACATTTTTGCTCTAGGAAGTTACTGGTGACTGGATAGAAGCAGTTTTCAATGGACTGGTAAAAATGGAAGTCATATTGAAATTATTAGAAGGAGGCAGTAGTGAGGGAGAGAAACAGAATACAGAACACTGTGGGACAGTCAGGCAGTAAAGAAAGAGGGCAATTTAGTCAAGGAGAGAGAAACCTTGATAGACTGTGAAAGTGTGTTTGACCTCTGATCATGACCTTCAAAGTGCCCAGCTATGGCGAGAATGGGATGTTAGCACCTCACCACCACTTCAAGCAGCAAACCCGGTGGTTTGTAGGATATAGGAATAACAACCTGAATTAGGCTTCATAAGAATAAAGCACATTAGATGTAAGAGTTAGGATACTGGGATTCCTGTGCCAATTCTGCAATTTATTAACTATGTGACCTGAGATGTCATAGAAACATAACGTCCTTGGCTAGAAGGAACCTTAGAGGTTATCTAGTCCAAGCCCTTCATTCTGTAGAAAGGCAGCATGACAAGATGATTAGTGTGCTGAATCTGGAGCTTAGGGACCTGACTTAAAATCTTGGCTCTGCTAATTTCCATCTGTGTGATCTTGGGAAAGGCTTTTCATGGACCTCAGTTTCCTCTATACAAAAGGGAGGGGGGTCAGATTAGATGGTCCCTGAGCTTCCAGCTCTAGATCTATGATCCTGTAATCATCTCTGGGCCTCAGTTTCCTCAAATGTAAAATGGGGAGGGAGTGGGTTGGATGAGATAACCTCTAAGGCCCTTCCAACTCTGGATTTATGATCTTATATTCATACACTTAGGCTCCAATAGCGGGATGACAAAATGCAAAGGTGGGATTCTAACCCATTTTCCTTGACTTGAAATCCAGCAATCTTCCCCTTATACCACACTACCCCTCTCTGAGTCTCAGCTTCTTCCTCTGGAAAACTGGGTAATAACGTTTGCATTGCCACTACCCTAAGGTTGCTATTAGGAAAGCATTTTGTTAACCTTAAAGTGTGCATTGAGGAAAGGGAAATTCTTATTCTTATTCTTATTTCATTTTTACTCTCCCCTTTTTTCTAATCAAAAATCTATCTGATGCCATACTTTCAGCCCTTCCTCCTTTGCAAAATAAATTATAGACACCTCATGCCCACAGTTCATCTCTCCACGGCCCTTTGGATGACTGTCAGGGAATTCTCTCCACCTCTTGGGAGAGACATAGCTATAAGTGGGGGTCTGATGACTGTGGGTCAAAGATAGGAGGCCAAACTCAAAGTAAAGAGATTAATTACCCTGCTAAGGAATATGTTTCTGCCAATAACAAATTCCAGTTTCTGAGGTTCAGATTGGGCTTTTGTGACCTTTCAGACCCACTTTAGCCAATTAGCAGCATTCTGTGACAACTTAGAATTAGATCAGTAAAGCATTTCATAGGAGTGGGAGGGGAAAAGAAAGAAGGGGCTCAACTAAGGGAGAAAAGAGGAGTATTTGGAATGCAAGTGGCAAGATTTATTAACAGACTAAGAAAACATTTCCTGCTCAAGGTTAGGAGACAAGAGTAAGGAAACAAATGCTTTTGCAATTATGAAAGTAGTCCTTTTAGAAGAAATTTTGTGGTCTCTTATCCAAGGACAGTAAGTAGTTAGACTAGTGAATTAAACCATTGACTTTACCATGTCCTCATGTAGGACTTGGAGACTTCCTAATATTAGGCTACTATGTGGTTGAGAGATTTCTAGTTACTTCATCAATATGTGAAATTATTGTTTTCCTGCTTTTTCCCCATATTCACCACTTTAATTCTTTGAAGACTATGGTGTTGCAGAGCTCAAAGTCACAAGATGTCCCTGGGAGAATGTGAATGTTACAAAGAAGAGTGTTTGCTTGAGAGAGAAGCTAGTGTTTTCCAAAGAAAGTGGAGCTTTCCTTTAATGAAAGCAAAGCATGGACTTTTGTGTATTTCATTAGTATCCGTAATAATATATCAAGGTCCTACATTGCCTTCAGCATGTTAGATGGATTCCCCATGGACAATTCACAGGAAGACATGGAAAAGAGATCCATGGGATGATTGAGACTGGCAATTATAGAGATGATGATGATGATGGTAATAACAATGAGAATGGGAACGCTAATGGAAATGATAACTATGATGATGGCAACATCAATGGAGAGGATGGTTATAGTGACCACAATCATGATAGTGTTGACAAAGATGATGAATGTGAGGGTGGTGTTGACTATGATGGTTATGGTCATTGGGAGGATGGGGATGCCTGTAATGACGACAGGGAAGATTATATAATAGTGGTGATGTGGATGATTTTGGGGATGACAGTTATGGATAATGGGAACAGTAGTTATGGTGATGAAGATGATAACAATATGATGGTGATTTTGATGATGGCAGTGTAATAGTAGTAGTAGTAAATAACTTTTCTTTCTCTAGTGTTCGGTTTAATACTTAAAAAGTAGTTTCCTCATGGCAACCAGAAGGGCTATATTATAAGCATGTTACTGTGGTGATGATAATGCTGGTGATAATTTATCATAGTGATGACCATATTTACAGTAATTGCCAATATTTGCACAGTTCTTTAGGGATCATGAAAGCTTCTACCTAGAAGACATGGATGGGTTGCAGTTTGCATGTCTGGAATAGAGTCACTGAGCTGAAGAGCTCACAACTCCATTGGAATTAGTTCACTCTAGACCTGAGCCCTCTTATCTCTTTCCTCTTCCAGATGAGAAGACTGGGGTGCAGATGAACAGCAAACCTGATCCAAGTCTCCCTCCCCTATTGGTAGCTGAATCAGGAATAAAACTCAAGAGGACTTGCATCTGTTTCTAGGGACCTAACTATGCAACCTTCTCTCCAGATGGTAACTTCTGGGATCTTTGTTCTTAGTATGCTAAAAAAAAAAAAAAGGCTGAACATTTCCAAACCATTTCCCCCATTCCTCTCCTTTCCCAAAGTCTACATGATTTAAGTATGATTGGAGGGGGCAGAGGCAAATGATCAAGACCTCTGCCCTCTTCCCATCATTCCTACTCTATTCTTTTGAGTGCCTTCAAAGAGACAGGTAGAGTATCTGAGCACTGGAATTGATATCAGAACTTGGAATCCTGATTCTGCTACTTACAAGATAATGACGGATAAGTCATTGACCCTCTCTTGGCATCCAGTTTTCGTCTCTGTAAATGAGAGGGTGATCTCTAACACCATTAGATTTTAGATTCTCTGGTTATAAAAATAGCGTGGAATAGTGGTGTTGGACTTGGACTTAAAATCAGAGGCTCTAGCTTTGAATGTTGGACCCAACACTTATTAACAGTTAGGTAATACAGAAATAGGATTTTGAATTTAGGGTCTGGAAGTCTTGAATTCAAATCTTCCCCCAAACACTTACTGCCTACTTAACCCTGGTCAAGTCACTTAACCTCTCTATGTCTCAGTTTCCTCATTTATAAAATAGGGATGATGGCAGCACTTACCTCCCAAAAGTGGCATAAGGATAAAATGAGATAGATATTCATAAAGCACTTTGCAAACCCTAAAGGACTATATAAATATTAATCATTATTATTAGTCCCTGTGACCCTCAGTATCTTTATTTATAAAATGTGGACTAACACTATAATTCAATTCAGCAAATATTTATTGATATGTAATTATATATGCATACATTACTATATACAAAGTACTGTTTTAGGTACTATAGATATGAGCTAAAAACCAAAGTCCAAGTGCACTATAGGACACTTTGAGGGTGCAGGAAGAGTACTCACAAATAATACATCATATATTATAGTCTCTTTATGTCTACTATGCACACCTCCATTCCATCATTCATCTCTTGATGACCACAACCTGACTTCTTTGGATACTGTGGTACCCACTGACTTGTAGCCATAAGGCATCTCCTAAAGAACATTTCTATTACAAAAAGGGCCATTGCTCCACAAAAAATCTTGGGACCACTTAGAGCATGGTATAATTTTCTAAAGATGATGGGGCTGCCATTTACTGAGAGCAAACGATGGTGAGTTGCAAGCTCAGTTGATCTCCTTGCTGCACCAAGGGAACAAGTGGAAGATCACCCCAGAATGTTGGTTGTATCACCTGAGGAGGATTTACAGGAAGCCACAAACCAGAGCCACACAGGAAGGTAGTAGTAATGGAGGTGTTGGTGCTATTAGTTTTGATGATGATGGTAGTGATAGTAATAGAGGTGACAATGCTCTTAAAGGTGATAATGTTGATAATGAGAGTTGTGGAGTGACAATACATTGCAGATATTCTCTCTTCCATTCTCTTTTACAGGGGCCCCATACTCAACTTAACCCTGCAGGTGTGACCACCTGTTCTCCTCTTCCATGGTACCTACCTCTCTTCCTCCCCCTCCTTTTTCTTCCTTGGATCCAAGGAGCCTTGAACGGTGAGAAAATCCTGTAGTTGGAACAAAACACTGAACTTCATAGGAAAATTGGCTTTGCCTTTAGTGCCTCTGTGGCCTTCCAATTCTCCTTGAATCTCCCTTGGGCATGTTTACCTCCTCTGTAAAATGAGAGGGTTAGACCAGATGGGTCTTTTTCAACATCTGCCTTGATCCAGGGAGGTGGAACCTATCTCCCAGTCCCATGCTCCATAACCTAATTCTACAAACTGAGCATCCAGTTTGCAGGGGAGTTCTTGTGCACATGTGTATGCATGTGTGTGCATGTGTGTGCATGTGTGTGTGTGTGTGTGTGTGTGTTGAGGGTATATCTTGGGAGAAACTCCAGGTTGTGAATTTGGAGTGTCATGTACTATCCTATATACTCAAGAGTCTTTGTAATCAACTGAGGAGTTGACCCTGGGTTGGCATGAGAGTAGACACAGACTAGAAGAATGTTTAGTGCTTTCTAGCATAAGGCTCCAGAATGACCAAATCCATTGTGCTTCAGGAGAAAAAGTATTGAATTTAGAATGAAAGAATCCCATTTTTGTAACCATAGTAGTAGGAATTCATAGCAGAACTCTCCAAGACTCAGTTCCCTTTGTTGTAGATTGAGGTTTCACTAGATATCCTCGAAGGTCCTTTCCAAATCCATACCCCATGAACCATGGGTACCTCCAGTGTAGATACCACTTAAAATCACCTACAGCTTTGCGTAAGGGAAAGAATTCAGGAAGAGAAGTAAAGAAGCCTGGATTCTACTTTTCCCCCAGTCACGTATTGACTATGTGGCCTTGGGCAAATCACTGAACCAGTTCAGGGACTCAATTTTCCATCTGTTGAATGAGGATGGTGAACCCATCAAACACAGAGTTGTTTGCACTGAGAAAGAAAAATCATTCCATGCCCCAAGGGGAAAGGTTGGTGATGGGAGTGAGGATAAAGGTAAATGGTAAAGGATAGGGGGTGTTTGCAGGAGGATTTTAAGCCTTGGTTGATGATTGAATTTCCTTCAGACTCTTCTCAGCTGTCCTGCTTCTACAACTCGAAAGCCAACATTTCCTGCACCTGGAAACCAGAACCTACCTTGAGGGTGGAGCAATGCGGTCTCCATGTCGAGTATAAGGAAAGGTGAGAAGTGGCCGTCATTAATGCTTCTCCCATCTTCTGCACTCTTGGTTTTCATGTCTTGCTGCTGTTTCACTAGGAGCTGATCTCAGGACTGCCTTTCCCTTCTTGCCCTCTGTCAGCTTCTTAAGGTGGTCCTGAAGGTGATGGGGAAACCATATAATGAGGCTTGATAAACTGAGTAAGCTTTTTCCACACACAATAATACAACGAGTTGACCTGGCCTGGCTAGGGCTTCCCAAGTGGAAGAGGCCATACCCCTTCTTATACATATCTCACCCCCTTTCAACAAACTCTAGTGGCTGTCTCTTACTTCCAGAATTCAATAAAAATCCTATTTGGCTTTCAAAGCCCTTCAAAAGCTAAAGCCCTCTCATCTTTCTTGTCTTTCTTAGACCTTACACCACTCCTCCTCGGAGTGATTTATTTGGTGATTCAGTGACACTGGCCACCTGCCTGGTCCTCTCCCAAGCTGCTCCATTTCCTGACTTGGAGAATATCTACTGGCTCCCCCTCCCCCCATCTCATGGCTGGGATCCTGGCTTTCCTCATCTCCAGCTCTCAGCTCTCCTGGCTTCCTTCAAGTTCCAGCTAAAAGAAACGTTTTCCCTATCCCTGTCTTAATTCTCCTGTCTTCTTTCTGCGGGCTGTCCCCAGTTTATCCAGTACATAGTAATTTGGTTGTTGTCTCCTCTGTTAGATTTGGAGTGAACCCCCCCCATCACACCCCCAGGGCAGGGCTGTCCTTTGCCTTACTTTGTATCCTAGCACTTAGTATAGTGCCTGGCCCATAGTAAGAGCTCAATAAATGCTTGTTGACTCGATATGAGTGTCTTCAACTACAAACCAGATAAGCTCTATTCCACAGGGAATTCTTTAGGTATGGAGGGGCATGCATGGGGCGAGCAAGGTGGCCATTAAGGCCCTTCCAGCTTGGAAATCCTATTATCCTTTTTCTATAAAGTGAAGGGCAAAGGGCTTGTGACAACTGTTTCTGTGATTTATTCAAACACCTTTTTGTTATTGTTCCAACTCTGTCTGTGTTTGTGACCTCTTCTG
This sequence comes from Pseudochirops corinnae, assembly GCA_028646515.1. NCBI lineage: Eukaryota > Metazoa > Chordata > Mammalia > Diprotodontia > Pseudocheiridae > Pseudochirops > Pseudochirops corinnae. Next base: position 381,686,505 of record CM053585.1, read on the forward strand.
GGTGGCTGAGGTTGCTTAGCACCCTCCTGATCATGATTACTGTTGTGGCAAGGAAGGAAAACAGAAGCCAGCAGTCATGAAGTTAAAGCTGAGAGGGACTTTAGAGGTGATCTAGTCCAACTCCCTCATTTACAGATGAAGAAACTGAGGCTCAGAAAAGTTAGGTGACTTACCCAGGGTTATTCAATGTCTAAGATAGAATTTGAACTCAGGCCTTCCTGACTCCAGCTCCATTACTCCACCTACTCCACCTTCCAGCTTCCATATCCAGGAGGCTTACAGCCCAGTAAATTTCCATAGTAAGAACTCCCAGGCAATTAAGAGAAAGCAGTACCATGAAATCAACAAATCAATCATTAATCAACAAGACAGGTAGGTAGCTCAGTGGATAGAACATTGGGCCTGGAGTCCTGCAGGAAGACTTGAGTTCAAATGTGGCCTCAGAACATTTCCTAGCTGTGTGACCCTGGGCAAGTCACTTAACTCTATTTGCTTCAGTTTCCTTATCTGTAAAATAAGCTGGAGAAGAGAATAGCAAACCACTCTAGTATCTTTGCCAAGAAGACTCCCAAATGAAAAAAAAAAAGTTAAAAAAAAGAGAAAGAAAACTCCCCAATGGGGTTATCAAGAGTTGGATGTGACTTCAAATAACTAAAGAACCAAAAGATTTTTTAGCAACTACT
>CM053585.1:381687687-381708650 GCA_028646515.1 Pseudochirops corinnae
AAAAAAAAAAAAAAGCCCCTGAACTTGAGAAGCTTATGTTTTAATAGAGGAAATGTCAGGAATAAATATATGTATTATGTACATTGATTAAACCAGTGGTTCTCCACCTTCCTAATGCCGTGACCCTTTAATACTTGTCGTATGTGGGCGTATCTGCATGTGGGCAGACTCGCCTGGAGACGGACAGAGGAGCAGTGTCTCAGTTCCTAAGACCATGGGAAATATGTATTTTCCGATGGTCTTAGGCAACCCCTGGAACCCCTGTGAAAGGGTCGTTCAATCCCCAAAGGGGTCACGACCCACAGGTTGAGAACTACTGGATTAAACAAGACTTTATTATGGTCCAGGCACTCTGCTAGGGACTAGGGAGTCGGGGACAGACAACTCCCTGCAATTTGATTGCATTCTGGTAGGGGAAAGGGCACTACAAAGATGAGCATTAAGCAAATCAATTCATCTACAAGCATCTATTAGGTAATGGCTATGGTCCAAGCCCTCCTGTAGGCATTCTAAGACAAAAATGCCCTGCCCTCAATGAGCTTCTATTTAATTGTAACTATGGAAGAGAGAGTACCAAGTACTCCCTGATGTCAGATGTTAAGGAGAAGAGAGGGAGGAAGAGTACTGAGAAAAAGCCATTGGAGCCTCCTACAACGCCCCGAGTTTGGCAGGGACCAGAGGCTGCTCACACACGAACACAAACATGCTCAGGAATCCCGCTACTGCCCTCACTGAGTTCTCTCCATGGCTTGGAGTGGTTTATGAAAAACTGTACATTATGTAATGCTCCAAAGAAGCCTTGGTCTTCTTATATTCGTTTTACAACGGAAAGTAGATTCATGCTCAGAGAACAAAATCCAGATTTGAATAGCACAGAGGTAATTAAGAAGCTTGCTGAAGCTTGAAGGGAGCTTCCAGAATCACAGAAGAAAGTACATGAAGAAACTACAGAGGCAGATTTTAAAATATACAAAGAAGAGGACTCTAAATATATGGCAGAGTTCAATTCTAATCAGAAAAATAAAATTGAAAGAAGAGAAGCATCAAAGAAAGACTAGAAAGGAAGTAATAAAGAAAAAAAAATTGAGTTGAGCACCTTTGAAATGCCCAAAAAACCTCACTTAGGTTATGACATTTTTATTTCTGAACTTTAAGGAAGCAAAAAGGATTTCATCACAGGAAATGATGAGGCTTTTAAATGAAGAGTGGAAAAACCTGTCACCATCTCAGAAGCAGGTATAGTTACAACTTGCCAAAGATGATAAAATTCATTACACAAGTGAAATTAAATCATGGGAAGAAAAAATGCTTGAAATTGGATGGGAAGATCTTTTATATTTTAGTAAGCCAAAAGCCAAAGTTGGAAAACACCTTGAAGACATCTGTGAATGTTTCCTTCTTCATAGTGAATATGATAAATACTCAAGAACCAATCAGGTTTCTCACCATGCAGCACTCTGGTAAAATTTCTGTAATGATGTTGGCATACATTTTATATTAATCTTTTTGTTAACACATGGACTTTAACCAGTATACTGACAATCTTGCGTTAGCACCTAGCTATGGATACTCCGCTGGTATAGACTCAATCTAAATTTAGACATATTTGCTTTTAGAGTTACTGAATACCAAAAAAATTCATCTAAGCATAGGAGGGATTAATTTTACCCTTAGATAAAAGTAAATCACACTGTGAAATATTTTTGATACTGGAACATGACAAGAAAGTATTCTGGTTTCCTAATGAAGAAACAAGAATTTGCTTTTCTCAAATTGTTTTAAATTATAAAAGCCACTTAGACCACCAAAAGTGGTCTAAGCTATAGCTGTTGTGTATTTTTAAAGAATGAGGAACTGACCTAGGTAAATTTCAATACCTAGGCAAGTTCTAATTCCTAGGATACTAGCTCATGTAGTATTCAGAGATGACGAATGGACACGTACAATTGCTGATTTCATTTATGACTTAAAAAAAAACTACTGAAGGATTTGTAAATGTTTCCAGCCATCCATTCTTCTTTTTTTTGTAAAGTAAAAAGATTATGTCAAAAAAAAAAAAAAAGGCCATTAGAATTGGTGTTTGTTAATTCTCTGGTGTCCTAACAGAGGACAGTTTGAACAGAATATTAGAAGTAGAATCCAAATCTCAAGGGATTGAGGAGTGAACGAATGAGGAAGGAACAGCCATGAACACCCATGCTTCTTGCTAGGAGTCTGGGAGGAAAGAATGAGTTTGGGAATTTCTGGAAATATCATTATTGAGGACCTTTTTTTTTTCAGGATAGGAAAGACATTAACACATCTATAGACTGAAATGTCCCCTCCTTTCCCCTAATAACATCATCTCTGCTAATTCTTCCCTCTGGGGCCAAGCAGACTGTTCCCCTGGACAGCCTTTCAAATATTTGAAGACAGATTTCATGCCTTCCTCCGCCCACACAAACCCCAGTCACCCACAAGTATTTCCCTTTCCAGATTCAATGTCCTCAATTCCTTTAGCCAGTCCCCACAGAGCAGAATTTCAAGACTCTGCAAGATCCTGGTCCCACTTTTCTAGGAGCTCAGCATTCTGAATCCCTTGGATAGGATTCCGAATTATAGATTATATTTTGGTCTCTCTCATTGGGTACCATGAGCATTATAGACTCCGGGTGACCACATGGCAGCTAGAGAATGGGCAGTTGCACCCACCAATCCAAAGAACAGAGTAAATATTGTTAAGGTTGTATCAAATAAAGTCAAGAAAACACGTGTTTATCATGCACCTACTATGTGTCAGGCAATAAGAAAGAAAAGCAAAAACCCCAACTTGCCCTCAAGGTGCTCACAATCTATTTAGAGGAGAAAACATGTCAACAACAAACAAGATATAGATAGATTGGCACAGATTGGAATGACTCAATTGCTGGACACCTTAAAAGAGATTTAATTTTTTTTTTTTAAATTTTCCTCTTAGAAGACAAGGGACGCCAAGCTGTGAGCTTCTCCATGTGGAGCCAACACTCTGGACTTGTGACTTGATTTTAGGAGATATCCATGTAAGTGGTTGGAATCCTCTGAGGGACAGGGCTGAGAAGGTAGAGAGAGTGAGGATGGAGTCCTCAGGCAAGAGACAGATTGTCTTGACTTCAGATCTGGGCTCTGTCACTTACCATTTATGTGGCCTTAGGAAAGTCCTAACCTCTATGAGTTTTAGCTGCCTTATTCCTAAAGTGAAGATATTGGATTAAATTACCTTCAAAGTCCCTTCCTGTTCTAAATCTGAGATCCTTCCACTCCTAAATTTCCAGGATTATCCACTATCTTAACCCTCTGGACCTCCTCCTATGCTCATATAACTCACAATCTTTCCATATTGGGCAGCTGCAATGGGGATAGAATAATGACGGATGCCTGAAGGAACCATAGGATTACATGTAGTATTGTAAGGGTCACAGATTCTGTCCAGCCCATCCCTCTCATTTTACAGGTGAGGAAACTGAGGCTCAGAGAAATGAAGGAGCTTGAAAATTATAGAGCAAATGTGGAGTGGTCAAGTAAAGACAGATCAGCACTCAGGGATAATCCAGGTTTCCTCTGACATCATAGATCCAGAACTGGAAGGAATTGCATAGCCCATCCTCCTTATTATACAAATGAGGAAACTGAGACCCAGGGAAATAAAGAGACTTACTCAAAGTCAGGCAGTAAACATTGTTAATGGTGTTTGAATGGGATTCTAGTTTCAGGTCTGCCACTGACTTTGACTGAGTGACTATCCTAGCCCCCTCTGGCCCTTAGTTTCATCATCTTGAAAATGAGATGAGATGAAATCTTTGAGCTTGAAAATGTTGTGATTCTATGAATCTTAAGCTAGACCTTGCCATACATGGTAGAATTAAATGGCAGAGAGAGAAAGCAGGGGAGGGTATTTTGGGCCTTCAGAGAATCAAGGAGGGAGTGACCTGGGAGACTTTGGGTTTTAATTCTGTAGCCCTGTTCACCTGGAAAATGAAGGGGTTTCACTAAATGATAGCATTATGAGCCTATGAAGACAAGGCACGAGGAGAGGGGTAGTTAATACAGAGTCCTGTCTCTTTATTGTTGATGACCTACATCCACTTTTCTCCAACCCCATCCTCTGCAGATATAGCTTTAGGATCACCCACTGCAACCCTGATCTCTTTTCCTTCCAGAGTCAGTCTCTGACTGTTGTTGATGTCCTGGTCATGACAGTGAACTGTCTGGTTGAAGGAGAGAGGATAGCGATGGAAGAGGAATTCAGACCCTTTGAGAAGAGTGAGTGAGGGTATCCTGGGCAAGGATCCAGGTTTGAGTCAGGGATATGGACCCAACTTTTCTCTCTCTCTCTCTTTTTTTTTTTTTTTTGCTTTTTGGAGGAGGAAGGTAGGGCAATTGGGGTTAAGTGACTTGCCCAAGGTCACACAGCTAGTTTTGTGTTAAGTGTCTGAGGCTGGATTTGAACTCAGGTCCTCCTGACTCCAGGGCCAGTGCTCTATTCACTGCACCACCTAGCTGCCCCTCTGCCTTTTCTTGAATATGAGAAATAAAAGGGAAATAAAATAAAGTTGGTAGAAAGTCAACTCCTTTTCTTGAATCTGAACAGTAAGAAGATCTCATGATACCAATGACAGACAAGGTATGGACTTTATCTTCTACACTCTGGTTCTGTGCTTTGCTCTTCCTTGGTTCATGCTCCCATTTGGAACTTAAACTCATCCTCTTGGCCTAGGAATTCAATGTTCAATATTCAGTGTGGTTCCAAACACCTTCCCAGTTCTGAGGTTCTAGGATTTGGGGACCATTTTAACCAATGCCTCTCTGTGGTCAGGGTTTAGGTCTACTCAAATATTGACTCTAGCCTCTGTAAATTCATCCTAGGATTATTTTACTGCTTCCTAGTTTAATTTTTTTTTTTTTTAGCTTTTCTCATTTGAATTAAGTATGAAGAAGAGAGACCTGCTTATTATACCTTGACCATGACAGAGGTGAGAGGTCAGAGAGCCCAGATAATGGGGACAGTTGTCCAGACAAGGTGGATGGGCCTAGGTGGAAGAGAGCAGGAGGTAGTAATGGAGTCCTTTACTATATTGGAGTTTCCTTCCAGCATTCCAAACTTTTCCTGCCCCTTTCTCCTTCTTTAGTTCGACTGATGGCTCTCAGTGACCTCTGCCTAGTCCAGAAAGAAGAATATGCCTACAACGTGTCCTGGACAGTCCCCCTATGTTCACACTACCTGGAGAATCACCTGGTGTTCCAGGCTAGATATAAGGTTCAGGGAAGCTCCTGGGAGGTGAGTATTAAGGCTTTGGACTCAGTTGCTATTCTCCCTGACTCCCTGGAGCTACTCCCAACTACCCTCCCCTGACCTCTATCACCCCGCCAGACACAGAATTCAGGGTCTTTTTGGAAAAGTCCATACCTACCAAACCTTCTGTATAGCCCAATCCCATCTCAGTCTATGGCAGGCAGAGGACCATAGAATTCAGAGCTGGAAGGGAAGATCCTCAGAGAAAATCAAGTCTAGGGGCAGGCTCAGTCTTTCGTCTCAGTCTTGGCCAGCAAAGGGCTGCTTGCAGACGGACTCCTGTCTGCGCTCTCTGCCACCACCGTCATTGCCTCAGCCTTGGCTGATGGATCTGCACCCTCAGTGCCCTAGTCACCCGCCGCCACCGTGTGGGGGGGGGTGGGGGGAGGGGGGTACTTTTACAGGACAAGGATAAAAGAGATGAGCATTCTGTTTGGGGTGTTATTAGGAGAACTATCCCCTACTCCTCTTTTCCTACTTCTTTTCAGAACCCTTCCTCATATTCATCTTAGTCCTCTTGTGACAATAGTTTAAAACAGAGTTTCTTAACCTGGAGACCACGAATTTTTGGAAAGTATTTGGATAACTGTATTTCTAGATAATTGATTTCCTTTATAAGGCTATATATTTTATTTTATTCATTTAAGAGCATGATTCTGAGAAGGGATTTCACCCATCGGACTGCCCAAGGGGTCTAGGACACACACAAAAATAATAAGAGCTCCTGGGCTAAAGGCTCTCTTGCTCCTACCCTGGAACATAGATTAAAGGTGGAATGGAAGAGTATGTTAACTGGAGAGGTGATTTGGCAGAGTGAAGAGAGTCAGGGACACCTGGGTTTAGGTTTAGGTCACATCTTTGATATATAATTGGCTTTGTGGCCTCTCAGTGCCCAAGCACTTCTCTTAAGACTAGAAGTTGAAGAAGAAGATGCCAATCTGCTTTAGTAGAGTGTGCTTCCTCATGGGAGAGTTCTTTATGCCAATGAAAAACCAACAATTAGAGGCAAATATGGCATAGTTGAGAAAGACTTGGTCTCAGGTATTTGGAGACAAGAAGGCCTAGATTCAGGTCCATTCTCTAACACTTACTAGCATGGGATCCTGGGCATATCCCTTCATCTCCCAGTCCCCTAGCCAACACTTTGAAGGCTAGAAGCAGCCAAGGAAATACCAGTATGTGTTAGTGGAATTGGAAATGGTGGAACTAGAATTCCTTATGCCAATGAAATAATCTTTCAGCTCCAAAATGTATTATAAAATATGAAATCATAAGCAATAATTGTAATTATTAGCTGAGGCATATTATTATATTCTCTTTAGGAAATTCTTCCTTACATCTAGCCAAAATCTTATTTCCTGTAAATTACTTCAGTCTTTATTTTGCTGTCTGGGACCAAGTGAAACATTAACCAGGACCAGCTGTCACCCTTCAGTCCCTTTATTTGAATCAGACACACCCATGGAAAGGGAAACATTTTAAACTATTATCAGTTAATGACACTTTGGTATGAAGAAGGGATTGGAGACTAGATGCAGAGTGCCATCTAGAGAAGAGCAAAAAAGGATGAGGGTGTGAGGACCACCAGACAAGAGATAGTGAATGGGGAAGAAATTGAGTGTTGAGGGCAGGGCAGTATGTGGGAAAGACTTCACTGTCCTCAATATTTTGCTGCTATTGCCTTGAACCCTGCATGTAGAGCTCTGTTGATATAAAGCGGGGCAACAAACAATAGAGACTCATATAGACCAAATTCCAATAGTCCAAGATTCTAAAGATCACAGAATTCTAAGGTTTTATAAATTCCCCCACTGTCCCTAATACAAGATAGTCTACCTCCTGTACTTTTGCACAGACTGTGCTGAATACCTGGAATGTCTTTTCTTTCTTCTGTTTCCTTCAAAGTAGGATTCAAATATTACCTCTTCTGGAGGATTTCTAGTACTTCCCCTTCCCAATCACCTTGTATTTAGTTTGTGTGTGTATGTGTGTGTGTGTGTGTGTGTGTGTGTGTGTGTGTGTGTGTGGTTGTGTGTGTGTATACACACAAAGAGATATATTCATGTGCATATATATAGTTACATATTCTCTCCCTTATAGAACAGAAACTCCTTAAGGTTGGGGATTGTTTTATTTGTCATTTTTTGTCTTTGTATCCCAAAGTCTAGTTGAGCCCAATTCTGGACATACAGTAGGTACTTCATAAATACTTATTGATTAATTCATTGGTTCTCTGCAGAAAGCCACCATGCTGCCCATAAACCAAAACCAGAGATGGGTCTACATCGAAAAACTCTCTCCTGGCACAACATATGAGTTCCAGGTCCGAGGCAAACCAGAAAAACCGGGATCTTCAGCATTCTGGAGTCCCTGGAGCCAGACCCTTGTCTTCCAGACAAAACCACAAGGTATCTAAAGAGAAGATCATTTGGGGAAGAAGTGATTGGGAGTAGGATGGGATTGTGATAGACAACTCCGGATAGGAAGACTTAAAGAGGGAAGTCAGGGAAGGAAAAGAAGAGAAGTGAGGGGAATATGAGGATTATATGTGGAAAGTGAGGGAGAGGAAAATGAGAAGGAGCAGGGGAAGTTTGTTACTGAGGGGAACAAGGAAAGGTTGGACTGGGTCTCCTCCATGGACTAAGAAGGATAACTAACCCATTGGCTGGTAAATTCAAAACAATTTAGACAGACTAGAATGGTGGACAGACTCTGCTGTGAGGAAATATAATAAACAATAAATGTAAAGTTCCACATTGGGGTTCAAGAAATCATATGGCCAAATAGAGGATAGCAGTCACTATGACTGGTCACAACAGTTTCTGTGAAAAAGATCCTGGGTCTGAAAGCACCAAACAACTTAACATGACATTTATAATTTATTGAGCACCTACTATGTGCAAGGAATTGTGGTAGGTAGGCACTGGAGATACTTCGGTGTTTTTATTGATGTGGCTAACCCAGCCAATGATGCAGATCAGAGCTCTTTTCCATCTTCCTTCTCTGATCACCTGTTCTCCAACCCCCTCCCCCCCCCCCACCAATAAATCTTCTACAACTAATCTGTTTAGGTTTTTAGGAGACTTTGAGTTCTCTTAAAATTACATGAGTATCAGTGGAAGCCTTCAGTGCGTGGAATACTAAGATGAAAAACAAAACAATTCCCACCCTAAAGATACTTCCCATTATCCTGAATCTGTCCACATGAACCATCCTTAAAAGCTCTACATATAGTTTTTAGATCTATAAATGCCTATAAATGCCAGCTAGTCAATAATCATTTATTAAGTGCCTTCTATGTGTGAGACATCATGCTAAGTGGTAGAGACACTAGGAAAAGAGACAGGAGCTGCTCTTCAGGAGCAATGTGAGCAAGGCAATTCATCTACATGAGCCTCAGTTTACCTCTCTGTAAAATGTAGATAATCTTTAGTGGTCTCACAAAGTTCCGATGAAGAAAGCACTTTGTCTAAATTAGAGCTGTGAAGGAATAACATTCATTGCATTTGGAGCTGAAAGATCTAACTAAATTCCGACCTTAGCTTGACCTATTAGACCTTGGACAGCTCATTTAGAATCCTTAATTATCAGTGTCTTTCGTCTATAAAATGGGGCTAGTAAAACATATCCTACTGATCTCATAAAGTGCTATATGAGTCTATATTGGGGGCTAGATCTGGAACTGGGTGGTATTGGACCTTCCCCACATTATATCCCCAGATTTTTGCCTCTCTTTCATTTTGGTAACTCCCCTAATTTTTTCTCCCCTTCCCAGTGTCCACCTTCAAATTGCTCCACTTAATTATGGGTCTATGTGGCATTGTCAGCATCTTCCTCATTCTTCTACTGGTGTCCAAGTGGCATCCCCAGAAATGGTGAGCAACTTTGACCAACCTCCCTGCCTGTATTCATCTTTGCTTCACTGACCCATCATTAAGCACCTTTGTCCTCTCTCCCTTCTCCTTCTTATATCCCTTGAAACTCCTGGTTAGCTCTTGGTTAAGGCTAATGAAGAGCTTGCCCTTCCCCATCTTTCAACCCAAGAATGAGTGGGTGGTCTGGGCTTGAGCTATTGAAGAAAAAGTTGTGGAAATGAATAAGGAAGCCATGATAATGGCTTGATAATGCCACATATCTTGGCATCTCAGACTCAAGGCATGTGAACATGTATATACACATGAGGGTGTAATATTTCACATGTGTCCATGTATGTTCATACCTCCATGCACATTTGTGTATATCACCTTTGCATGGGTGTTTGGGGCAAGTGAATTTTTCACATGCTTTTGTTTGCATTCATGCTTGTGTGCATGGGCACAGGTGTGCAAGTTTAATTTGTTTCTGTGTGGGTACCATATTTGCATACATCACAGTGCATGTTTTATACATTGAAGTATACATGTGTGTTTGTATGCATTGCATATACATGACATAGTTGTGTTTATTATATTTCCATGTGTTCTTGCATGTTTGTGGACACATGCTCTTTGTATGTCTTTGTATGTCATTATATATCTGCATCAACATGTGTTTCCACCTTCAGTCCTGATAACAATTGTTTACTATTTTTAAAAAGAGCTCTGGGAAGGAGGAAGGGTCTCCACATGGGAAAGAGGCACCCTACATCCTGGTTTTCCCCTCTCTCATCCTCATTTCTTCCCTGTTAGGCTGAAGAAGGTTTTAAAATGTCACATTCCAGACCCTTCCAAATTCTTTTCCTCGTTGAGCACAGAGCATGGAGGAGATTTCCAGGTATAGTTGTGTGTGCGTGTCTGTGTGTGTCTGTGTGTGTACATGGGTAAAGAGGAAGGAAGTAGGAATTGAGAAGTGGAGGAGGGGGAGGTGAATGAAAGAAGGATTGGCCCCTTGGGGAGAATCTACATTCTACTTAATTATGAGAGGGAGAAAAGGACAGAATGCTGAAGCTGGAAAAATATCACCTTTAGACCCCACATCCTCTTTGTTGGACATTTGGTCATTTCAACAAGCATTTATTAAAAGTCAGGTGCTTTGTTAACTGATGGAGATACAGTGAAAGAAAACACACACACATACAAGGTCCCTTCTTGCACAGAGTCCACAGTCTAATGACTTGGTGGCTGGGATTGACATAAGCAAGAAGTTTCTGAAATCTGGAGCTGTCCAACAATGTAAAGCATTGCTTTACATTTGTTACCTCATTTAATCCTCATAATAACCATAATGAAGTAGGTGCTATTGTTATCCCCATTTTGCAGATAAGGAAACAGGGAGGTTAAGTGAATTGCCAAGGGTCACACAGCTAGTAAGTGTCTGAGGTTGGATTTGCACTCAGGTCTTCCTGACTCCACACCCAGCACTCTATGTACTGTGGAACCATCTAGCTGCCTCTGGATAAGTCTTGGCTAATCTTCCACTTGCCAAGGAAGTAATCATCTTTATTCTGTTTTTCCTTCATCCCCAACTCCTACTAACCCACAATAACTGACATATACTCAGAGCCATTTGCTATTTCAAATCCAGCAAAAAAAAAAAAAGCCATCTCCTCCTCTTGTTCCACTTTTCATTTGTTTTCTCTTTTTCTCCTCATTCTCCTTCTTTTTTACCAAAAATTCCCTAAAGTCACCAGTCCCTCATCTCAGGAATAGGGCCTAAAGAGGCCAATGGAAGGTGATTCTGAAACACAATATGAAGTGTAACAGTGTGTTCCCTGGGTGTCATTTCTCACCCACCTGGGAGTAGAAAGAAGGTAAGTTCAGAAAAAAGGAAGGAAGGAAGGAAGGAAGGAAGGAGAGAGGGAAGAAGGGAGGAAATAATTAAACACTAACTATAAACCAGACACTGTCCTAAGTGCTGGGGCTACAAATACATGAAACAAGACATTCTCTGTCCTCAAGTAATTTGAATAGGCAACACCTCATTTAGGGGAGTGGTATCCAGGGAGAGGTGTTTTGGTCTAGGAGATCACAACAAAGGTGAGTGGAATCACAGGGTATGTGACTGACAAGCTTTTCCAGGAATGATGTGCTGATTTGATTACTGCTCCCAGAGGCATGGCAAGGAGGGGTAATGGAAAGAGTACATTGCTGGCACAATGCCAAGAATATAGTTAGAGAGTGAAGTTGGTGGGTCTAGGACCCACTAGGTATGCTGAATTCTCACCAACAAGAAGGGAAAAAACCTTCCAAGGGTGAACTCTGCCCTGGGAATAGATGAATTTTAGTTATGCTCAGGGTTACACAACTAGTAACTAACTGTCTCAAGTGGGTCTTGAACCCCTATGAGTAATGACACGTAATTTTGCATTATTACTCTTCTCTCCTCTGGCAGAAGTGGCTTTCTTCTCCTTTTCCTAACGCCTCCTTCACTACCAGTATTTTGGCCCCAGAAATCTCTCCACTGGAGGTGATGGAGAAGGAAGACCCAAACCTGAGTTTATTATTCTCCAAGGAGCTGGTTCCAGCTTATAGATCCCCAGAGACCAGTGGTCATTCTCTATCCAGCTGCTTCACGAACCAGGGTTACTTTTTTTTCCACCTTCCTGATGCTCTGGAAGTTGAATCCTGCCAGGTATATTTCACCTATTCACCTTTCAGTGAGGAAGAGGAAGAGAACAAAGAGGAAGGGGGCCAAGGCTCCCTCGTGCCCCAGCTGCCCCCTGGAGGGCCTGAGGATGACTCATACTGCACATTTCCCCCTGGAGATGACATGATCCTCTTCTCTCCCAGGCTCTTCCAGAGCCCTGGGAATAACCTGGCATCCCAAAGCATCTCTTTCTCAGGAAAAGAGGCCAAGAAGGAGACTTCACCTCCTGAAGAGGACACAGTTACTACCCCATCCTGGGACCCTAGTTTCTCAAGATCCCAAAATTCCTTGGATTCAAGACCTGAATTAACCCAGGATGGGAACCTTCCTCAAGGCCCTGGAGTGGGGCCTGCCTGTCCCTTTCCATGGGCTGTTCTTCCTACACCAGACCAGATACATGCTATCTCTTCTACCTACCCATTCCTGAACACTGGTGCCTACCTCTCCCTGGGAGAACTTCAGAACCAATACCACACCCGCTCAGCCTAAGAACAGAGGCTTCTCCAAGAGAGGATAGGGAGGAGAGGCATGGAAGATCTCCAAGGCTCAGGATAATTCCTGGACAATGGAACAAGAAGAGGTCTTTGTAAGTGAAAAAAACTGGATTTGTCTTCAGAGGGCTGGGCTTCACACCTTGACTTTATTCCTTACTACCTCTATGACTTTGAATAAATCACTCTAACTTTGTGAGTATCAGTTTTCTCATCTGTAAAAATGAAGGTCATGCAAAACAATAGCAATAATAGACTTGATTAAAATACATAAGCTTGGAAATTATATTACTCTGAGAGATACAATGAATTACTTTCAATATTAACTTATATACAATGAATGGTATATAATCTAAATACTTAAAAGTTAAAGAAAAACTTAAATACTAAATTCTTAAAGTTAAAGAGGGAAAGAAAGTCAAATTACAATAGTGGAGGATCTCAATATAACCCTTTCTGACATATAATGCCCCTTAAAAAAAATTGAAAAAGAAGATAAAGCCCTGGAGTAGAATTTCTAAGTTAAATATGACAGCTCTCTAGTGATTATTAAAGGGGAATAGAAAGGAATATAAGTATTCTAACACGTGTATGGAATATTTACAAAAATAGACCATGTGTCAGGTCATAAAAACCTCAAAATTCAGAAAATAAGAAATATTAAATATATCCTTTACTGATTAAAATGCAATAAAATTATACTCCAGAAAAGATCTGTTAAAGAAAGAATTAAAATTTACTGGGAACTAAATAATTTCATCCTAGAGAATTAGTACGTCAAAGAACAAATCATTGAAACAATAAAACAATGACACTGAGGAGAAACATACCAAGATTTGGAGTAGATAACTAAAGCAATCCTTAAGGGAAAAATTCTGTCTTCAAACATTTTCATCAACGAAAGAGAAATAGAAGAAATCAAATTGGGCATACTAAAAAAATCAACTAAATTTTAAAACTAAATTAAACACAAAAATAAAATTCTGAAAATCAAAGAAGATATTAACAAAATTGGAACCAAAACCAGGAATAAATTTGAGAGCCAAAAAAGTAGAGAAACTATTAGCTAATATGATTTTTTTAAAGAGAAAGAAAAATCAAATCAGTATAAAAATTAATTTTATTCATGCAAATTGAATTGTAAGTGCAAAAAAACTAGTTCACAACAAATGAATTTGAAATAAAGGAAGTTATTAGAAATTATTTTGCCTAAAAATATATAAGCAAAACTGACAACTTAAATGAAATAGATGGATATTAGTGAAAATGTAAAATGCTTAACTTGATAAATATGAAATTGAAATTTTAAATAGCTTTTTCATTATTGAATAATTATTGAATAAGCCATAAGTGAACTTCCTAAGAAAAACAAACCTGAGAACCAGGTGAATTTACAAGTGAATTCTATCAAACATCTAAAGAACAATTAATTCCAATATTATATCAATGATTTACTTAAAAAAAAAAGGGGGGGGGGAGGAAAAGAAAGGATCCTTCCCAAGTCCTTCTGTGATATAAATATATATGATCTTGATACCTAAACCAGTGAGAATCAGAATTAGGCACTTTAGAAATCAAAGAAAACTATTGACAATTATATCCCTAATGAAGATTGACACAATTTTTAAAAATAAAATCTTAGTAAAGAGTTCCCAGAAACACATCAGAAAAATTATAGACTATGATCAGGTTATGTTTATACTGATGATGCAAGGTTAATTCAATATTAAGAAAATTATAAACATAACAAACCATAACAATGAAAAGAAGAGCAAAAAACATGATTATATGGGTATGTAGAAAAAAAAGTTCTCAAAAAATAGCATGCCCATTGCTGGAAAAATAAAAGAAAATGTCAATAAATGGAATTTTCCTCAAAATGTAAATAATATTTATCTAAAACTGAGAGTCAACATTATATGGAATGGGGATAACCCAGAGTCCAGTTCAGTAAGATTGAATATAGAAAGAGATGGTCCATCCTTACCACTCCAATTTGATATGGAGTAGGAAATGCAATAAGACAAGAAACATAAGTTGAAGGAATAAGTGTAGGCAAAAAAAAAAAGAAAACAACCCACAATTATCTATTTTTTCAGATGGTATGATGGTTTATTTAGGAAATCCCAAAAATTCAATTAAAAATTAATTGAAACAATTTTAGCCAAATTGCAGGATATAAAATAAATCCATACAAATCATCAATGTTTATGTATATTAGTAACAAGATCTAGTAGAAAGAAATATAGATTCCATTTTAAAATAACTATGAAATATATAAGATACATGGGGGTTTAATAAGTAAGATACACACAGGAACTGTATTTATACAACTACAAAACACTTTTGAGAAATAACAGTGTCTAAATAACTGAAGGAATATTAATTGTTCATTGGTAACTTAATAGAATAAGGATAAGTTAACTGACTTGTTCTGTGCCATACCAATCAAACTACCAAAGGATTACTTTATCGAGCTAGAAAAATTAAAAGAGAATTCATTGGGAAGAGCAAAAGGTCAAGAATATCAAGAGAAATGATGAAAAAAAAAAGAGGAGCGGGCAGAACCAGATCTCAAATCATATTTCAGATTAAAAATTAGAGCAGCCAGTCATTCAACTAGCATTAATAGCTAGTGTTTCTATGGTACTTTAAGATTTGCATTTGATCCTTACAACAACCCTGGAAGGTAGGTGCTATAATTATCCCCACTTTACAGATAAGAAAACTGAGGTTAATAATTTACCCAGAGTCATACAGCTAGCAAGCATCTGAGTCTGCGCTTGAACTGAGATCTTCCTGACTCTCTCTGCAACATTCTATACAATGTACACCACCTAAATACAAACCAAATCAACTCTGAGATTCCATCTCAAACCCATCAGTTTTGCAAAGTTGACAAACAGGGAAATAAAACTTGGAGGGGATGGATGAAAAACCAACCCATTTCTGCACTGCTGCTGGAGCTATGAATTGGTACCACCATTCCGGAATGCAGTTTGGAATTAAGCCACCCAAAGTCACTAAACTGAGCCTACATTTTGACCCACGAATGTCCTGATGAATGTCCTGATTTATTTCTTTTCTGCACAAAAAAAATTAATGGTCGCTGTTTTCTTTGTAGCAAAAACAACAACAACAACAACAACAACAAACCCCACAAACACAAACACAGAAACCCAGGTGCAACAAAAACCCACAAAAAAAACGGGAAAGCCAAAATGTTCCCACCGACTGGGAGTGAGCAAAACACATGATGGCATGTACATGTAATGGAATATTACTGCACTCTAAGAAATGACAAGATGAACAGTTTCAGAGGAGACTGGAAAGCCTTATATGAACTGATGCAGAGTGAAGTCAGCAGAAACAGGGGACCAATTTACAGTACAATGACAACAACATTAAAAAAGACTTAACTGAAAGACTTAAGAACTCTGTTCAATGCAGTGTTTGACCATGATACCAGAGGATCAATAATGAACAATATTGCCTTTCTCCTGATAGAGAAGTGAGGGGCTAAGGATATAAAATGAACATTTTTTTTTTACTTGACAATGTAGGAATTTGTTTTGCTTGGTTATGCATGCTTGTTATAGGAATTTTGTTTTTCCTATTTTTCCCCCAGGGTGGGATGTGGGAGGATGGGAGAATAAATGTTGATTCATTGAAAAAAAAAAGTAACAGTTAATTTTTTTTTTTAAGGTGGCCTGTCAGGACCCTTTCAATTCTAAGTACTATGATTGAAATGAAAAGAATTCAGGAAAACCCTGAACCTATCTTTCCTAATCTCTATCTTTTACTAACTCTGAGACCATTTCTAGGTAGAATAAGTTGAGATCTAACTGGTATAGATATCTTCAGATGGGAACGTTCAGGGGGACACAGGGCCTTCTGTTTCCTCTGTCCTCTGGCTAGATACTTGCGCCAGCCCTAAGGGACTCCTGTCAGTTGGAGTTATGAAAATGAGGGCCTCAGCCCCAGCAGATGGAAAGTGAGGAGAAAGTCGGGGCTGGGGCCCTGGAAGACAGAGCTGGATTCTATGTCGAGGTAAGGAGGGTGAAAGATTCCAGGTGGAGAGAGACTGAACAGATGGAAAGGGTGAGAGAAATGAGAGGGGAGATTGGGGAATCAAGGGGATAGGATACAAAGGGTAGGTTTCCCCAGGGGCCAGGCCAGGTGGGAAGCCGAACTGAGCTGAGTTTCAGGGCAGAGGAATGGAGCCTATCTGGGGACAGAACTGGTAACCGATCCCCTCATTGAGGGGGCTACAAAAAGATTTGCCAGGTGGAGGGGGACAGAGAAAACAAAGAGAGATAAATAGACTCCCCCAAAACTCTAAACCTGAGGATGAAAGAGGAGTGATAGATGGGGGGGGGGGGGTACTCTCTCAATTCCTTCCACTTCATCCTTGGCTGAGCAGAGCACAATACTCTGAAGCCCCTCGACCACCCCTTGCTCAGTCAAACCTCCTCTCCCCATTTGCAATATTCCCCACTCTCAAGATAATATCAGAAAAAAAATTCTGGGCTTGTAGCCAAGAAGCCTGGATTCTAACAGTGTGATGCAGTGGATAGATCACTAATGGGACTTGAAGTCAAGAACACCTGGGTTCGAAATCTGCCTCAGACACTTACTAATTTGTGACATTCTGGATCTTCAGAACTTCCTCTGTAAAAGGTGAGCTTAGGTCTCTTTACTTATCACCTGACAATGACTCTGTATCCTTCTGTGCAAAACACTTGACCTTGCCAGGCATTGGTTTCCCCACCTGTATAAGAAGGGGTTAGGATGGGTTCTTGCTCAAGAACTCTAGATCTCCAGGTCGAACAATCTCTGAATTCGTGATGCAGAGAGTCAGACTGTGACCTTATAGCCTGTCCGGTGAGGCTAACTGTCACATTTCATAGATGAGGAAATGAAAAGAATGTCTTCCAGGTCAGTTGTGAATATCATGAGACCTAACATGGGAAAGTTCTCTGAACTGTAGAAAGGACTGGATCCCCAGAAGGGATCCTGGCTGTGTAGACCACAAGTTACCTAGCCCAGGACTCAGCCCTCCTTGAGGGAAGCCTGGAGTTTTCTCTTCTCAAATGAAAGGGGTTCATGTGGTCATTATGGGTGCCAAGAAGAAGTTGCTGCATTCAGATCCAGTGGTAAAAGTCATGGGCTGGGGCAGGGGAAGAATAAATGGATTTGGAGTCAGAGATAGAGGTTTCTTTCACAGTGGGACCACTTGTTATTTTTTTTTAATTTTATTTTTTTTTTATTTACTCATTTACTTTTAATTTACAAGATTCAGTTCCACAATCACTTGTGTTTCAGATTTTCTCCCCTCCCTTCCCCCCCCCCATGGTGGCGTGCAATCATGTATAGGATCTGCAAATACTTTCACATCGTACAATAGTTTGGGGACCACTTATTAACTGTAGGATGACCTCAGGTAACCTTCCTCTCTCTGGGATGCAGCTTTCTCTCCTGTAAAAATGACTGAGTTATAGACAATCCTTTACCTGCCAGCTCGGACATCCCACTTCTAAGATCCCTCCCAGCTCTGATATTCCATGTTCTAAGGTCCTTCCCATCTCTGACATTCTTTGAATTTTAAATTCTGTGAATTCTAAAATAACAGCTAGAAAAAAGTAGATTCTTTTAAACACTCCAAGAATACAGTGGCCTTTTCTTTGCAAAGGGGACAGCATCAGTCTTTCCTCCTCTTACATGAAAATGTGACCTTTGATGTGAAGGAGTTTTTTTCTTCATGGAATATTACATGTAAACCACAATGATTCTTTTGGCAGGTAGTATTTACTTACACTAATTCAATTATTTGATTTTTTAAAAGATATTTTTAAGGAAGTACAATATGCAAGTGCCTAATACCAGAGAAGAGTCAGAAAAGGACAGATAGTTCTTTCTGAAAACTTTTTTAGTTGACATATTTTTTTTCCCAGTCCTACCTCTAAATTTCACCTTTGTGAAATTTCACCTTGTCTATCTATGGTCACCCACTTCCCTGGGTGACCATAGACAAGACAATCTCAAGGCTTTTGTTTTCTCATTGTATGGATGAGGAGATTGGACTTCCTGGCCTCCAGGTTCCCTCCAAGTTGTAAAACCATGATTCAAGGCACTGAATCTCTCTCAGGCTCAGGGTACTCCCCTGAAAAATGAAAGAATTAGAATAGATCAGGAGTTTTACCTCTGTGTGTGTGTATGTGTGTGTGTGTGTGTGTGTGTGTGTGTGTGTGTGTGTGTGTTCCATCTCCCTTTGGTACATCCTATGGTACCTTTTTCAAAATTATGTTTTAAAGTGCACATAATGAAATCAAATGTTATAAAAAAAAATTTTTTTTAATTCATGGAACCCAGGTTAAGAACCCAGTGAACCTGATGACCTTTAAAGTCATTTGGCTCCAGCTCTGAATAAATAATCCTCTGATCCTAATAAACTCACAATTTAACTCCCCACCACTATCAAATGCCATCCCTAGAAATAATACAGTGTAATAGCATAGAATGTTGATTATAGTCACAGCTTTACATGAAATGACCTAGCTAGGAAGTTATTGTCATGAATGAAGGACCAACCCATGGTCCTCACGTCACCTTGTACCTGGATGGTCTGTGCCACTGTCTTCTGTTTTGTGTCCCATCACATTCTGCTGCTGTTGCTGTGTCCACTGGTCCCTTAAACTGAACATGCCCCAGGCACAATTCCTAGTTATCACTTCAGTGGTTTCCCCTTTGGTTAAAAGGAAGGAAGGTCAATTGCTTTCACTTTAACAACCGATCACCAATATAGACAATTCTCTCTCTCTTTTTTTTTAATCCCATCAGTTGTGTGCTCTTGCACAGCTACATTCATGTATATTTTTTGTGGTCAATGGATATGTTATTTTCCTTGAGTCAAACTGCCTCACTTGATAAAAGAGCCCAGAGTCAGGATGCTTGGCGTTCAAGACTTGCCTGTGACACTGACTAGATGTTTCACCGTGGAAATGACTTCACCTCTCAGTATCATTTTTTTGCTCATTGTTAAGAGTCTCTTCTTCCCCTTTCCTCCCCTTCTCCACAAGGACACTGAACAGATTCCGTGGCTTGTGTGATGCAGGAGAAAGAGGAATGAGGTTTGTCAATCAGTAGACCTGAGTAGGGGCCCGGTTCTGCCAATGACTCAGTATGACCCTGGACAAATATGTATAAGGGAAAGAATTCTGGACTTGGAATCAGAGGAACTGGGTTTGAATTCTGTCTCTACCACTTGTTATCTGTGTAACCCTGAGCAAAATAACTTCCTTTCTCTGGGGCCCATTTTCCTCAGCTCTAAAATGAGGTTAGGTTAGATAATCTCAAAAGTCCTTTTCAGGTATTAAAAAAAAAAAATCTAAGCCTTGGTTTCCGTATCTGTCGAATGAAGAGATTAGCTCTTAAAAAAAAGATCATGTAAGTTGAAATCACTCCCTTTCCTGGAACTTAGTTTTTTCATCTATCAAATGAGTAAATATATGAATGCATAAATGGATGAATGAAGAATGAAAGAGCATTTGTGAAGTGTTTGCTATATAATAGAGAGAGAGATATGTACTCTAATTGAATGTGCAGCCATTGGAAAGAAACCAAGCCTTAGGAAATTTTTTTGGGCCCCTCTCCGCTCTAATCCTATGATACAGATTGGAGGTGATGGCCACCATAGCGAAATGCCCAAGACCTCTACCAATTCATTAGCAGAGTTTCTTGGGATTTTTCCAGTGGATCTTGTCAGGGAGGGAACTAAAAACCCAATACAATCTTCACCCATTTCCAGAAAAGGTGAAAAAGATCATTTCTAGGATTTATAGCTAGAAAAGATCTCAGTTCACTTAGTCCAACCCCCCCTCCCCAACTGCTGATGAACTTGAGATCCCAAAATGTTGAGAGGCTTCCCTCAAGCTACACATCAGGATTGGAACCCAGGTCCTCTGATTCTGAATCTAGAGGTCTTTCCCTTGCACTTCACTGGTTCTGAGAGAGTGAATCAGGTAAACAGGTTTTTAGAGGCCCAGAAAAGCATCTCCTTGGCTGGTTCAACATGGCCTTTTTTCCATGCAGGGTAGCCCTCTCTGTTTTTTTTTTCCTAAGTCTGGCATGCCTGGTGGGACATTAGATGATGATATTTCACTGGCCGGGGAGGGGGAGGGCTGGAGGAGATTTAAGTGAGCACGAAGCCACAGGCAGGAAGCCTAGGGTGATAGAAATGATATTCAGAGATACCAGGACTTCTATTACAGGAAAACAGGATGAAGAAGATTGAGTTGGGTGATGCAGCGAGAGTAGAGATGAATGAGAAGGCTGAAAATTATCCTAGCTGAAAGGGGCCAGAGATGTGTGAACAACAACAAGGCCTATTGACCTTGGTACTGACTTAGAGATACTGCCCTTCTACAAAAGAGTACTATACTTGCAGTTCTGTGCCTCAATTTCCAGAAGTGTAAAATGAGGATGAATTTCCCTGTGGGAAAGTCTTTATCTCGGTGGGCCTCAGCTTCCTAATTTGTAAAATGAGAGAATTGGACTAGACTGCCTACAAAGGCCCTCTTAGCTCCAAGTCTATAAGCCTG
>CM053585.1:381708750-381730956 GCA_028646515.1 Pseudochirops corinnae
GTGTTTTAAACAAAGTGCTTTCAGCTGTGGGAGGTGGGAAAGGCTGTTAGTGAGGACATGGAGGGAAAATAGTGTATCTTGGTTGTGGGCTGATGGTCTCCTACTCAAGGCAAGAGTCACTCCCCAACTCTGGGCTTTCACTATTGAATTGAGATAAGAGGATTTGTACTCCCTGATTCACAGGATTAGTGTAAGGACCAAACTGGATAATACAGGTGATTATATGTTCAAGAATCAGCTCAAAAAAATTTAAATAAAAAAAAGAATCCATTTCCACCACTTGTAGTAAGTTTATCCCTGAGCCCCTCAGTTACTAGTTTCTTCCTATTTAAGACTCTTTTCTCCTATCTACTTTATATGTATCTTGTATGGACCCATAAATGCATGCCCAATTAGAACGTAAGCTCCTTGAGGCCAGGGACCATTTCACTTTTATTTGTATTCCCAGCCATTAGGAGAGTGCCTAGTACACAGTAAGTTCTTAATAAATGAATGTTGATTGATTAATGAGAATCGTAAACCCCTTCATCATTTGGAGCTCTCAAACATCTGCCTTTTTATCACCTTCCAATTTGGGCACCATTGTTGTTTTCATTCTTCCAAGAGCTCATAAGCAAGAAATATGGTGTTGGCAAGTTAATGTCTCCTTCTATCTATGAGGCAGAAAAGTGGAGGGAAGAGTGGGAAAAAGCATTCAGTAGACAAGATGCCATCCAATCTATCTACAAACTAAAGGCTATGTGCCAACGCATTCTTCTCGGGCTATCCTGATGGTCAGAAGTTTACTCAGTTTTGGAAATGATGGGGAAAACTCCAAATTCGAACTTTTTAAATCCCCTCTTCCCTTTGGGTGGAAGAAAATGACACACCACATTGGCTCCATGATAAGGACAGGTGTGTGAGTGCACAAAGGCTTCCTGATTGACTGAAAGTGAGCCAGAGATGGTAGAATTAACCAATGATCTTAGACCAAAGATCCCTGATGGGTTGATCTCAAACAAGGCTAGGGATATTTTGAAGAAAAAGACACAATATTTGGGAAGAGAGAGGAAAGCAGATATGCTGTCTCAAAGAAACTCAGCATTCCAGATTAGAGAGATTCAAACTTGGGACACACTAGACCTGGAGACCTGCAGAGAGCCATAATAGCTTAGATAATTTAGGCTTAGTTCATATGTAATCCTCTTAAATGTTTGTCTTTAAACATTGAAATGTTCATGTTTGCTTATTTTTTTAAGTTCATATTTTTTTAAAGTATGGGCACCCACCATAACTGGGACTGAGTGCTTTTCTTTCACTAGCATTTCTTATGTGTGAGATGATATTATTCTTTTTAAAGCTTTACTGATGCCTTGTGTTGATATACCACAGTCACTTCCTGATATACCCCTTCCTTTGAACCTTCTCTTATCACAAAGAAAAACAGTTAAACAACAACAACAAAAAACCTACAGACAAAACTGAATGTGTTTGAAGGATTATGAACATTTGATTCCTATGGTCCCCCCACTTCTCTGCCAAAAGGAAAGAACTGTATTTGTTGTTCTCTAGGATGAAGATTGGACCCTTCCATCATAAGAGTTCAGCTGATCTTTTGTGCCCTTTCTACTTCCATTGTCATAGTCATTGGATATGTATGTATGTATGTGTATATGTATATATGTATATATGTATGTATGTATGTATGTGTATATGTGTGTGCATCTATATATATATGTATATATACTTATATATTTATGGTTCTGCTACAGTGCATACAAATCTTCCTAGGTTTCTCTGGCTATTTTTGTCTGTTACAGTACAATAATATTACATTACATTCTTGAACCAGAAGATGGACTCATCTTCCAATGAATTGCTAACTTTGGTATATTATAATGGAATTTGTAGATTCTCTCCATATTATCTCCAAAAAATGTATTCCTAGAAATATATTCCTGTTGTAGAGTATGTACTTACTTATAGAGGGATGGCAGGTGGAGAGGGAGAAACTGTCAGATTAAGGTATCCAATTACAGTAATAGAGGAAGAATGGAGAAGATGATTAGAGATTAGACGTGGTAGATGGCTAAACCTAAAAGCCAAATTGTCTCTGGAGACCAGGAAGGTCAGGAAGCTTGACCTCCTTAGGGCAGGATTATTTGATCAGGGAAATTGTAGAAAATGACAAAAAGTGAAAGTCCTGGGACTGAGAGGAAAGCCCACTTCCCCACACTTTGATTTTTAAGGAGTAGTTGGCTCATTGGTTATATTTGCAAAAAAGTTCAAAACACAGATTTGAGGTCCTTCACATCCTATTACACTTTTAGTTAAACAGCCATTTGGTGAAATATTGAGCCAACGACTGCATTCACAAATCAATGAAATCACCATCATAGTCCTTTACATGTATATGTATAATTTACTGTTCTTAAATAAATTTAGCTGATAATAGGAGTGATAGCTAGAAAAAATAGGTATTTGATAAAATTATTTAAGAATAAGAACAATTCCCCAATACATAAATAGTCAAGAGCAGAACTGTACTTCTCTTTCTCATTTCCTGTGTTTTGTAGCTCTCAAAAATGCTTGTTATAGTATTTTCTATTATTTTTATCTTTCTCATAATTCTATAAGCTCCACTAAGACAATTATATCTTCTCTAAGCTTTGTATCATCTCCCCCAATACCAGCAGAGTGCTCTGCATGTCCTAGGCTCTTTTTTTGAGAGGGGGGAGTGGAAATAGACACCCTTTCTCCCTGGTCAATATCTTGAAAATTGGAAGTCCCTCATCAGCATTATATACTGCTTTTATCTCAATTTTGTGACATGTGTAAGCAACTTACTACCCATTTCTTCTATCTTGCTAAATGTTCTGCAATCTACTTTCCCTCCTTTTCTCCGCTTCCTTAGTAACTAATCATGGTCTGTGATTCTAACAGTTCATGATTCTATAGGTCTGAGGTTCCATGATTCTAAGATTCCATTTAAATTGTACAGAATATAAATATTTCCTAACCCAGATTTGTGAATTTCCACATAGATGTAAGTTTTTCATAAGTAGCCATTTTGAGAAGGGACCAAAGATGGCTAATTGTTTCCTAATGAGAAAATATCCATCACAGCACCATGAATAGTTGGTCATCTAAACTCTGCTGAAACACTTCAAGTGTCTGGGAACTTACTACTTCACAAGGCAATCACTTCATTTTAAAAGAAGCTTTGACCAGGATTGTCTCATTCTGAAGAGCCCCGAATGCGGAACCAAGTGACATAAAGTCTAGCTTTGATGTTGTAGCTAAGTACCAGGTGACCTTGGATGTGGTTGTAGATCCCTTCTCTGGCTCTTATTTTCCTCACCTGAAGAAGTGGTCTCTGAGGTCCTTTATGTCTGGATGGAAATCTGTGGCATGTCAGTTTGTGTCTGTTTTTTGGTGTGGTTAAAGCCAGGCCTTCTGTCCATGAGTACACCTGACTCAAAGTTTCCATTATCACAAACAACGTGAGAAAGTGCTCTTCAAAAAGCCCCAAACATCTTTCTCAGCCCCTTAGCACCAGACCACTGGTGGAGAAAGCGGCAAACAGGTTCAAGCCAGAGTGGGTGGTAATGACCACAGCAAGACTCTTTATTCAGGCAGATGGATGTCAACCTTTTGGGGAGTTGGAGGTTGGAAAGGAATGGATCTGAAGTCTTACAGGAACACTGTTGGCATTTTGGGGAAAAAAATTTTCACTGAGTCCAGGACAGTCATTCTAAAATACTAAAATATAGCTGTATACAAAATTGCATAAATGAAATTATAATAAGAATTATTTCATTAATTGTATTTGTGTCCATGTCATTTGACACAGTGTCTGGCACATAGTAGGTACTTCAAAAACATTTATAGGTTGAAAAAATGGATTTAGAGCTAGAAAGTACCTTAGATGTCATTGAGTCTGACCCCTTCATCTTAAAAAAGAGGAGACTAAGACTCGGACAGAGAAAGAGACCAGCTCAAATTCTCCCAGCTGAGAAGTGGCAAAGATAAAATTTGAACTCAAGTCTTTTGATATGCAACTATAGAATTTCAATCTTAGAAGTCATCTTGTTAAACTCCCTCATAATATAGGAATCACAATACATTAGTGGTTCAATAAATGTTTCATGAATGAGTGAGTTAGTGAATGAATGAGTGGACTAATACTGAATTTGGAATTAAAAGAGCCATGTTCAAATCCTTACTCTGACACTTGCCAGCAGGTTCTTTCCCCACCATTAGCTTTTCTTTTCCTCTTCTGGAAAATGTGGGAATTGGATTAAATGACCTCTCAAGTCCCTTCCAGCTCAAAATATGCGACTCTATGATCATTTTAAGAGCAGGTAGAAAGGGATGAACTAGAATAGTCAGGGAAGACTTTATTGGGGAGAGGTAAGGGTAGAAAGGCAAGAGGAATAGGAAGGAGATTCACTCTGAACAAGAAGGGCATTGAGGTGATGTCTCGCTGTAGGGAGGTCACACTCTAGGAAGGAAGGACAAGTGAGCAATAGAGTCAGAAAAAATATGACACAACTTCCATTCTATTCTGTCATGTGGCTTATAAAGAATTTGCTCCAGGTAATACAGTCAGGGTCATCCTCTGAAAGCTTGGAGAAAGAGTTATGAACAGTACTTAAAAATTGTTCCTTTTATCACTGTTTTTGTCTCTTAGACTACTCTTACCAAAACTTCAGGGGGAGAAATTACATGTGAAACAAAAACTATTTTTAATTATCCAAAAATTGGGATGGGACTTAGTTGGAGATAGAGAAAGAAAGCATACATAAAGACCAACACTTATTCATGACTCCCTTTAAGGCAACTCAGGCATTCCAGCCCCATCCTGAATGCGGCACTGGTGCCAGAGGCTGGACACTTGGATCTGCTGGTTAATTTCTCTGTTATCTGAGGCAAGTCACTCTGATTTTCTGAGCCTTCATTTCTTTTGCTGGATAATAAGAGTGGTAATAGCAGATACTCATAGTTGATAGATTGCTCATTATGGTGTCAAAAAGCCCTGTGTAATACCAGGCAAATCTCTCCCTCACTCTGGGTCCCTGTTTCTTCTAATTAAAATGATAGCATTAACTAGTGCCTCCTGAAGTCCCTTCCAGCTGAAGACCTTTCTGTTCCTCTGAGCTTCAAGCTCCCTCTCAGCTCTAACACTCTATCTTTCTAAGTTGCCTGACTGGTTGTTTCTCTGATAGTTTCATCGAGACAGCTCTTTACCACAGAGGTGATGTCAGACATCCCACACAGATTTTCAGAGAAATATTATCAAGTCTTAGTTTGTCAGCAACTGCGGAGCACATAACTTGTTTTCAAGGTACCAAAACTGACTTTTAGACAAGGGATGAGTTGTCTCCCACTGAGAGTCTGTTACATATCCTTGAAAGGGCTTTAAGAGGTTCTCCCAAATCTGAACCATGTCACCTAGCCTGCTTACCCTAGAAATGGGTCAACTCATGTGCCCCTTACCCCATGACCCTCCTACTTCACCCGCTAATAGCATCACCCATACTGTTTGCTGCCAGTTTGAGAACTGACCCATGGACCCATGCTATCACTGGGATTGACCTACCCATCACAGTACTCATATGACTTTGGGTAAGTCATTTAACCTTCGTGGGTTTCAGTTTCCTTATCTATAAAGTGAGGGGTTTGAGTAGATGCCGTTAGGGGGTGCTTACCATGGCTAAGTCTTATGATCCTATATATATATTGTTGAAAAGGCAAAGGTTAAAGAGAAATGGATGATGATGATGATGATGATGATGATGATGGTGATGATGAAAGATCTCATTACTTGAGGCTGTGTCCACTTGATTAGAGCACTAGATATGAAATCAGGAGACCTGGGTTCCAATCCTGAGGACTGCTATTTACCACCTATATGACAACCCCTTTGAATCTCAATCTGCCTTCTTCGGTTAGTTATATCTTCCTCTGTAGACCTCCTGGATCAAATGAGATAATATTTGTAAACTGCTTACTTAACACAGTGTTTAGAACAAAGTAGGTGCTTAATAAATTCTTATTTCTTCCCTCCTACCTTCCTGAAATACTTTTATTGGTCCCTTTTTGGTGTCCTTAACGGCCAATATTAGGCATTATAGTAATCTGAAAAGGCATCATCCTCCTATGATATTTACTTCATAAAGACAAGGTCATCAGCCTATCTAAACCACTCACCTTGCTTAGTGCTCTGTATACAATGAATGCTTAGTAAATGATCCCAAGGCCTTCCAACCTTTAATGCTCTGTGATCCCACAGATAAACACAGATCTACCCCACTGATAGCAGAGTCTTTATTTAGTTCTCTGTTGTTTGCTTAGACTGGTATTCAATGGCCCTCATGTTAGGGTCCCACAAAAATCTGGCTGCCAGCATTTCAGGACGTCTAACCTAGATATAGTTTAAAGAATAGAGCACTCTTGCAAATGTTTATGCTTGAAGTTGCCTGAGCTCATGGGCATAGAGAACACTGAAATGTCTATTCTCTAAGATCAGAAGGTTTAAGGGTGATGTTACTATCCCAGAGTCAACATCACTTGAAGGAGACTTCAATGTTCTCTGTGCCCATGATCTCAGGCAACTTGAAGCAGCATTTCCTGGAAGACATTAGCAAGAATAAGTCACCCAACACAGGGAAAGCTGCCTAACAAGAGAAGACCACCCCCCTTCCCTTCCCCGGAGCCATGCAGTGACCTTTCTTTCCTTGTAAGGTATTCAGCCACTTCAGTAGAGCATGCTGGCCTAAACACCAGTCAACAACTTTGGCTTCCCCCTCTTTTTGCCAGCTGCCTCAGTGTGGGAGAGAGTCTGATGCCTTGAGTTTTCAGCATCAGTATCCTACTTCCCAGCCCTAAAGTCAATTGTCCCTCCAATTGCATTTCCCAGACATGTCTGGTCTGTCTGACCTTTCTATTTTCATCTCCCTCTTTTTCCATTAACTACTCAGTACTCCATACAGACCTGATGACTTGCCATCCTCTGATACATACGTGTGTATGTCCTTGCCTCTGTGTGTGGTTTATCTTTCTTCTCCACCATCTCTCACCCTCCTTCCCATGTCAGTCAGTCCATCACCATTCACTCGATCATTCAAAACCCAAGACAAAAGTCACCTCCTCATTGAAATTTTCCAGGGTCTGCTCCTCCTTTCATCCAGACACAATTTCTCCTTCCTGAGCACTCCCACAGCATGACGTACCTTTTTCATGCACATTTTCAGCATCCTAATATTTGAAACTGGAAAGGTCCTTAAAAGCCACCCAGTCCAGCCCACCTTATCGCATAAATTGTTTTGCATTATGGTTAATTGAGTCACTTCCTTGATCTTTGAGACAAGGACAGTATTGGAAATAACTGAACCTCAGGCTGACCCCTGCCTCTACTTACTGGTTACTTGAAATTGGCCTCTCTGGGCCTTGGTTTCTTCATCTACAGATGAAGTCATCAGACTAGATGGTATCTAAGGTCTTGAGCCTTTGAAATTGGAAATAAGTATAGCCATAACAGTAACAGTGCAAAACCATGCCACAGAGACAAAATAGTACTGAGAATATTGGCTACATAAGAATAATGGGGTGGGGACTTGTTCTTGGACTAATTCTATCTGAAACCATTAAAAAAGGTGAAAACAAAATAGAAATGAGGAGGAGGAAGAGAAGAGGGAGGAGGGAGGTAGAAAGAAGGGAAGGAGGAAGAGGAGGAAGAAGAGGAAAAAACGATGATGATGATGAAGATGATGATGAAGAAGAAGATGATGATGATAATGACGATGATGAAGATGATGATGATGAAGAAGATGATGATAATGATGAAGAACAAGAAGATGATGATGATGATGATGACAATGATGAAGATGATGATGATGAAGATGATGACGATGATGATGATGATGATGATGATGATGATGAATTACTGTTGCCAGTCTAGGAATGGAGTTATGGGCTCCATGTGACCAAAGCCCTTAACCTTCCCAGGCCCCAGCATTTTCAGCTGTAAAAAGAGCAGGCTGGACGTGATGGTTATAAAGTAAATTACACAAATTGTCTCATTTGAGCCACAGAAAGGTCCCACAAGAATCATCATTATATCCACTTTAAAAATGATAAAAGTATATACTCTGAGAAGGGCAATAGCTCACCCAGGTTGGAGATAATATTGGGACTCCAATAGAGGTCACCTGATTTCTAGTCCAGGGTCATGTTCTCCATACTCTGCTGCCTCTGAGATACTTCCTTTGTAGAAGGATGTTCTGAAGAAGGAAGGAAGGAAGGAAGGAAGGAAGGAAGGAAGGAAGGAAGGAAGGGAGGAAGGGAGGGAGGGAGGGAGGAAGGGAGGGAGGGAGGGAGCGAGGGGAAAGGGAGGGAGGGAGGGGGGAAGGAAGGAAGGGGGAGCTTTTCATTTAAACTCTCCTTGACTGAGATAAAAGGTGAGCCTGCCTTAGAATCATAGAATGTCAGGGCTAGGAGAGAGCTGAGAAGAGGAGGCTGGGGGTGGACAGCTTAGAACAGGGGATGTCAGAGCTGGGAGGGGCCTCAGAACAGGGGATGTCAGGGCTGGGGGGTGGAGCTTAGAACAGGGAATATAGGAGCTGGGAGGGGCCTCAGATTTAAAGATAGAATGACTGAAAAGCTAGACAAATAATGTAATCCAAACCTGTCACTGTACTGACAGGCAGGTGATTTTCCAGAGTTCACAGGGCACAGCAGTGTCAAGCCAGGATTAAAGCTCGTGTCCCTGCGGTTGGGGCCAGCCTGATCACTCTTGAACCTTCCCAGACTCCTCACTTCACAAGGGAATAGCCTGAGGGCTGGGGCATCCCAGGCTCCCTGTGACAGCAGTCCACACCTCTGGGAGCTGAGCTGACACTTTGACCACTCCTCAGTCCATCCCTAGAGTTTTGTTTTCACCCTGAGGAGCTAGAACTAGGTTCGTTGGAATTAGGGGTGGGGAGGGAGACTTCCTTGTGCCTTCATCGTGGCCCTTACACAATCAATGTGTCAGGCAGATTTGTGCTTATTCTACAGGACTTTTAGGAAGAATGTGAGGTGGTATGAGGCTAGACTAGGAGTTGGGAAGTCTGCGTTCAAATCCTTCCCCCAACATTCAGTATCTGTGCAACCTTGAGCAAGTCCCCTGCCTTTCCTGGGCCTCAGTGTCTTCTTTTGTAAAATGAGAAGATTCACAAGGTCACCAGTTTAGGGGTCCAAGGCACCCCAGGCACCATCCAGTACAGTCTCTTCACTTCACAGATGGAGAAACTGAGGCCGCTCCTGGCTCTGTATCTAAGGATCCCTTGGCATTTTGATTTGATTGCAAATTTGGCAACATTTTCAGTTTCCTAAAAATAAGGAGCCTTGCCCTTATCTGGTTTTTAAAATATGTTTTGATAATTCTAATTTAATAAAATTGGTTGCCTTTGTAATCCTACGTATTTTGTGCATTTAGTAGCACGATTCCAAGAAGGTGTCCACAGGCTCTCCCACACTGACTGCCCAAGGAATTAAAATCTGTTCCTTTAAATCTGGCTTCCTAGCCTTTGATTATCCTTCAATAAGGAAAGGAAAGGTTAATGGCTCACTGCCTCTCCCTTTTACCCTTAGTAGAGGGTTGAGAATGTGGTCACCTGGGCTCTTGGCTGAGAACCCAGGCCAGAGCTCCCCAGGATGTTTGCAGAGGGGAGTGATTGCGTAAGCCAGGTTGCTTCTTTGTGACTTTCTATTTAAACATCAGCCTGACCTCTCTACTCCCTCTGTAAAGCCACAACCCCCAGAATGGGTCTGGGGAGCTTTGGAGGAGAGCAAGGGAGGAGGGGTCTGTCATCTTTGGGGCCTCTGCTTGTAGCCCTCGGCTAGGCTCTCTACTGCTGGTTCCCACCTCCACTCTCTCCTGAGTACTCATGGGGCAAACACACAGACATCTCATTAGCTTCGCCCACCTCCCACTTCCTTTCTACTGTCAGGTAGGGGTTGTCCCTAGGGTGAGGGGTTGTCCCTTAGGGAATAGGTAGAGGGAGGGACTAACAATCATGCCTGAGTGGGTAGGGGAGGGTTGTCTCTATGGGTGTGAGGAGGGAGGCATGACACAATGGAAGAGTAGAGGCCCTGAAGTCAGGTTACTTGGGTTCCATACCTGCCACTGACATTTATAACCTCTGTGACCTTAGACAAGTCCCCTAACTTCCCTAGGCCTTAATGTCTTCATCTGCCAAATAGGAGAGCAGTGGACTTAATGGTCCCTAAAACCTCTGTTTCCTCATTTATATGTAAGTCTCCATAGCCTCTGAGGTCCCTCAGCCTGGGAGCATGGCCTCTTACACATCTTCTCTAAGGCAAATGAAGGGTGCAGGTTCTCTCTAGGCCTAGGGTGACAATGGGGGATGGGCTATAATATAGTAGTATACAATGAGGATGGGTTAATAGTCTCCAGGACTGTTCCTGGGGAGTGTGGAAAGGTTGACCCCATGAGGGTAAGGATACAAAGGATATTCCTAGGGTGTTAAGGACCCAAATCAAGTGAAAAGCCAAGAACTATTCTATTTGAGGGTGGAGGTGCATGAAGGACTCAGTGGTCTTCTTTGAGAGGGAGAAGGGAAAAGGGGGAAGAGGACAAGAGCTCTATTTACCAGAGTGAGAACCTCAGAGCTCTGCTGGGCTGGGATGCTCTTCTTGGGCACTAAGGGCAAGGCTGGAAATGAGGACTGGGAGTGGGAGTTGTAGAGAGAGAGATTCTAAAGTAAACACCAGTCACTTTTCCCCTCCCTGCCCCGTACACGCACAGGACCTACTGTCATTGCTGACCGATGCTCCCACCAATACTTGTGGGCCTTCAGAAAACTAGTCAATGCATCTCACAACTGAGGCTGACCTCAGAGGTCACTGAGGTGAGTCCCTTCACTTTGCAAATGAGGAAACGGGAGCCCAGAGAGAGCCCATGTGATTTAGAGCCAGAAGGAATTATGGACAGAAAAGCATCTTCCTCCTTTCTTTACAAAAGTGGGGGACTACAGGCATGGAGCCCTTGCATACAAGGGCCAGTCTGCTGAATTGAATTTTCTCTGCTTTTTTATTTTGCAAAAGATAGCTCACCTGATGGTGGATAAGAAGCTACATATTCTGAAAAGAAAGAAATAGACAAGAAGATTATATAGACTGAAAGGGATCTGTAGTCCTGTGGAGTCCAACCCCCCCGAATTCAGAGGTGAGGAAAGTGAGACTGGTCCAGGGTCACACAGCTATGAAGTGTCTGAGGCTGGATTTGAACTCAGGTCTTTCTGACTCCGGGCCTGGTTCTCCTGAACCACCTAGCTACCTATCTCCTGGCTGTGTGGTCTGGGACGACTCATTTAAAGTCCCCAAACCTTTTTCTTCATCTATAAAATGAGGATATTAGATCACCAGATGATTTCTAATATTCCTCCTGGCTCCACATCCTGTGGTCTGATGAATGAATGACAGCTTTGTCTGACAGCCAATCAATTCGTCCACTCACCCATGCTGAGGAACCAAACACCCATTGACCCATGGGAGAGACAAGGGACAGAAAAAACTCCCGTCCTCTAGGCGTTTATAATTTAGCTAGGGAACAAGAGGGTGAAAAAGTAAAAGAAAGACCAGGTGAGCAATGAGCCCCAGGGCCTGGTTTTCAGAGCAGAGTTGAAGGCCATCCTCAGCCCTCAGACTGACAGCCCTGGCCATCTCTCCCACCCCAGCACACCCAGATCACATTCCCCGGGAGCCTCTTCTCTCTTTCGCAGGGGTCCTGGCAGGGCTGAGATAAGGAGAAAAAACCCTGCAAAGGGATCCACAGGGTCTTAAAATGAGGTTCTCAAGCTTGCTTTTTTTAATGTTTTGATGACTGTGTTTCAAAACGATCCATTTATTTTATGCATTTAAGAACATGATTCTGAGATGGGATCCAACCTGGAGTTAGAAAAAGGAGACAGAACTCAGAAAAAGTTAAAGATTGTAGACTGTGACCGATAAGGCCCATGTAACCACCAGTGGGGACTTTGAGACTGGGCAGGGTCAAAGACAGAGGAGAGCCTAGCTCTGGTTGCCCCTGGATTCCCCACCATGCCTCCTCCTCAGCTTCCCTGCCTCCCCCCCCTTCTTCCCCTCATAGATAAAGCGACCTGAAGCAGGGGAAACGCTTCTGCCTCACCCTCAGGAAGCTCGGCCTCAAGCCCCACTGTTCTCTGAGCCTCAGTTTCTTTAGCTGAAAATGGTGATCATCATCATACCTGCCTCTCAAATGAGATCACAAAGGTTGCCTAAGGAACTCCCATTTCTGTAGAATTGTGAAGGTGACAGAACTTTCTCCCCACAATGACATGGTGAAGTCAGCTCTGACAGATTTGTCAAACCCATTTTACAGGTGAGGAAACTGAGACCAGAGAGAGAGAGAGAGAGAGAGAGAGAGAGAGAGAGAGAGAGAGAGGCAGCCCCTGAAATCAGACACAGGAATGCACTACTCAGGTCTCTCTGAACTCCAAGTCCAAGCTTGTTTGTACTGCACCCCGCTGTCTCTCATGGCCACCCATGCTCCATATACATGGACCTGAGGATATTTTCAGCACACCCAGCATGCATGCACACACACACACACACACGCTAATGCTAAATCTATCAATTCTGGCTTGGACTCACAGACCTGGGGTTAGAAAAAAAATCGCTCTCACTACAGTGCCCAGAGGAATAACACTATTGCGAAAATTTACCCTCTTGTTGCTACCTTCTCTGCATCTTGGGACAGACTTTCTCATATTTCTCCTCTGAGCTGTGGCTCTTAGGCCACCAGCTATTGGGCAGGGGGGAGACCAAGCCAGGCCAGAGGAGAGAGTATTCTCCTAGGAAGGCCCAGCTGGGAAGCACACAAGAGTGTAAAACAAGCCGGTAGGGCACACCCCACCCCCACCCCCCGCCCACTTTGCCCATCCATCCACACATTTCATACCTTTAGCCCCTCCTCGAATTCCTAATGGGACCTGGGCACGGCAGATGTAACCAAGAACTCACAGATGTCACTAGGCAACTGGGGCTCCCCTGGGGGAGAACTTCAATCTCCCCGCACCTGCCTTCCCCAGGGTGCCCATGGAGGGTAGGGGCAGGGGCTGGCTTCCTTCCCCAGCTGTTTACAGCATCAGCAAGCTGATCCCAGCTCACTGGGGACCCCCCCCCCCAGCCCTGGAGAAGCACAATACTCTCTGGGTGTCCCAGACTGGCAAAGGGAGTTGGAGGTGCTGGGCGTCATGGAGCCAGGGGCCCTGGGCCAGGGGACACAAGGGCCAGAGCAAGAGGCCATGGTGTCCGGTCATTGATCTGGGGCCCAGGAGGGGAGGAGTAGGGGGAGAGACCTTGAGCCTGGACAAACAGGGCCTCCTGTGGCCCGCATTCTGGCCCTGCCCTACCTGTGCCTTACAAAGGTAAGTCAGATTCTCTGGGAACCCCGTCTCTTCCTTCTCCAAGTCAATGAGGGGGTGGCGAATGGGAAGCTGGGACCTGTATCCTTGCAGTGTCGTCTTCTGGGGGTTTGGGGGGGCAATGTCTTCTCATAATCTGTCATCTGCTGGGAATCCAGACTCAGGTCCTCCTCTTTGCTCCCAGAGGAGAAGGCCCACAGGGGCCTGCTACCCAGGAAGTGATCAAGGAGAACGGAAGAAGAGGCTGAGAAGAGTCTGGGGGACATTAGGGAAGAAGTAGGAAAAGAGAAAGGGCTTCAGTGAATGTGTTGTCAGGGGTACTCAGGAAGGCACAGGGATGAGTGGGGGAGGGATAGACATGGAGAAACAAGTTATAGAACAGAACAGAAAGGACCCTTTGACATGATCTTGGCCAGGGTTTATTAACGGCTATGGTGTGTCCCCAACCCTTTGGGCAGTCAGTCTGGTGGAACCTCTGAAACCCTTCTTAGAATAATGTTTTTAAAGGCATAAAATAAAATTCAGTTTTACAAAGGAAACCAGTTATGTTGAAATAAAGACCAGTGTGGTTTTCCCCATCCACGTCCCCAGATCCCTTGAAGTCTGCCCACAGAGTTCAGGAAGAAGCCTGGTCCAACCCACTTGTCAGGTGAGGACAAGGCCCAGAGAGAGAAATGGGTATGAGGGAAGCTGAGAGAGGCCTTGGCTTCAGATAGAGGCTACCTGTGCCACCACAGGGCCTCAGTTTCCCCATATGTAAAAGAAGAGGCTGGACTAGATGGTCCTGGGGCATGGATCCAATGAGTTTCCCAGGATGACAAAGCGAGCCAGGGATAGACAGCCGTCCTCCTAACTTACAGTTCAGAATTCTGACCAAACATTAGGCCAGTGAGCCCCGGGTTAGGGGACAGGGGATAGTTCTGTCATATCCATTCGGCTGATCCTGCCAGGGACACAGACCCCAGAACTCACCTCTGGGAGGAGGCTGGGGTGGCACTCCCCAATCCTCCTTTCATTTCATCAGAGGCTTGCCTGCACCCTTCTGCCTACCCCACCCTCGCCAGCTGGGTAAAGTAGAGGTCTGTCTAGGCATAACTATGCCCACTAACCTCGTCTCACTTACAGACCTGAATATACTAGACAAAGCAGCCCTCCCCCAAGTGCCCATGGGAATGGGGGGTCCTAGCACTGTCTCCCTCCAAGCTCCTCATTTTAGAGACAAGAAACTGAGACCTGAGGAGGCTGAGTGACCTAAAAGCCATGAAGATATTAAGTGGTAGAGACAGGATTCAAACCCAGGTCCTCAGATGCCATATGCAGCCCTTTTCCCACTCTACTGCACTCTCTGTCAATGAGGGCTCAGAGTGTATGGGGGGAGAGGTGAGTGGACTTTGAATTCAGAGTCTTTAAAAGCCAATCATCAGATACACACGCACATGTATGAGTGCATGTATGACATTTCAGTGTCCTGTCCTGAAGAGAGAGCCAGGAACAATGGGGTGAAAGTTCTGTCTCTGATGCATATGGGCTGTGTGACCCTAGGCAAATTACTGAATCTCTCAATGCACCAGGCAACTAAGATGGTAAATTGCAAAGAAAGTGCCAATCTGCTTTGGGAGGGGGGTTTCCCAGCTTGGATGTTCCCTGCACCAATGAGATCACAAGCCAGCCCCCGTGGATGTGTATGTGTATGTATATGAGTATTATATGTGTGTGTATATAGGTGTTGTGTATTGTACATGCGCATGTGTTTATGTACAAGTGTATGTGTGTATGTGTGTTTGTATGTGTGTTGTGAGTATGTATGTATGTATTGTATATGTATAAGTATATTTATGTATGTGTATGCGCACGTGAGTATTATACATATGTAATATCATATGCATTGTATGGAAGAAATTAAATGGATTCTGTATCATTTTATAATTGACCCTATTCAATATTACTGTCTCATTTTCCGTCTGCATTAGTTTAAACATATAATTAAAAGAAAAACTGCTATCTACCGTACCTTATCTTTGAAGGCTCATAAGCTGACCAGATATATTTTTGCAAGGGAGAGAGTCTGTCTTTGCCTGTCCTTGTACAATTAAGGAGGGCTCTATCTCTAACAAACCCTTCTAGGCACCAGAGGGTCTGCTAACTCAGGTTCATTAGCAAAGTCTGCAAGACGCTGATGGGTCTCATAAAACAGTAACATTGCTTAATAGTCAGAAAAGAATGGTTACTAGCCCAGCGTAGGTTTTAGCTGCTTTCTTAAAAATAACTGATCCTGTTGTCCCTCCCCCACCACCAACATGCTGTCTAGACTGAAGCCAATTGTGTTGTCTTACCCACCTACCCAACTCTGTGCTCCCCAAAATGACATTTAGACTGGTGAGTCCTATGTCGGGATCCTTGGGCATTGAGAGAGGCCATTGACCCAGTTTATTGTAGCATAACTGATAAATCGGTCATGCTCAGATCATTGCCTCTCAGTTTACCTGAATTTTTTAACACAACAATATATGTATCTGTTAAGTGTTCTACATGTCTATGTATGTATGCATAATATAGAATGTGTTATATACATATGTGTGTATATTGTGTACACATGTGTGTATTTCTTCTCCCAAATAGTCTATGAAACAGATAATGCAGAATTAACCCTCTTTTTTACAGATGAGATAACTGAGCCTCAGAGGTAGAAGAACCACATTGGGGGTCCAGTCAGAACTTCAGAGACTTGGGTTTCTTGACTTTTAGCTTAGTGTTCTTTCCTTTCTGCCAGACATCAAAGGTTTTTTCCTAAATCATCAGAAAACCAAGTCCCATTCCCAGATCTGAGGTGAAATAGGTACTTGCAAGTATTATTGTCACTTTACAGATGAGGAAACTGTAAAGAGAAATGACTTGCTCATAGACACACAGTAGTGTCAAAGTCAAGATTTGAACCCACATCTTCTGACTTCTTTGTACTGTTGTACACTGGAACTGGTCAGTCTGTCTCCCCCTAATGCTCCTTATTCTCTTTTGCCAGAAGTCCAGGATGGAGGATGAAGGACAGAGGGGCAATGGGCAGGCAATCCAAGGACAGTTACATGGGGTGGACACAGAGGAACTGGGATCCAATCAAAGAGGCCAGGTCCCAGTTGGGAAGGGGAAGGCCACCGATGACCCCAAGAGAAGACGAGATTACATGCGCTTGGCCCCTCTGTGGCTTGCTCTGCTGATGTTGGCAGCGGGTGGAGTCCTGCTGTGGTATTTCCTAGGTAACTGAAGGCATTGGGGGTAGGGATGAGAGCTGTAACTAACATATGGCAAATGGAGCTTTGTCACAGGGTGCTGATGTCTAAGGTAGTGTGTTTCCTCTCTGATAGAATGGACAGCATGAAGCTTGAACCTGTCCCCAGCTAGTACCTACATGGTTCTAGGATGGTTGTACCCCCTCCCAGGTAGCCTTCTTCTCCCATCCCTAAACCCCATCAACTTTGTCCTGGATTAGTAGCCACCATAGGATTGACCTCTATGGCTCCCAGACCACTTCCAACTTGCCCCATGAGCAATGGTGTCTAGTTTCAGCTCTAATGGCCACAGGAGTCATTAAAATTAGGGCTTTCTTATTCATCTTTTGACCAGAGCCTGAGAAAGAAGAACTGGGAAAGCTGGCCCTGAAGGTCAAGGATAATCACCCTTGATTGGTACAGCTTAAATTAGTTAAAGTTAGAGTTGATTGGTGGCAATTACAAGGAGGCAGATTCTGTTTTGAGATAAGGGAAGACTTCAGAACAATGAGAGCTGTCCAACAAAGTAGCAGACTGCTTTGAAAGTCAATACTTTCCCTGTCACTGAAAGTCTTTGAGACTTAATGACCACTTTCAACTTGTTCCCCCTTTCCCCACCACTGCCAAGCTAACATCCAGCTCTGTTTGGAACAGGATACAAGAGAGAAGTGACTGTCAGCCAGTTGTACTCAGGCAGTCTCCGGGTGCTCAATCGTCACTTTTCCTTGGACCTCTCTCGCCGGGAATCCAGTGCCTTCCGCACTGAAACTGCCAAAGCCCAAATGATGGTAGGGAAGGGCTGAAAGGGAGAAAAGTATGGGTCAGAGTGGGTGGTTCTATGAGGTGGGCTGGGCAGGATCTAATAGATCTATGATATAGTCTGGACAGGAAGATGGGATGAAGACTAAGGTTTCTGTGATATGAACTGCCCAAGATAGAGAGGTAAAAAAATAATTCTGAGAAATGGGTTGCATCCTGAATTGAGAAGGCATGGGCTGGCATCTTGGAAGAGGATGGCAAGGAACCAAGTAACTTCATGATAATCAGCAACTGAATTCGAGTGCCCACTGTGTACAGAGTCCTGTGCTAGGCATTGTTGAGAGAGGAGAAGACAGAGATAGAATGAGATGTAGTCTTTGATCTCAAAATAAAGTTAGAATCACACGAAAGGTATATATAAATGAGTGGAAGCTAAGAGAGGGTTTGTCCATGACTGCTGAAGAATGAAATTCACCCATAGGATACATGAGGTTGAATGGGATAAATCAGGAAGTGTTTCATGGAATGGACAAAATGGAACAGAGAGGGGTGTGCTGCAACCAAGATTGTTCAGTTTTCAGTGTGAGCATTTGCACCTCAGAAATAGCCTTGATCGAGGCTTGATTTATTGTTTCCTTGGATGTCTAAACTTAAGAAAGCATTAATAATTCAAATTAAATTTAAAGTGTGTCATGCATGTGATTCCCCCATCCCCACTCAAAAGCTGGTTGTTAAATGTTAACCATCACACACCTGGGGAGAGAACTATAAGGCCAGGGAACAGCAGTCAGGCAATGGGAGAAAGTTCAGGGGCAGGGGAAGGTGAAGGATGTGGGTGTGAAGGGAATGATAAACGAGACTTCTCTTCCCAGCTTAGGGACCTCATCTTTGCTACCCACCTGGCCCCGTTCTACAACTCAAGCACGGTGTATGCATTTGGGTGAGTCATGGTTCCCCTCTTTTCCAACCCCCTGTTAGGTGGAGACAGTCTAGAACCATTAAAGCTGGAAGAGATCTGAAAGATCAGCTTATATAAAGCTCTCAGCTAGCCTACACTGGGTCTCTCCAGTCATATTATGCCCTCCTTGGTTCAGAGGAAAATCCCACTGACTTAATAAGGTTTTGTGAAGATCGAAAGCAGTAGTAGGACCTATAGCTGGTAGCATCAATAAATGTTCTGGAAAGGACCTCGGAGATCATTCAATCCAATGTCTTCATTTTACAAATGAGGAAACTGGGACCCAGAGAAATTAACTGATCAATCTAAGTCACCGAGGCTGTAAGTGGCTGAACTGGGACTCGAACCACAATTTTCTGACTCCAAATCCAGTGGTTTGTTGTTATTGTTTTACGTTATGGCACATGACTTCTCAATAAATGATTAAATTCTAAAAATAAACTAATTTTTGATGTTTCAGATGACATCTAGAATCCAGAGGCTCTGAACCTGGGGTCCATGAAATTAAACAAGAATTGAATAACTATATTTCAGTATAATCGGTTCTTTTCAAATTCTTTGCATGCATTTACAAACATAATTTTGAGAAGGGTCTAAGCTTCACCAGAATGATGGCCAGAGGGATCCATGACACAGAAAGTAAAGAACTCCTAATCAAACGAAACTCTTTAATGGACCGAGGAAGGAAAGGAGGCTGGGAAGGGTTAAATGACTTACTTAAAGTCCCCCCAAAAATTACTTTGCATTTACTTTGCATGTATTTTCCATTTTCTTATCTAAGGATGTTTCCCCCAGAGGAATATAAACTCTTTGAGGACAGAAATCGTGTCCTTTTTTGTCTTTTGCTTCCTGTGTCTAACACAGTTTGTAGAATCATCTATTTAGAGCTGGGAGGGAGTTTGGAAGACATCTAGTACAGTCTCTCATAGGACAGTTTTATAGCTGTGAAGGTCCAACTCCCCTCACTTTAAAATGAGGAAAATGGAGCCCCCACTGAAGTTAATTGATTGACCCAAGGTCATAGAAGTATTAACTGGAAAAGTCTAGATTTGAACTCATGCCCTCTGCCTCTGAATTCAGCCCTCTTTCCACTGCAGCCACCTAAAAATGTTTCTTGAATCAAACTGAAATGAAATGACTGTCCAGTGACTAGTAAGTACCTGGGTTAGGACTAGATCCCACGATTTCCAATGAAGATGATTTCTTGATGCTTCAAGAGAAGCAAAGTGTGCACAGAGAAGGAGGCAACATTCCTACTTTCCTGTGGGGTGCTCAGACCACATTTGGAGGACAAGGGTCATTTCTGGATGATGCATTTTAGAAGGACATTGACAAATTGGAGAGTGCCCAGCGGGGAGCAAGCAGGATGATGTTGGAACTGGGAACCATGGCATGGAAGGGATTGGTGGAATGAAGGAAAGATGTTTAGCCTGGGGAATGATTCAGCTTTTCTCTCCAAATATCTGAAGTGCTGTTGGGTGGAAAAGTGATTGGATGTATTCTGCCTGGCCTCAGAAGGTAGAACTAAAAATGAGGGGTGGGAATTACAGCGGGCAGATTTTTGTCTCAATGTAAGAGAAAATTTCCCCAGAATTAGAGATGTCCCAAAGCTGAGTAGGCTACCTTGTTCAGGATCATCCAGCAATGAGTTTCTCATCACTCGGGATGTGCACAGGCTGAATGGCCACTCCTGAGTCACAGGACGGGGAGTCTTTTTTCTTTTAGGTTTGCAGGAGGTGACTTCTAAAATTATTTTCAATTCAATTCAATAATTTGACAAACATGAACTAAGCACCTGAGGTTTCCATAGTCTCATACTGCCCAAGTCCAAAAATCAAAGAACTTTTAAAGCTGGGAAGGATCCTCAGAATATGTAATGTTATATATTAGAACTTTAGAACATCAGAGATAGAAGAGACTCTAGAACATTGAATGTCAGAAGTGGAAGGGCCCTTAGAACAGGGAACAGCAGAGCTAGAAGGAGCATTAGAAAAGAGAATGTCAAAGCTAGAAGATACTTTAGAACAGGGAATGTCAGAGCCAGGAGGGGCCATAGAATATACAATGCCAGAGCTTAGAAGGACTTTAGAACACAGAATGACAAGGAGAAAATTTAGAACACAGAATGTAAAATCTGGAAAGGACATGAGGAGTTAGGACTAAAAAGGACCTTAGGTATCATCCAGTCCTACCCTGCCCCCATTTTACAGATGTAGAGACTGAGTCACAAAAAAAGAGATAGGGTGAAGAAGTCCTAAAGATATTGAATTTGAAAGTAATGTCTATATTCACTTTTCTGAGATCCCTTTCAGCTCTGGATCTATGAAGATTTTTTATATTCTATGCCCTTTTCCAGGGATTGCCTCACCGTCCCTCTCCTAGCAACCTAGACGATTTAGAGGAAGAGAATGAGGAAGAGGCCACAACAATGTTGACTTTTTCCTCCTTAGGGAAGGACCTCTGACCTGTTTCTTCTGGTTCATTCTCCAAATCCCGGAGAATCACCGTCAGATGCTGACCCCAGATGCTGTGAAGGGGGTGCTGGTGGAGCGGTTGCTGTCCAGTGCCAACGAGACCAGTGGCACCCCTGACCAGGAAGAGTACAAAGTGGACCCTGGGGGCCTTGTTCTTCTGGGTCAGTATGGTCAGGATGGGCTCAAAGACTGGAGGGACCTGGGAGGGAATGGGGGCAATCTTTCTCTCAGTCATGTAACAGAATAGAGTTGGCTCACGAAAGAGCAATTGGGGAGAAAAGAGAATAGCTGGGATGACGGGCATGAGGGAGCAGCTACATTCATGGGGGCAGGAGCTAGGTCAGCTTCCCCAGTCTTGCCTTTATTCTATATCTTTTTAAGCACCTGGCATTGTGCCCTGCACACACTAGACACAATAAATATTGGATTGGACTGAAAGGTGACATAGCTCCCTTCATTCATTCAACATTTTATTAAGCTCCTACTATTTCAGAGGATCAGACCAGACACCAAGGAAGGTACAACTTGGGTTAGGTGGAATTCAGCATCTGCCCTCACGAAGACTCTAGGAAATCCTTGAGCAAAGCATTAAGCTCCCATTTGACTAAATGAGGAGGTAGGGTGAAAATAGGTTAGCTTAGCTAATCCT
Source organism: Pseudochirops corinnae (assembly GCA_028646515.1). Taxonomy (NCBI): domain Eukaryota; kingdom Metazoa; phylum Chordata; class Mammalia; order Diprotodontia; family Pseudocheiridae; genus Pseudochirops; species Pseudochirops corinnae. The sequence continues at coordinate 381,730,287 of CM053585.1, forward strand.
GCAAGTTCCTCCAAGGAGCCACTAATCATTGGGCCAATGAGACATAGAATCCAAGAACAAGACAGGACTTCAGAAGTCACCCAGCCTGAGTCCTATAGGAACAGGAATTCCTTCTGCCCATCTCCGAGAAGAGAACTCTGTTTCAAGCCCTCTGCTCTTTACTGAAGGAGCAAAATTCACTGTTTTTTAACAGCTCTAATTGTTTTTTTTTTCTTTTTCTTTTTGGAGGGCAATTGAGGTTAAGCAACTTGTCCAAGGTCACACAGCTAGTAAGTGTGTCAAGTGTCTGAGGCTGGATTTGAACCTGACTCCAGGGCTGGTGCTCTATTCACTTCGCCACCTAGCCACCCCTCTAATTATTTTTTAAAAAGCTTTTTTTTTCCCTTTAAGATCATTGAGTCAGAAGGGACCCTAAAGAATGTTTCTATTGGGTGGGTCTAGATAGATATGATGAGCTTCAAACTGTAAATCCTGTAGTCTAGATAAACCACCTCCTTTTACAAATGAGGAAACTGAATCACAGAGAGGTGAAGAGTGATTTGTCCAAGGTCACAAAGGTAGAAAATAGCAGATTTAAACTCCAGCTTTTCAACTCCAAATCTCTCGCTGTCTCACTCTCCTTCTCTTCCCTTCCCTTCCCTTCCCTTCCCTTCCCTTCCCTTCCCTTCCC
>CM053585.1:381731456-381761246 GCA_028646515.1 Pseudochirops corinnae
GCAGATAGAGCTGCTCAGGAAGTTTCATTTGATTTCATTTTCTCTGAGTTCTGTTTCCATTCATTTCTTCATTTGTTCCTTTTTGACAGAGACCAGTGTGAAAGACATAGTTTTGCTGAATTCTACACTGGGTAGGCTTTTTTTGTTTCCCTTTCTTTTTGAGTTTCCTTATTTTGCTTGGATGGGCTTCTGAGGAGCAAGGAGAGGTAGGGGAGGGCACAGGACTCATTGAGAGTGTAGCAGGGACATGCCTGGGGGTAGTGCCAGTGTGAGAAACCTAACGAACCTTAAGATGCAGCTCACAGGTGTGCATGGTCATGGATTTATGAGTTGTATGAAATATAGGTATATGTATACATGTATATCTGTACCTGTTGGGTGTCTAGGTTTCCAAGTGTGTTTTCCTCCTCCTCTTTCTTCTTCTTCCTCCCTTTCTTTCTTCTCCTTCCCACCCTTACCCCCTCTCACTTCTATTGCCAAAAGTTCCTCTGTGAGCTGGGGGAAAGGGGAGGAGTCAGATTATTGATGTTTGCAAGGAACCAACATTTGTGGTATGTGGTGTGGGGGTGTGAGTGTGGGTTTGGGGGTGGGTGTGGGGGCATAGGAGTAGGTGTGGGGCACACATGCATGCACACATACCACTTGTGTAAACAATTCAACTGACAATAATGTGTGTGTAGCTCATGCTAAGGGCTCCGCACAGGGTAGAGTATGGGTGTGTTCTTCGAGCAATGTAAACATCCACTCCCTTCCTCCAGAAATGTGTGCACGTGAAGAGGTATGGGCCCACATGCTTCTGTGACACTGTGACATCTTACTGCTGCTTTCTGAGTGTGTGTGTGTGTGTGTGTGTGTGTGTGTGTGTGTCTGGGGGGGCAGCATTTCAGGGAGGGCTGCACCGTTAGCTTTCTAGAGCTAATGACCGTAAGGTGGATTAGGTAGTTTCTGCCTTACAACCCTATGGTCCAAGCAACTGAGAACAGAGCTTAAAATTAGTCCTTTTTAAATATAAATTTATATATATATATTTCAGGCAATAAGAACTAGATTTATTTCTATACCACAAAATAATAAAACAAAAATGTATTACTATCCTGCAAAGAATAATAATTAGGAATCATTCCTATAGTATGTTAAGGCTTGCAAAGCACTATATAATGTGAACCAGGTAGTGTAAATACTATTATGCCTATGTTACAGAAAAGGAAACTGAGCTTTTGGGGGGTTGAGTGTTCGATCATGATTACTCAGCTAGTAAATGTCAGAGGCAGGATCTGAAACCAGATCTCCCAGCATGCTTTCTACTTTACTATACTGGGTATAACTGTTTGATGTATAATTTAGAGCAAGGTTTTAAAAATATAAATATTTAGGTACAATCCAGGACCTTCTAGCTGAAGAGTCACAAGCAGTTCATGAGGTCCTACCCTCACCCCATATGTGGTTGCAGTTCTCTAATCTTCCTGAGGATGAATAGCCACTCAGCAAGGAGAACGTGGGAAGGGAAAATGAAGACATAGGGCAGGACAGTCAGCCCTCCAGGTTGTCTGGTGTAATGGCCAGGGGTGGCTCCCATGTGCGTGTGTTGTGATCAAGGTCCATCGAGTGCTTTTCATCCATCAAAGGAAGGGAGTCAAATTGGTCATGGGAGAAGACAGGAGGAAGCCAGGCAAAAAGGGAAAGAAGGCAGTGGGAAGGATGAGCCAGGTTAAGTGGAGGAGGAACTGACAAGGTAGAATGAAACCAGAGCAGAGAAAGGAGACACACGTGGAAAGTGGAAGGTGGTGGAGGAATTGAGAGGCCTAACCCAGCACCTGCTTGACTTAGGAACAAACCACACCCCTAACTCCTGCTCTCCACTGCACCCTCCCCATTTCCCTTCCTTATCCTTGGGCAAGGACCCTACAGGCCCCGGCTCCCCAAGGCTCTCTCCTCAGGGCTAACAGGGGCCAGGGTTTCTCTCTCCCCTCTCCAGGATGCTACCGATACAGCTACATCAGTGAAGGCCAGATAGTTCGGCTCAAGGGCCCCAATCACCTTGCTTCTAGCTGCCTGTGGCACCTTCAGGGTCCCGAGGACCATATGATCAAGCTTCAACTGGAATGGACCCTGACAGAGTGTCGGGACAGGCTGGCCATGTATGATGCTGCCGGACCCCTTGAGAGCCGTCTCATTACCTCGTAAGTTACCCCTTTGCCCCAGCCTTAGAGAAGAACAAGGTACCAGAGGAAGGATAGCCCAATGGGCCAGGAATAGCTGAGAACAAGGGTCATGTCTTAGCAATTCTTAGCTTGTGACAAATCACTGTACAATCTTCCCTCTCTGGACCACAATTTTCTCTTCTCTCAAATGAGGGGAATAGATTAGATAATTCCCAAAATTCCTTCTAGATTTCAGATTTTAAATTCTAAGCGTCTATGTTCTAAGACCCCTTCCAGCTCTCATACTCAACATTCTATCCTATATTCAGTCAATCAGCAAATAAGCATCTATTAAGCGTCTACTATATACCAGTCACTAGACACAAAGGACTTAGGAAAGGAACCAGGAAAGGTCTCTTGTAGAAGGTGAGATTAGAAGTGAGAATTGAAGGAATCCAGGAGGCAGAGACAAGGAAGGAGAAGAAACCAGGCTTGGGAGGGGACAGCCAGTGAAAGAAACCGATTTGGGAAATGGAATATGAGGAAGAATAAGGCCAGTGTCAGCATCCTATAGGAGAGTTAAGGTATTAAGAAAGAAAATTTAGGAACAGACCAGGTCACAAAGGGCTTTCAAAGCCAAACAGAGAATTTTGTTTTTGGTCCAAAAAAATAATAGGGAGCCATTGGGGTTATTGAGTAGGGGAGTGTGCTTTAGGAAAAAAACAATGTGAGAGCTGAGCGAGGAATGTGCTGAGGTGGGGAGAGGATTGGAGGCAGAGAGAACGAGTCCAGGCATGAGGTATTCCAACATTCATTCTATGGATACACTTCTGTGTGAATGTTCATCCAGAAAACTTTCTGCTACAATGTTCTGCGTCCTACCATAATTCCATCCTTAGTCTCTTTGGTAAAATTAACATTATTACTTCCTAATGGTAGGGAATTATAGCGTGTAGTTGTGGAAATCATATTGGAGAAATTAACCTGGATTTGAATCCTTCCTCTATGTTTTACCTGTATGACCTTGGGAAAGTCACCTACCTTCCTCTAGGCCTCAGTTTCTTCATCTGTGAGATGAAGAAATTGGACCAATGACCTCCATGGTCACTTCCAGCTCTAAATTTTACAGTCCTATCCATCTAAATTAGCTGTCCATAAGACATTTTGTGAAGGGTGTTACCCATGCCCTCTGCACCCCATGGTCACAGTGCCAGAATTCCCACCATCAAGATTCTCTCTTCTGGATGAAGGTAGAGCCAGTCACACCTATTTCTAGGACAGGTAGCTCATCTGGCAGTTATTATTTACTTAAACGTTGCTACAAATTAGTTTATTGTCAGCTAAAAGTTAGTTGCTAAATGAATAGGGGATTTGAGTGGGGAGGGGGAGACAGAAAGGGTAAATTAGGATACTCTTAACACTTAGGTGGGAAACCAAAAAGCCACAAGACAAGGGGAGGAGGGCCTTCACAGGGAACCCCAGTTTTTGCTCTTCTTTCTGCAGCCCAAAACAAGGCTGGGGTAGGAAGCCTCAGTGGGTGAGTCCTGGTTTTCTACCAGCCTTGGTTGTCAGCTACTAGCAGAAAGGGGTTGAGCCATCTGGTAGGTCGTAGGAACATGGCATTTTAGAGCCGGGAGGGCACTCAGAGGCCATCTGGTCTAATCCCTTCATTTTCAGATGAAGAAACTGTGGCCCAGGGAGGAGGTAACCTGCTAACAGTCCCAGAGGTTTCCGTGTCAGGTGCCCTGTTTGAACTGAGGCTCCCTGGCTCCACTGAACCATTCTGACTTCTCCCCAGGTGTAACCCTACCCTACCCATCTCCCCTCAGACTCTATGGCTGCAGCCGCCAGGAGCCAGTGGTGGAGGTCCTGTCCTCAGGACACGTCATGTCTGTGGTCTGGAAGAAAGGCCTGTACAGCTACTATGACCCCTTCACATTCTCTGTCCAGGCCGTGGCCTTCCAGGGTGAGGAGGGGACATTGGGCATGGCTGGGGGAGGGGGAATCCTCTCAGGACAGGGAGGGACTCACATTACTTGGCCACAGATCATCCAAGGTAACCAGTCTGGCCTCCCCTCTCTTCCCTGTGGCTCCAGACCCCAACACCCTCCTTCATTTTACTCTGCCCTCTGCCTGACTATAAGCAGGTCAGGCCAGCCTTAGGATGTACCACAGGTGGTCAGTCAATAGCCAGAGAACCACTGAGGGACCTTTGGCATCTGCTCTCTTCTCCAGCCACCTCCTGTCCCTCCTTCCTTCTCTTTCCCAGGTGTAGAGGCGGTGACATAAGCCCGCATGGGCACACAGGCCTTCTGGGATTAAGTAGTGGCCCAGTGGCGACCTGATGGTTCCATGCGGCAGAGGGCGGCAGGAGTGCTTTGTAAAACTTAAGAGTGATCGGTGGATGGGAATCATTGTCATGCTGCGTCTCCATCCCTAGAGAAGGGGACATCCCCTGCCTGGAGGCTTTGAGCCCTGACCCTGCTGTTTGTTTGACTGCAGGACCCTACGAAAATCTTTTTTGCTCTGAGTCTCAATTTCTGCATCTGTCAAATGGGGTTTATTCGTTTGGGGCCCTGCCCCCTTCACGGGGTTGTGGTGAAGATCAAGCGAGATAATGTCGATAAAGCAGTTTGCAACCCCACAGAACTATCTCAGTGAAAACCATTGTTGTATCTGTGCTCTCTCAGTCTCTGCCTCTGTCTGTCTTTGTCTCTATCTCTTTCTGTGTGTCTCTCGCTGTCTGTCTCTCCCTCCCTCCCTCCTTTTCCCTCTCTCCCCTCTATCCATTTCTCTGTGTCTCTTTGCTTTTCTCTCTCTCTCTCCCTACCTTTCATGCTTTCCTCTCCCTCCATCTCTCTCTCTCTCTCTCTCTCTCTCTCTCTCTTTCTCTCTCTCTCCCTCTCTCCCTCCCTCTCTCCCTTCCCTCTCCTCCCTCCATTTCCATGTCTCTGTCTGTCTCTCTCTTCTTCTCTGTCTCTCCTCTCTGTGTGTCTCTGTGTCTCTTTCTCTTCTTTCTCTCCCTCCCCCCCTTTCCCTCTCTCCTCTCCCTCTATTCCACCCTCTATCTCTCTCTTTTTCTCTCTTTCTCACTCTCCCTTTCCCCTCCTCCCCCCCATTTCTCTCCTTTCCCCTTAGAATCATAAACGTTAAAACTAAGAAGGACCTGAGATGCCATCCAATCTAACTGTCATTTTATAGATGAGGAAAGGAGACCCACAGAGGGGCACTGCCTTGCCCAGGGTCACACTATGAGCTACTATTTGGGTTGAGATTAGAATCCAGGTCTTTTTGTTTCAAATCTTTCCATTATACCATGAATGGCCCCTTGGCTCTAACTCTCTTTCAATTCAATTAAACAAGCATCCTTTAAGTACTTAGTTAATGAAGGTACTTTGAGGGGTGCTGGGTCAGCACCTGCCCTAGAAGAGATTACGTGCCACAGTTTTCCACTGCCTAGCACTGCCTTGAATTGTTTGCCATACAATTTAGAGCAAGATTTTAAAAATACGAACACTACCATACAGACAAGGACCTAATAACCGAGGCGTCATCATCACAAGTGGTTCATGAGGCTACTGCCCTCATCCTCCCTTCAGCGGCACAGGACCCAATTTCCCCGAAGGATGACAGGACGGAGGTGATAAAGGAAGGGAGGTTGCTGAGGTTAAACAGGAGAATCCACCCTCCAGGTGGCTTGGTGTGCATGCCTGCATGGGTAGCAGGGAAACTGATGGGAAAAAAATACAGCAGTGTGTGTTAGGGCTCTCTAACGATTGGGAAGATCTTTTCTCATAAGAGATCCCACCTGAGCTGACCCTTAAAGAAATCAAGGATCCCAAGATGCAGAAGTGAGAAAGGAGATTATTTCAGAGATAGAAGACAGTCTGGGACAGCCCAGAGGTGCAGCACGTGAGGTTGAGTTGGGGAATAGAAATAGGTCAGTCTGGCTCAAGGGGCCTTTAAGAATGAGGACCACTGGTAGGACCCAAGAGAGTTAAGCTCAAACAGACGGTCAGACAGGAGGCAAGACAGTGCTTCCCCTGCCCTGTTATAAGAGTGACAGGGGGGAGGGAAGGCCAGGAAGACAAGAGGATGAAGCCAGATGACATCGCCTACATCCATCCCCGTGATGGGTCTGCAGGTTTCCAAACCCTGAACTACTTCCACGTGCAAAGCCAGGCTTTGCCTCTGCAGGGACTCCAGCTGAGTCCAAAGCAGCCTGGGGCAAATTACTTTCTCTCCCAAGCCTTCCGTTTGCTGTTCTATAAAATAAGGGACTTCTACTAAATCAGGGTTTTTAAACCTAGATTCTGAGAACTTAAAAAAACCTCTGTTTTGATAACTGTACTTCAATACAATTTTTTTCCCCACAATCTTTTGCATGGCATGCATTTTTAAAAATCATTCTCATCACTTGCCTTCTCAATAGGCATGGGAGGGGCTAGAGGAAGAGAATTTGGAACACAATATTTTTTTAGAAGAATATTTAAAAATAAATTAATAAAAAAATTTTGAAACCTTATCATTTAACAGAATCCATGACATAAACAATGGTTATCTCTAAGATTCCCATGAAATCCCAGTCTCTCCTAGAATGGGTGGGCCAAGCATCCCCCAACTCCACCCTGCCAGGGTCCAAGAGGAGCTAGGATTTATTGCGACATAAAGAAAAGAAATTGGAGAGAAAGTTCTGGAATATAAGAAGGCATAGGAAAATTATTCCCATAGTGGACGGAGTGGGGGGGGTTAGATTCAAAGTCAGAGGCAAATTATGACTCTATTAATGACCAGTTGTGTGACTTTGGCCAAAGTGTTTCATGCCTCTGCCCCTCAGTTTCTTCCTCTGTAAAATGGACTATATGACCTCAAAGAGTCCTTCCATCTTTAAATGGATGATCTTACAGTCTTCTGAACTGATTTATAGTTGTATAGATTATCCAAATCACTTAACAGCCTCAATTTCCTCATTTCTAAAATGGGCATGATTTGATTTAGCAGAGCTCTTTTTCTCCCTTCTCAGATTGCCAAGTGAACCTGACTCTGGAGGACAATCTGGAGCTACAGGGAAACATCAGCACTCCCTACTATCCCAGCTACTACTCCCCTAGCACGCATTGTACCTGGCATCTCATGGTAAGCTCCCAAGTACCCAGGGCTTGAATCTGTCATCCTATCCCAGCCTCTCCCCATAAGCCTCCTGGCACAGTAGAAAGACATCTGAATTTGGAGTCCAAAGACTTAGGTTCAGATACTGGCTCTTTTCTCATGCCTCTGAGTCCTCCTGGGTTCCTTCCTCTGGCTTGGTCTGGCTGTTCACTCTCAGTACTCACTCCCTTGCAGGTCCCGTCTCTAGACTATGGAGTGGCCCTCTGGTTTGAGGCATATGCTCTGAGGAGGCAGAAGTATGATTTGCCCTGCACCCAGGGGCAATGGATCATACAAAACCGAAGGTAGGAGGGTGCTTGAGGGAAGGGTCCTCCTCTTCTTCAGTTCTTGGGCTCTCTATCCTCATCCCTCCTTGACAACCTTGCCCATTTCTATAATCATCTGGTATGCCTGGGCTGAACAGTGGGAAGATCTGGACATTATCTCCAGGTCACCAGAAGAAAGGAATCTGGAGGATCAGGGGAATGGGATGTGAACCTAAAAGCCATATCAGGAACAAGAAGTAAGGCCCCATTCAGGCGGCCTCTCCTCTAGGAAGTCTTTATTTAGTCAATTTAATTAATGAATTTTTTTTACCAATTTATTTAAACAAATAAGCCTCATAGGTAGCAGGCACCACACCAGGTGCTGGGGATGTTGAGACCAAAATAAATAGTCCTTGACCTCTACTGGAGATGGGGGTTGGGGAGGGGACACAACATGTCCACAGATCAGACAATCCAAAATATATAAACAATACAAATGGAAAGTGTGGTTGGGAGACAACTTTAACAACTGAGGGAATCAGGAAAGTCTCTGTGAGAAAGGCGGTGCCTGAGTTGGGCTCTAACGGGGATCAAGGGCTTCCAAGAGGCAAAGGCGAAGAGAGAAAGTGTTCCAGGCATGGTACACAGCCTGGGCAAAGTCACAGAGTTTCAAAAGCAGGAGTTTCAGTTATTTTTGTAAAAGCAGACAAAGCATGGTCTGATTTGTCTGGAACATAGAACACATGAAGGGGAGAAATATGCCATCAGCCTGGAAAAGTAGGCTAGAGAAAGATTTCAAAGGTCTCTAAATTTCACCCAGTGGAGTTTCTGGGTTATCCTAGAGGCCAGAGGGGGCCCCTGAAGCTTTTCAAGCAGGAGAGTGACATGGTCAGAGCTGTGCTTTAGGACTATCAGCTGCAGCAGCTGTGCAAATTATCACAGGAGAACAGGGACTGGAGCATAAGGACACCATTAGAAGGTCATCTCAACAGTGAAGGGGGTGGTGAAGAGCATTTGACACAGTTGAATCAATAAGATTTGGCAACTGATGGGGAGAGGGAGGAGGGAGTAAAAAATCCCAGAATTTGAGAGTTAAATTGCCATGGCCATCCAGGCCAATCCATGCATGAAAGGAATCCCTTACCATCACATAATGGAAAATGGTCATCCAGATTTTATTGGAAGATCTTGACACCCCCTTGACACCCAGGAGAGAGAACTCCACAGCTCCCTGTGCTAACGATTCTACTTTGAGAAAGTTCTAATTGTTGGGAAGATTTTCCTGACCTTAAGCCTCAATTCACCTTTATAACTTCCCATGGTTGCTTCCATTTCTGTCCTCCAGGGCCAGCTAGAACAAATCCCCTCTTTCCTCCTTATGATACTCCTTCAGATACTTAGAAACAGCTCCATGCCCCCCAAGACTTCTCTTCTCCAGTTGAAGAATGCCTAATTCCTTCAATCCTTATATAGTAAAGATTCAAGATCATTCACCAACCTGGTCACCATCCTCTGGATGCTCTTCAATTTATTAAGATCTTGGGTCCTTGAGAAGAATAGAACACTCCAGATGAGGTCTGACTAGGGCAGAACCCAACGAAGCTCTCATCTCTCCCTAGTCCTAGGAGTTAAACCTCTTTTAATGTGGCCCAAGATTACATTAGCCTGTGGGGGTTGTCATATCCCTTTGCTTACTCATGTTGAGCTCACAGTCCACTTAAACCCCCAGATCTTTTTCAGAACAGCTGTTATCTAATCATACTTCCCCAACAGTGTGGAGCTGATTTTATAACCACATGTTCATACATTTATCCGAATTGGATTCCATCCCAATGCTCTGTGTGAGGGGTTCTTAGCCTAGGCTTCATGAGATTGTGTTTTGTTTTTTTTTAATATTTTGATAACTCTTTCTCAGAATGATTTGTAAGCCAACATAATTGTAATCCCATAATTTCTGTATTTCCCATGTATTTTATGTATTTAAAAGTATGATTCTAAGAAATGGTCCAGAGGTTTCATCAAGCCAATTGCCCATGGGGACCCAGACACAAAGAAGGTCAAGAACCCCTCTAGTTCATCAACATCTTTGGGAATCCTGACTCTGTTATCCAATGTGTTACCTTTCCATCATTCCATCTTGGTGTCAGTTACAAGTTGTATGATCTTACCCTCTATGCCTTTATCCAAGTCATTGATAAAAATATTAAACAGCCCAGAATGAAGTCAAGATTCCCCAGTACTCACTAGAGAATTCCTACTACATCAACTTGGAACTAGTAACAACTAATCTTTAAATCTAGCCGTCCAACCAGGTCCAAATCCATCTCATTTTATCCTCATCTAATTCACATCCATCCAGTTGATAGGATACTTTATCTCACAGCTAGGCTAAAATCTAGAAAAATTATAGCTACAACATCCCGTTCTGCTCTGGTTTAGTAACCCTGACCAAAAAAAGGAAGAGAGTTTAGTCAATCCTGTTCTTGATGAAGCCGCCTTTGTAAGCATCACTTTCCTTTCTATTCACCAACCATTGGTTCCAAAGTTTTCCCAGAAATCAGGTCAAATTTACTAGCCTATGGTGTTCAAACTGTTCTCTTTCCATTTAACAAAATGGGACGTTTGCTCTTCCCCAATCTTGTTGGCCTTTTCCATTTGTTTCGATCATTCCAAGATCACTAGCTGAAACTCAGCTCTTTCTGGACCTGAGAATGGTGTTCATCTGGGCCAAAGGATTGGAATTCACCAATGACATCTGGGTGCCCTTTCTTTATTATCTTGGGCAACATCTTCTTGTTTGTTATTTTGCTCTGTCCTTCTAGCACAACAATGAAAAAAGGAGCCCAAGGTTGAGTAGTTGGGTTACTAGAAGGATGGTCATACCTTCCTTGCTCCCTCCCAGCTGAAAATGATGCCCTCCCTCCTGAGATTTCTCAAAGCACATTATCCAATTTCTCCTTTGCCCCACCAAAATCAACCTTGAACCATGCAGATTAATGTTTGTGGTTTGTATCATATCACCACCACCCAGTACACTATAGACTTATTGAGAATAGGTACTATATAATTTTTCAGCTTTTTATCTTCACCTCTGAGCACAGATGCAGAGTAGGAGCTTAGTAAACCTTTCATTGAACAATGCTGATTCCTGTATTCTATGGTGATTTTTGCAAAATTATTTTAACAACAACATGAGCATTTATATAGGGCTTTAAATTGCAGAACAATTTAGTTGTATGTTACCTTGTTTAGTCCTCCCAACAACCCTAGGGGGTAATTATTATCCCCATTTTACAGGTGAGGAAACTGAGGTTGAGAGAGATTAAGGACTTGCTCAAAGTCATACAGCTAGCAAGTATCTAAGTGGAATTACAACTAAGGTTGACTCCAATCCTCTCCTCTCTCTATTCTCCCATAGTTCTTTATTCTATTACTGTATTCCATATTCTATTCTCCTTCAGTTCTCACACTGAACCTTGTCAGGGAGGCACGCCCATTTTAACCAATTAAGCACTTATTAAGTGCCTAGTAAGGAAGAGAGGATAATAATAGGTGAAGTTTATAGAACACTTTGAGATTTACAAAATGCTTTGTATATTATTTCATTTGATCTTTGCAATCATTTGGGAAGGAAACACTATTATTATTATATATCCATCTTACAATTGAGGAAACTGAGGCAGGTTAAGCAACTTACCTAGATTCACAAAGATAGTACGTAATTGAGGTTGGATTCGAACTTGGGTCTTTCCTGCCAGGAACATTACTCTATTGTGCCACCTAGCTGCCTCGGAGAGTCACTCTCAGTTAGGGATCTAGTTTTCAGACAGAGGCTGGTTATGTGATCCTGAGCAAATTATTTAACTCTTAGAACCTGGTTATGGGAAATATGATAAAAAATGTCCCACTCCTAGGGAATCTTTAGAACAAGGGATTTCCCACACAATGTTCCTCTCTTCCAGTCCACTCTAGGGGCCCCAGCACCATCATGTCACCAGGGATGCCAAGTCCTTCTCCTCCCCTATTCTAAGACCCCTCCCTTTGTCTATTGTAACATTCTCTTACACCCTCCATCCTGCCATTCATTCAGCACTGTGAATCATTCCTTTTACATTGTATCCTGTGGTGCTCAGGGATGTGGCATCACTGCTTCATGGATCTCAATCCTTCTCCTTGATTCAGTTATTCCTTCCACAAATTTATTAAGCACCTACTGAATACAGGGCACTGTGGTAGGCACCTAAATATCCACAAAGATGAAGAGGACACAGTCCCTCTCCTCCAGGATCTCATCTTCTAATAGGAAAATAAAAAGGAAGCAAATCAGTGTATATTAATTGGCATGAGAGAAGTACAAATGGAGCATTGGGGGAGCTCAGAGGACAGAAATCTCAGGATGGCTTTGTGGAAGAGGGCTTAGAAGGACATGGAGGATTGTGACAAGTAGAAACATGGGTGGGAGAGGGACAAGAAGGGGAAGAATGGCATCCAGTGGCCAAAGTCACTGAGGTGGGAAAGTTCGGGGAGCAATGTGGATGATTCTGGTTGGAGTGTAAAGGGCAGAGTGGATGCCAAGGCTGGGCAAATGGGTCAGGGTAAGAGAATCAGAAATCTATATCTAAAAGTAGTCTCAGAGACCATCTTCTCATTTATGAAGGAGGAAATTCAGGTAGAGTAAATCAGGATTTGAACTCAGATTTATCTCGCATTATCTTCTCTTCTTTCCATGGCACCATGTTTTCTCCTGTTTGAGCTTTATCTTAGCAGCAATGGGTAGCCACAGATTTTGGATCCAGGTTGTCCATTTTTAGCTATTCACTGATTCACCAAATATACTGAGGGCCCTTTAAGATTTACAAAATTTTTTCCTCTCAATAGCATTGTGAAGTAGGTAGGGCTGGTGTCATTATACCCACCTTCAAGATGAGGAAACTGAGACTTAGAGGAAGTGGCTTATTCAAGGTTACATAGCTAACATCAGAATTCTCCCTCAGCCTCTGATACCTATATGCAACTTTCTTTCCACCACGTCACACTGACTACCCTCCAACTACAACTCACTTTCCAACATCCTCTTGAGGTCAGCATTGTGAGTATTATTGATCCCCATTTTACAGATGAGGAAGCTGTGGCTCTGAAAGAGGAACTGACTTACCCACAGTCAGATAACTGATAAGGGCCAGGGCTAGGACTAGAACTCAGGACTCTTCTGTCCCCGGGCCAGAGTTCTTTCCATTATACCAATATATAATGCTTTGTTGAATATAACAAATATAACAAACCAGTCCTTGGAATCATAAGCTGGTTCTGTATAGAAATGATGAGGATGAGGACAACTACGATGATGATGATGTTGATGGCGATGATCATTTGAGGCATCAACGTGTCTATTGGGATGAGATAGGGACAGATGTGGGGTGCAGGGGGTGCCCAAGGGAGCCATTGGAATCACACTAATCCCTAAAGGTAAATTGGATCTAGTTCTTTTAAGAAACTTGAAAGTAAGTTGAAAGACAGAACAATCCATGACTTCTCCCCAGAAAAGGCCCTCCACCTCACCTGAGGGCATTGGATCAAGGCTTTATCCTGGGAGTTGGGAGCTAAATAAATAGGAATCTCTTCTCTATTGTCATTGATTCTCTCCAGGAGCCTGTCCTGTCCCATCTCGGGTCCTTTCTTTCTAGTCCAGTAGTTCTTAAACTGAGGATCACCAAACCCCCAACGGCTGAGAGATTTCAGGAGGTCTATAAATTTGGTTGGGAAAAAATTTTTTTAAAATAATCTTTATTTTCACTAACCTTTACCTAAAACTTAGCATTTCCTTCAATCGTGAATTTTAAAAAAAACCAACCTGATTCTGAGAAGGGATCCATCAGCTTCACCAGGCTGCAAAAGGTACCCATGATGGCAACAAGGTTAAGAACTCCTCCTCTAGTCCTTGACTGAGCAGCAGTCAGGCCCTCTTTGGAGAATCCAGACTCAGAGTTCCAAGGAAATTCAGGGGCCATCTGGTTCACCCCATGAACTGAGCAGGAATCCCCTCCTCAATTTCCCCCACAAGTGGTCACCCCTGCTGCCTCTGACCACATAACCACTGTCTTAACTCAGATTTTCATTAGCTCTCACCTAAATGATTGTAATTAGCTTCCTAATTAGTATCTCCACCTCAATTCTCTCACTCCTCCAGTCCATCCTTTACACTGCTGTCAAAGTAATTTTCCAGATCTGTCTATGTGAAAATAGCTCCCTATTGAGCTCTTCAGTTTAGCTTGCAAAGTCTTCCATGACCTAGTGCCAATCTATTTTTCCCATCTCATTGGACATTACTTCCTCTACCTGTCTGTTGTTTATATGTTATCCCACCAAACTGCCATTCCCTCTGTTCCCACATATCATTCCATCTCTCCCTTTGCATTAGCTGTGCCCCATGCTGGGAATGTACTCCCTCCTCCCTACCGCTTCATAGAATCCCTTTCTTCCTTTAAGACATAACTCAAGTCCTGCCTTCTACATGAAGCCTTTCCTGTTCCCCCAACTGCTGGCATCATCTTTCTCCTTCCCAAAGCACTTTGCATTTATTCATGCTCTCTGTCTGTCTGTCTCTGTCTCTCTGCGTCTCTCTGTGTTTCTGTGTGTGTGTCTGTCTCTTTGTCTCTCTCCCTCTCCCCTCCCCTTTTTCTCCCCTCTCTTTATGTATTCTGCATGTCCTAATATATGTATTTGCTATCTCTCCATTGGAATGCAAACACCAGGATTTTGACAATAGGCAGTTTCTTTTTTAAAAAACTCATTTCCTCAGGACCTAATACACAGTGCCCATCTCATAGTTAGTACTTTATAACTGCTTGCTGATTTCATGATTATAGAAATGTAGGCTATTATTATTTATTTTGATCATTGTTGTTCTTATTATTATACTTAAAGATATAAGAAATAGTTCTAAGAATAGAGGGTCTGAGTTCAAATCCTATCTATATGACCATTGGCAAATCACTTACCCTCTCTAGCCCTCAGTTTCCCCTATTGTCAAATGAGGGGATTTATTCAACAGCATTAAGTTTTCAGGTCTAAGTCTATGATGGTCTCTCAAAGAAGTCTATTGTATTTCAGGGTCTTCCAGTTTGCTAGAAAGATTTCCCTGACATGAACTGAAACCTGCCTCTCTGCCACTTACCCAAATCCCTCCTGGCTCTCCCAGGGCCACACCAAGCGAGTCTTGTCCTTCTTCCTCCTGCCAGCCTTTCAAATGCTCAAAGACAGCAATCACCCCCATGATTTTTCCTTTGCCGCAACCTTGTGCTCCTCTCCCTCTGGCCTAAAACTGCCACATACATCCTTTAGGTTTCTTCTTATAGTTTAGTAGGAGAAACACCAGGATTTTTTTAAATCAAGAGACTTGGATTTGAATCCTGACTTTGATACAACCTAACCTTAGGTAAATCACTTCCTCTTTGAGGGCCCAGTTGCTTCATTTATAAGATGGAGTATCTAAAGTCTTCATACCTTGTGGTCTTGGGATGGCAGAGAAGGGCCTGTGACCCCCTAAATAATCAGATCTATGCTGCACTTCCTTTGCCCACAGCTATGTGGACGACTCTAAAGCTGATTGGGGAGTGCAGAGGGAAGAGGAGCATGAAAAAAAGGTTCTTGTTCTTTCTGTTTGGCCTCTTCTGATCACAGAACCCTAGATTTGCCGTTTCTTCCTCTTCCCGTCCCACTCACCCTCACTCTGGATGTCTCCATATTATGCTATTCTTGGTAGAGCAGTCTCACTCTCATCACATTTCTGGGTATCATGATGAGGGTGTTTCCCGCCTGACCTCAGTGATGCATCTGATCTGGCAGGCCCTGAAGAGTGAACAGAGCCCAGAAAATACCCAGGTCTCTGACCTTCCCAAGGGAACCACCCAGTAAGCCAGCAGACCTTTCCCTTCAGAGGTAGCATTTAGCAGTGAGTAGTCATGGATTTGGAATCAGGAAGATGCAGGTTCAAATCACACTTCCACCAGCTACTGCTGTGTGACTCTGGACAATTCACTGTGACTTGGTTTCTTTACCTGTATAAAGAGAGGACTGAACTCAGTGACTTCTAAGGTCTTTTTCAACTTTGAATCTGTGGTCCTATGATCTCTGGCCCCAGGTACTATCTAGTGGTGCTGAGCACACAGTTTTGTCCAGCTGTGACCCCTTAGGACATTGAATCCTAATCCTCCCATTTCCTGGCTGTGGGACCTCAGGCAAATCTCTCCCACTCTCTGAGCCTTCACCTATAAAACGAGAATGATAGACTACTTAGACTATTTTGAAGATCCTCCTTCAATTTAACAGGCATTTATTAGATAATATTATTATATTTGAGGCATAATGCTGTATGCTAAGGGTACCTAGCAAAAATCAGTCTCTGCTCTTAGGGAGTTTATAGTTAGTCCTAAATCCTACAATCCAATGATCCTCGAAGGCATATGGGCGGGAGGGACTTAAGAGGAAAAAGAACATGAAAAATTAGATTTGATCCCCCTTTTCCAAATCCAACCCAAATGGTCTTCCTAACTTTAGGACTCTTCAGTCTAGAAATTTAGGAAAAATCAGTCAGCATCTCTTCCATGGAACCTAAAGAAAACTGATCGCAAGAACACAGGGTGCCTCATGCAGAGACTAGAAGCTGGCCAAGATACCCAGGCAAGCACTACCTGTATGTGCCCCAGGGCAAGGCACTTAACCTTTATCTGCCTATAAGATGGACACCTACTTTCCAGGGTTGTTGTAAGGATCAAATGAAATAATTTTTTTTTGCTTTTTTTTGGAGGGGGGAATGCAGGGCAGTTGGGGTTAAGTGACTTGCCCAAGGTGACATGGCTAACAAGTGTTTAGTGTCTGAGACCAGATTTGAACTCAGATTTGAACTCTGCTCTATTCACTGCGCCACCTATCTGCCCAAATGAAATAATTCTTGTAAGGTCTCCTGTAAACCTTAAAGTACTATATAAATGCTGTTATTAGGAGTTAAAATTACTATCATCCTGGTTGGTTGATTGTTGTCCTTTGTTCCCAAAGAGGACGAAAATGACATCATTATGTTACATTATTAGTTAAAGTTACTATCATCCTGGTACATGGCTCATCGGTGGAATAGATGACAGCAACCTTAGGTCAATGATGTCTCCCTGGGCCTCGGTTTCCTCATCTGTTAAATGATGGACCTCAGAGGTGTCTCTCTGCTCTAGACTTGAGTCTGATGATCTCTGAGGTCCTAGGTCCTGTGATACAGCTGTATAACCTCTCCATTTTCTTCCAGCACTAATTTTCTATCAGCTATCAAGTATAGTTATCCCTTTCACATTGTGACTTTTTTAATCACAGTTTATATGTATCTTGGACTGGCATAAGAAATTAAATGAGAATTTGGGGGGAGTTTTGTAGAAGCTGCAGATGAAATGTGAAGGCCAGCAGATGACATAAACAAGGTTTAGAAATTTAGAAATGCATAGAATACATGTATAATATTGTATAATAACAACATTTTATCTTTTAACATCATAATAATTCAGACTTCTCTCGTATGAAGGGAGGGTCAAAAGTTTTACTCGGATTTTCCAGATCATAGGCACCGTGCCTCTAATCCCAATCACAATCCTAATCACAATGTGGAAGGGTTAACTGTATTGTATCTTTAAAATGAATCTGTATGGATAATTTTTACTTTAATATCGTCAACATTTCTCCCTGCATCCTTCCTCCTACCCCTGCCAGAGACCCTACTCTTATAACAAAAGACTCTTTAAAAAAGAGAGAGAGAAGAAGAAGAAGAAGAAAAAACAATCAGCAAAAGTGATGAACACCCACTTTGGTGGAAGAGCTGGTAGGAGGCAACATTTTCTCACCCTTCCTCTTTGGGGCCAAGTCTAGTCTTAATGATTCTGCAATATCCCATTGCAGTTGTTTTGTGAAGTTTGATTCTTTCCATTCCTATTGTTATGGTCATTGTGTCTAATGTTTTCCGGGCTTTGCTTGCTCCACTCTTTGTTAATTCCTGGGAAAGTCTTCCATGTTTTCTATAATCGTCCTATGTCTTGGTTCTTACAAGACAGTAATACTCTACTTACATTCATGTATCACAATTTGTTTAGCCACTCTCCAGAATTTACTTTGTTTCCAGTTCTTTGCTACCCTGGCTCCCAAAATGCTACTCTAAGTATCCTGATGTACCTAGAGACTCCCTTTTTATTAATGACCTTCCTGGGGGTGTGCACTTAGCAGTGGGATCTCTACAACAAAGGGTATGAACATTTTAGTCATTTTATCTGTTGTTGTTGAGTTGTTTCAGCCATATCCAAATCTTTGCGGCCCCATTTGGGGTTTTCTTGGCAAAAATGCTGGAAGGAAAGTTGCCAGTTCCTTCTCATTTTACAGATGAAGAAACTGAGGAAAACAAGGTTAAGTGACTTGTCAGGGTCACCCTGGTAGTAAGTGTCTGAGGCTAGATTTGGACTCGGTTCCTCCTGACTCCAGGGCCTAGCAGCCGTGATCACTTTATTTGCATAATTCTAAATCAGCAAGCATTTAGTTCCCACTATGTGCTAGGAACTGAACTGGATGATGGGGCTAGAAATACAAAGAAAGAAACAATTCCTACTCTCTGCCTCAAGAAGCATACATTTTGATAGAGGAGAAAATGGACTTTCTTCCTCTCCTGACACATCCAAAGAACTCAGGGAAATTAACTGTATGATCTACTGGAAAGGGTTCTGGGTTTGGAGTCCCAAGGTCTGGGTTTAAATTCTGCTTTCCATCTGTGTGACTTTGGACTTAACTCTGAGTTACTACCACACGCCCAGCCCTATCTATCTTTAAAAGGAGGAGATTGAATTAGATGATTCCTAAGGTCCCTTCCAGAATTCAGTCCCATCTCTCCCCCTCCCCCTTTTCCAGACCAGGCATGTAGGAGGGAATGGTTTGGAGCCTTGGAGCCCTTTTGAGAACTTGATCCTCAGGTTCTTTTCTTCCTTCATTTAGATGAAATTCACTTTCACCCTCACCACTTCCCCAGCCCTCCCCATTTCCAGGAAAACCCTTCTGATCAGCTTCCTCTTGGTTTGTTTTTCTCTGCCCTTCTCACATGCGATCTACTCAGACATTTCCAGCCAGGGTAGGCCCTCACTCATGAAAGCCAAGCTATAGGATGGAAACTACCCTGCTCCCCTGAGGCCAGTTCCCAGACCTGTCCAGGTTCTCCTTCCAGGAGCATTCATTAAGCACCTGCTCTGGAGAATTACCTGCTCCCCACCTCCCACACACACCTTCCTTCACTCTGTTCCCTCTATGGACTCTTCAATCCAGCTTCCTGACTGTTCTTCTCACAAGACACTTCATCTTCTGACTCCAGAAAGTGTCATGGGCTGGCTCTTATACCTGGGATTTTCTCTCCCTCAGCCCATCTCTGTCTCTTGCCCTCACTGGCTTCCTTCAAGTCCCAGCTAAACCCCACCTTCTGTGAGGATCCTTTCTTAGTCTCCCTTAACTCTAGTGCCTTCGCTTCTATGAATTATCTCTGCTTTATCTCGGGTATATATCATTTGTACATAGTTGTTTACGTGTTCTCTCCCCCATTAGGCTGGGAGTTCTTTGAGGGTGGGGATTTTCCCCTCCCTTTCCAATGAAATACACTCTACCCTCAAGGAGTTGCATTCTATTATTAAGCCAAGAAAATTAGCACCTTCAGCCCTTTCCTGGTCAATGGACAAGGCTTTCCTTCTCCAATGCAATCTGAAAGAATGAATGAGGGAGGGAGGAAAGGAGGAAAGGAAAAGAGAAAGGAAGGGAGGGAATTATGAAGGAAGGGAAGGAGGGGGAAGAGGCATTCATTAAGTGTTTTCTCTGTGTAAAGCACTTTGCTAAGTCCAGGGGTTATAAACTGAAAATCCAGAAATTAAAAACATGGGATACAACACTATTCCCAAGGCTCTGGGGCTCACCTGCCCATCAGAAGGAGATGTTCTGGGGTTGGTATTGGTCAGTCCCTTTACAAGGATTGCTTCCCTAGATGGCAGCTTCAAGAGGTGAGGCTGGGAGCAGATCTGTTGATGAGGGCCACTGAGCTTCCCAGTACACTGTGCTCTTGGAAGCTGTTATCCTAAGCACATTTGGACTCAGGGCCCCAGACTGCATCCACCTGGGGAGGAGGTGGTTGAGGGGGTGACAGGGGCTGCATCTTCCTGATGTCTGCTGCCTCCTGTCTCTCCCCCAGGATGCCTTGCTGCTTTCACTAGGTTGGCTTACATGTCCCCAAGAGGTAAATGTGTGTATGTATGTGTGTCTACATATATGTGTATGAATATATGTACATGTATCTATACAGCTCCTATGCATATATATGTACTGTGTACATATATAGATATACTTGTATATAAGTATATATACAGCTCCTATGCATGTATGTATATATGTACCATGCACATATACATAGATGTACACAATCATATAAATAGACTCTTAGTCTCTGCCATGCCATGTAAGAGACTTTCTGGTGTGAACAATCCCTTTGCTCACACACACCAGCAGCCTGTCGACCTTTGAATGGGATCCTGTGATCCTAACTCTAGAGAAGGAAGCCAAGGCCATCTAGTTCAATGGCA
This sequence comes from Pseudochirops corinnae, assembly GCA_028646515.1. Taxonomy (NCBI): domain Eukaryota; kingdom Metazoa; phylum Chordata; class Mammalia; order Diprotodontia; family Pseudocheiridae; genus Pseudochirops; species Pseudochirops corinnae. The sequence goes on from CM053585.1 coordinate 381,751,644, forward strand.
TCTTTTGGCTAATGAGGAAACTGAGGCACGGTGAGGGGCAAGGGCTTGCATGGAATGGTGGCCATTTCTGGAGTCTCTCAGAGTTTAGAGTCCTTTCATATCCTTTTTTTTTTTTTTTTTTTGCATTTGATCCTTAAGGAACACCTACAAAGTAGCCAGGGTACTATTATTATCCCCTTTCACAGGTGAAGAAACTGAGTCTTAGAGAAGAAAAATGCTTTTTAAAGTCTGGAAACTGGTTAACAGTGGACAAAATTGTAGCCCTAGGACTCACCCCAAGTTGAATTTAAACTCTGTGAGAGCAGGGGTACGCATTGTATCATGCCTTGTCCTAGCACATACAAAGAGATTTAAAGCATATTTTGGGCTTGAATTAATTGAATGATGGTTCCAAGACAGGAGCCTGGGTTCCTAGTGTATTTTTAGCTGTGTTTGCCAGTTCTTCCCTGAGTCCTACAGAAACTAGAAATGAAACTCTTAGTCCTTAGGACTCTTAAATTCTCCATATCCATCACACTCTCTCTCCCCTGAGTCCAACATTTCCTTCCCAAGGGCTTCCGTGGTGAAGATAGCTGATTGTCTGAGCTCAAATTACAGCTCTACCTCTTGCTACTCAGTCTAGTAATTAGAGAATTAACCACATAAGGAGGTAAGAAAGGTTTGAGTTCAGACCTCCTTTCTGTGAACCAGAGCTTATTGGATATAAGGTGAAAGATGTAAGGTTGGAAGGTGCAGAGGTGTCAAAACATGTGACCTAAGGGCTATATGAGGCCCTCAACTCTCCCTAGTGAGACCAGAAACAGATTAAAATGTAATTGGGAAATGTTTAGTGAAATAAATAAAAATACAATAAAACATAAACAATATCACATTTTAAAATTAAGTCAACATGTGGCACATTGGAATCCTTATATACATTTCAGGGGCTCCCATTTCTTTTTTTTTTTTAACCCTTTGAGACAATTAGGGTTATGTGAGTTGCCCAGGGTCACGCAAACAGTAAGGATCTGAGGCCAGATTTTAACTCAAGTCCCCCTGACTCCAGCTGCTCTATCTACTGTACCCCCTCTGCCTACGTCCCCATTTCTACTTGAGAATGACACCATGCCTTAGCAGTTACCAAAACTAACATTACAGCTGAAGAAACTGACTCCTAGCAGGATTAAGTGATTTTCCCAGAATCCCAAAAATAGTAAGTCTTTGAGGAAGGATTCAGATCTAGGTGTTCCTGACTCCATGTCCAGAGCTCTATCCACCATACCATATTGAATATTGTTTGTGTGACCCTGGAAAAGTCACTTCACCTCTATCAGTGTCTCAGGTCAGGTGCTAAACTCAGGGAGTTGTTCCCTATACCAGTGAAATCCCAGATCCTCCTAAAAAGGAATATTTATGAAGAATAACAGCCCTTCCCTTCCAGAGTTGTTGTGGGACCCAAATGAGACGATGATACATGTGGACAGAGGATACAGAGGACAGACGAATGTACTCCTCAGAGACTTTCTCAGGACTGCCCCCCAGTGGTGGTACCCAAGCAGGTATAGATTCTGAAGCCCAAGCCAGCTGTTACAGCCAGGAGGAACCTCTGAGAGCTGGAGCCAGGATTTGGAAAGGACCTCTGATGTCATAGAGGTCAATATTCTCGTTTTATAGGCGAAACTGAGTTCTAGAGAGCATAAATGGCTCGAGGGAGGTCACAAGTTAATAAATGGCAAAGTTGGGAGCTCGAGACCTCTGACTCTCAAGAAGCAGATTTGGAGTCCAAGGTTAAGATCCCAACTGGGTCCCTTACTGCCTTGTGACTTTGGGCAAGTCCCTGACCCTTTCTGAGACTCAGTTTTCTTCTCTGTAAAGTAGGGGCTTTTTGGAATATTCCACGGTGTCTCTGGCCTCTGATCCAGGCTCCTCTTTTCATAGAAAAAGGAAATGGCAACAAGTAAATTACCCAAAGTCACACATGTAGTAAATGGCAGAGCTGAGATTTGAATCCATATCCTTGGACTTGAAATCTAGCTCTCCTATTGTGCTGCCCTACCTTTGGTCTCTAGTGTAGCCTCCTCATTTTGTAGATCTTAGAAACTGACTCTTAGAGAAGATGAATTATATCTCCAGGCCTTTTAGGGAGTAAGTGGAAGACAGGACTAGAATCCAGAACTCTTGACTCCCAATCAGTGCTTTTCCTACCAGGCCATTACACTTTTCCAGGGGCTTTTAGGCCCCTAGAGTGTGTCCAACTACAATGAAGGACAAATCATTACATAAAGGCCTAATAGTCCTACCAAAGATCTTAGCACCCAGGCCTTACCTGAAGCGGCAATCTCCCTGACAAGTTATTATCCAACCACTTCTTGAAGAGCCTTGGGGATGGGGAATTCATCACCTCCCAAAGTAGCCATTTCCGTGTCCTACCCCAGTTAGCATGTCAGGTGAACCAGAATCAAAGAGATCTCTGATTTCTTGTATCCAACCCATAACTGAAACATGAATCCCTTTTGTAACATCCCCTAACAGATCTCCCCATCTAGCCTCCAACTGAAAGACTTTAGTAACAGGGAACTCACTATTTCTTAAGCAGCCCATATTTTGGGGCAGCTCTAAACTTTGGGAAGCTATTATTTCTTTGGGGTTGAAATGTGTCTCCCTATAAATTCTATTCATTAGTTCTAGGTCATGGGGAGGGGTGCGGTAACCTGAAAATGGGGGAACACGGAAACCAAGGAGCCACTTTTTCCAAGTCCTTCCATAGTGATGAAAACGGAAGTCCCAGACATTTCCCCCTGGAAGTAATGCTCAGTGGTCAAAAGTCCTGGAAATCTGCTTGATCTTCTCTATAGGAGTAGACCTATATTTACCTATACTTTCCGTCCACCCAGGGTCTAGAATCCCTTCAACCAAGCCAGTTTTCCAAGTTTTCAGACTGAGAAGAAAAGGGCTTGGTGTGGAAAAGGGTCATGCCTGCTCCATGGGGCCATGTTTGTAGCAAGTGATTTTAATACATGTATGAAATTTTCTCATTAAGTCATTCCAGACTCAATGGTCTTCCCACATCAATGAAGAGCTAATTACAAGTCCTCTCAAGAACAGTGACTCCTTCTCACAGGCATCAATTACCACTGTGGAAGACTATAGGTTCAAGGAACTGTTTGACTTTGAATAGGAGAGAGTAACTAAATAATGTGTTCTACCAACTAAGGGATAAGTGGAGTCCATGGTGGGTCACCGAAGAAGCATTGGGCTTGGGAGTGGGAAGGGTCCAGATGTTGGCTTTCCCCACTCCCCTCTCTCAGTGATTCCCTCTCTAGGCCTAGCTGGTGGTGCTGCTATTCCTGGGCTGGTTCAACATAGAAATAAACGAATGCGTTGGGTCTCAGTTGCCTGGTTATTTTATCTAAGCCTCACAAGGCAAAATGGAGTCTCCTTAACTCATCCTAATACATTTCCTGTGGATTTCATTCCTTTGTTTTACTAAGACTATTAAATTGTTGATAATCTTTAGCATCATTCTGTTTCGTCCAATGGCTTGACATCCTTTTTGCTATTTCACTATTTGATCAACTAATTTGGTTATTCAACCTAGTTTAAATAATGCCTTTGTTGGTCGAGTGAATGAATGATTTAGTAGGAGTGTGCTCAATTGATAAAGTTAGCCAATTCTTGTTGCTTTGGATGGGGTGGGTGAGGAGTGATGGGTTGATGGGTTGCTTGGCTCAATCTACCTTCTCTTTTTCACAAGTATGTATTGACCAACTGTTTTAGCCCCCATCCTCTACTAGGGGCTGAGAAGGAGGGAAACAGAGGTATATAAGAAAATGTTCCTGCCCTCCAGGAGTTTCCAGTTAGGTTAGAAAAACTGCATGCACACACACACACACACATACATACATGCACACACACACACACTCATTCACACACATACACATATCCTACAGGAATGATACAGGACACAGTTACATACTAAAGTATATAATTGGAGAATTTCCAAGTAGGAGTGTGATGTAGATAAGCAGGGAAGATATCCTGGAGGAGGTGGGATTTGAGAATCTTCTGAGAGCATAGATGAGTGACCATTTCAAGAGTAGAGAGCCTGAGGGGAGGCTGTTCCTGGTCCTCCCAGCTGCTAGTAGCTTTTCTTCCAAGTTTATCTTCTATTTGATGTCTTGTACATAACTATATGTGCATATATTATCTCCCCCAGTTGACTATGGAGGTGACAGGCTACCCTGCCTGCTTTAATCAAACCCCATAAGTAAAACTCTTTGCAATCTTTAAAGCCAGTGTCCCTTCTGTATATTATAAGAGGCACCACATTTTGGGAAGGACTTAGGGAAGTTGGAAAGTATCTCACCATCAGGGGGCACTAAGAAATGGGACACCCCAAGGTCTAGAATCCCCTCAAACAAGCCACTTTTCCAAGTTTTCAGACTGAGGAAAAAAGGGCTTGGTGTGGAGAAGGGTCATGTCCACTCCATGGGGCCATGTTTGTAGCAAGTGATTTTAATATGTGTATGAAATTTTCTCATTAAGTCATTCCAGAGTCCTTTCCTCACCACCCCTCCCCTCCTCTCCTCTGACCTTACTCTTCCCCCTCCTCAGGTTGTGTGGCCTTCGGACCCTACAAGCCTATGCAGAGAGGATCCCTGTGGTAGCCTCAGCTGGCATCACCATCAACTTTACCTCCCAGATCTCCCTCACAGGCCCTGGCGTGCAGGCTCGTTACAGCTTATATAATCAGTCAGATCGTGAGTATGAGGAGCATGCACACTCTTGTGTTTGTGCTCAGAGATGAATGCAGAGTGGAAAAGGTATAATCAGTTGGTTATCAGTAAAGTGCTTTTCCTAGCAAATGCTGGGAGTTTCTATTCCAATGTCCTCTTCCAGTTTGTTAAAGCCCTAACTCTGAAAGAATCAAATTAGAAGGCTCCAAAGACAGGGCTCCTGATGTGTCTTTTATCCAAGGAACAGCCTAGTTAAATTCAAGGGCTCCTTATCAGAAGGTTGGCCCCCAGGTGGGGACTTCTTCTGGACCCAGCAACTCACAAGACCATCTATAAAGGTATAGAAGACTTGTGATCTCCAATGACGGAGGGAGATAAGCCCCACAAGGATGAAGTCATGCTTCTTTGATGTATTGGAGCCCAGGTGTCCCTGGGCCCTGCCTTCCTGCTCCCCAACAGGAGCCCAATCAGGATATATGTCAGGCTCCTCCATCATTAACATAACAACTTCAATGGGGTCATTGTCAATTTTCAAGTCATAGGTGTGCAGAACTATGCAGCCCTCCCTCCAAAAAAACCAACAAACTATGGACCAGTGGTGATATCAGTCCATTTCACACTCTTTCATTATTTGACTACCTTAGTGGTCAAGGGACATCTGCCCCCGGGGAACATTCTAGCCACTGAGATCAACATCCCATGGTCCTCCTCCCCTTTCCCAACCTTCTCTCTGAGTAGAAATTACAATTACTTAATTAAACATGGCTTAGAGGCTTTGAAAACCCCATTTCTGATTTGTTCTGATGGATCTCACCTTCTTGTGGTGCCAGAGCAAAGAGGAGAGGCTCTCACACCACCTTCCTTTGTGTCAAGTTGATCATAACATCAAGGTTTTGTTTTTGTTTGGGGAGCTGGGTGGTGCTTGCAACTCTTGTGCCTCCCCATATACTTCTTAAATTCATTGGTATAGTGCACAGAGTCAGGAAGACCTGAGTCTGAATCTTGCTGAAGATGCTGACTCTGGTCAGGTTATTTCCTATTGCTCACTCTCAGGTTCATCACTAACATGGGGATATTAATCCACCTTCCCTCAAGGCTGCTGGAAGGATCTAGTACGTAAAGCATTTTGCATATCTTAAAGCACTCTGGAGATGTGAGCTATTGTTAGTTATTGTTACAGTTCCTGTTTTCTGGAACTGGAAGAGGACATTGTTATTATTCCAGTTTGATCACATTGGCCAGGGGGTCAAACCAATGAGTGGTATCACCAAAAGCCCAAATGGCCAATGTTTCAGGGTTTCTGTCAAACATCTCAGCTCTCCCTGGAGCCTTGAAGTCACTGCTACGCATCACTCTGGCTGACATTTGTTTACTTTGCTGTCCAAGATTCCACCACTGTCCCACCATGGCATGAATGATGAGTTGGGTTTTCATGGGATCATCATCAACATCAACATCATCATTATCATCACCATCATCATCACCATCATCATCCTTGGAGAGGCAGTGGGGTACAATGGACAGAGGGTCTAGGACTCAGAAGCTCTAGCTGTATGTTTCCTCTCAATAATGACTGTCCTTTCTCCTCTTACTACCTCTATGGGGTTTCCTAGCCTGTCCTGGAGAATTCTTGTGTTCAGTGAATGGACTCTGTGTGCCAGCCTGTGATGGAATCAAGGATTGCCCCAATGGCCTGGATGAGAGAAACTGTGGTGAGAGGTCATGCCCCTCTCTACAATCCCCCTTTTCTCAACTCCCTAGCTAAGCAGAAAGTACAGTTGCCTAGTAAACATGGCTTGGGGCTTCCAAAACACCATTTCCAGTCCCCCCTCCCAAATCACACTGCCCTGTCTTAGTATCCTTCTATTTGGATCCTTCTCCGATGACCCATCTTGGCATGGTGGATTCTTGGAGGCTCTATCTATAGAACACAATTTCAAAAGGTGGCAAATAGGAACTGAATCATGTTCTGTGTGCCATCCCGGGAGGGCCAGCCTAGCTCAATTTAACAAAACCCATTCTTACATTGGCCACATATTTCCAAAGAGTGGCCCTCTACCCTCTCATGGATGACTAAGGGGATCCTTATATTTTTAACCGGAGAGCCTACCTACTAAGGTACCTAGCAGAGGAGAGAATGCCCAGAGCAGTGGAATTATGGAGCTTGGCAATAGTAGGTCCATGACTAAAATCTAGGTCTCCTGAGACTGTGCCTACCCTTTCTTCCCACCCCCACCCCCCAGGAGAACGTCTATTATATTGGCATTCTAGGTATAAGACCAGTGAGTCTGGGGCAGAGAACCTGTAGAAGTAGGCTGCACAGACCAAGAGTTTCTGAAATGATTTCTCTGCCCAATATTTGATTTCTTTCTGTGCTTTGCCTGGTAGTCTGTCCATCTGCCTTCCAGTGTGAGGAAGACAGCACATGCATCCATCTGCCCAAGGTCTGTGACCAACACCCGGACTGTATCAATGGGAGCGATGAAAGGCAGTGCCATGAAGGTAGGGCTAGCCAATCCCCAAAATTCATTCATTCATACATTTATTCATTCAGTGGAGATTAAGTGTGTGTCCTGCCCTAAGTATCAGATACAATGGGGGATGTAGAGATAAAAAAAATTCTGTTACCTGCTTTCAGGAAGCTTCTAGTCCAGTCTAGGAAGGTGAGCCATAGAAACAGAATTAATGTGAGGCAAAATGTGTGTGAGCTTCAAGAGACACACAAACAGTGTCAGGGAGGTTTCGAAGGAGGCAGAGATCACCATGGGCTGAGAGTAGTCAGGGAAGGCAGGATGTGAAGTGGCGAAGCAAATGGTAGTAGAGTGGGCTGAATGGTAGAGTTAGGAAAACCTGAGTTCAAATCCAGCCTCAGATACCTATTAGCTGTGTGACTCTGACTGGGCAAGACACTTACCTTCTATTAGCCTCAGTTTTCTGGTCTCTAAAATGGGATGATGATAGCATCTGTCTCACAGGGTTATTGTGAGAATTAAATGAGGAATTAATATTTCCAAAGCACTTAGCATGGCACCTGGCAAATCAGCAGTGCTTTATGATTCTTCCTTTCCCTCCCTCCTTTCCCCAGTCTTCCTAACTTCAGGTCCAGCACTCTATTCACTGTGCCTCCTAGCTGTCTCTGACTCAGAGTTAGAAGAACTGCCTCAGAATTAGGGTTTCCTTCAACATAAAAATGAGAGGATTGAATTATATGATCTCGAAGGTCTTCTCTGGTTGTAAAATTCATAGGACCATAGCTCACAAGTCCCATTAGTGGGTCTAACTTCTTTCTGCTACAGATGAGGAAAATTGAGGGTTGACAAAGTTGTCACTTGCCTCAGGTTATGCAGCTCAGAATTAGGTTTACAAGACAAGACTTGAACCCTGTCTTCCTGGCACCTAGCCCAGCACTGAATCCTCTATACTAGTGGCTCTCAAAATATGACCCAGCACCCCCTGGGGGTTCCCACGAGCCTTCTGAGGGGTCTACACGGTCAAAACTATTTTCATGATAAATAGTTTTCATTTCTAATATAGTAAATAGCTATAGGTATAACCCACATAGACATAAGTTCTTTGATGTCTTGAATAATTTTTAAGAGTATGATGGGGCCATGAGACCACTACAGTACACCACACTTAATCTCGGAGCCTAATATTCTGACTCAGGCAGACAAAGATGCAAATCTGGGAGGAGGTGAAGTATGGCTTCTGGATAAAGAGAGAATCACAAGCAGGCAACAATGAGCTAGAGAAGGTTTTGGAGCAAGAGGCTGACCTGATCAGAGCCATGCTTTAGGAAATTTTCTGTGGTTGCTTACAGATAAATTGGAGCTGGGAGATGCCAAGTAGCAAGATTTTGTGATAAGACCCAATCGAAGGTGGTTACAGAGTGAGTGGAGAGGAGGAGAGAGAAGAGAGAATGTAGTGATAGAAGTTTCAGGACTCAATAACTAACTCGATGTGGGAATTGAGGAAGCAGGAAATATTAAACAAGAATAGAAAGATTGTTGTTAACAGAAACAGAAACGTCAGGAGGAGAAGCTGGACATCCAGAGAAAGATGCAATAATGGTGGATTATCATAGACAGGACCTAATGCTGGAAAGCAACATGGAGATCAACCAATCTAACCCCCTCATTTTACAAATGAGGAAACTGAGGTCCAGAGAGTGATCATAAAGTCATCATTTAGAGTTGAAAAAAGCGATCTCTATGTGCAGATCATAGATCTGGCAGTAGTAAAAGGTTATTTTATCCAGCCCCCTCATTCTACAGATGAGGAATCTGAGACCAGTGGATGATAAGTGGCTTGTCCAAGGTCACAGAGGTAGCAAGTTATGGAGTCAGGATTTGAACCTGAATGACCACTTGGGGAGGCTATAAGAGGGCTTTTCTGTTCAGACATGGATTGGACTAGATGAGTTCCAAGGTACTTTCCAACTCTTTGGTGAAATCTGCTTCTCTGAAACTTCCACCCATGGCTCCTGATTCTGCCTTCTGGAGGTCAAGAAAACATAGCTAGTTCCTCTTCTGGGAGCAAAGCCCTCAAATGCTTGACCAGAGCTCTTAGATCCTCCCTGAAGCTTCTTTTCTCCAGGTTAAACTTCCTCAGTCCCTTTGACCAATCTTGGTATGGCAGAATCTTCAGTCCTCCCCCCTCTTGGCCACCTTCCTCTGAAAATATCCTCTCTTACCAAGGCCCTTTCTAAAAAGTGATTCCCAAAGGACCCATGTGTACAAAAATATTTATTGCAGCTCTCTTTGTGGTTGCAAAAAACTGGAAATATAGGGGATGCCCATCAATTGGGGAATGGCTGAACAAGCTATGGCATATGAATGTAATGGAATACTACTGTGCTATAAGAAATGGGAAGGAGATGGACTTCATA
>CM053585.1:381761746-381827803 GCA_028646515.1 Pseudochirops corinnae
CCCCCCCCCCCCCCCCCCGAACCTATTTCTGGGCAGGAGCCAAGGACGAGGGCTGATTTGTATGATGACCAAAAATCGATCATTTGATACAAGGAAGAGACAGCCTCCTGACTGTTATATCAAGTCAGTGCCTACCCTGAGACGTATAAAAATAGCTTTTCTCTTTAACAGGGTCCTGGTTCTTCATGGGAATCATCACACACTAACACTAATGACCTAGGTCTGAATTTTCCTGCAGCTGAGGCCCAGAGCTGGTAGCCAGAGGTGTTCCGCAGCTGGGCAAGAGAGTAAGAAGGGTCAGGTTCTGGTCTTGGAAGGTCGAGACTTAACCTTGCTTCTTTTCTCTCTTTCTACTTTCCTCATGGCCCAACGAACCCAGACTGTGGGCTTCCAGCTCCTGCTACCAGAATTGTGGGGGGTGCCACATCTGTGGAGGGGGAGTGGCCATGGCAGGCCAGCTTACAGGTGAGGGGCCGGCACATCTGCGGGGGCACTCTCATATCCGACCAATGGGTGGTGACAGCAGCCCACTGTTTCCAGGAAGACAGGTAAGAAATTGGAGAGGGAAAGAGGACCATGGTCTGTGAGGAGGGGCAAAGGGGGTGTGAAAAGAAAGTTGGAGGGGACCATAGTGACAGGGGAGGGCTTATCAAAAGCTCCTAGAAATTGGTAGTTACGTGACACAGCGGATTTGGACTCAGGAAGACCTGTGTGACCTTGGGCAAGTCGCTTAGCCTCAGTTTCCTCATCTATCAAGTGAGATAATAATAATAATACATACATACCTTCTCAGATTGTTTTGAGGATCAAATGAGACAATGTTTAAAGCATCCCATCAATGCTAGTGATTGTTATTCCCAGCCAAGTAATTATGCATAATAAGCTACTTGACATTTCTAAACTAGACTTTTCCCTTATTAGAATGTAAGTTTTCCCAATGTGTTGTACATAGTAGGTACTTAATAAATACTGAATTGATTGATTTATTTCTTCAGAAGCTTCTGAAATACAGTGGAAAGAGCTTTGAAGCACTCAGGGAAACTAGGTTAAAAATCCAAGCTCAGCTGCTTGCTCTCTGGGTGACCAGGACAAAGTCATCTCCCTTCCCTAAAGCTCAGTTTCTTCCTCCATATAACTAAAGGGTTGGGCTAAATAAGATCTAAGCTTTCTTCCAGCTCTAATTCTATGAAATCTTTGATGTGGTCAGCCAATACCAGGAACCGGAGACATGACAAAGATGTGGTAACTGAGACTTTGTCCTAAGGCACTGAAATGTGGAGCTCCCCACATCTGACACGTACCCTAGCCACAATATTAACTAAGTTCTCCTTCTGCTTAAATTAGTCAACCACTTCTTGTAAAATTTTCCTCACTGTTTTTTTTTTAATATATACCCACAAAATCCAAGGGGCTGGTCAAAAAATCTTTTTTTTTCCACATCATTAAATAAAAAATAGATTTCCTGGTACTGGATAACAAAATTACTAACTACTATTCTCTCTGTCATGGGCTGAGTGTTGACTACAATCACAGCCTGGTGCTTGGTACCAGGGGGAGGAAACAAAGGAGGAAGCTTAGGAGCTGGTAGCTTGATATAAGGAAAACTCCCTAACAATGGCAGCTATTCCAAAGCAGAATGCATTTCCAGTAGAGGTAGTGAGTTCACCATCGTGGGAGGTCTCCAAACAGAGGCTGAATGGCAATTTGTCAGTGATGCTGTAGAAGACATTGCTTCACAGGACCTGGTTGGAAAAGATGGTCCCTGAGTTGTGGACCTTCCAACTCCAAATTTCTAATTCTCTAACATTTGTATAGGGCTCTATGGATCCCAAAAGCCTTTGCATCACATTCCCATGAGATTTGTAGCTATTAGGCCCCCTGTCAGTGATATGGTCCATCTGGATCTTTTTACAGATGAGGCCATTGAAACTCAGAGAAAGGGAAGTGACTTGCCCAAGGTCACACAGGTAGGAAGAGTCAGGCATCAATACAGATTTCCTTATTTCAAGTCCAGGGGGCTTTCCACCTGTCTTCAAAGAAGAGTGAGAAGGAAATCTATGTAGAAATACTGTGCCTTAAACTATCACTGCTTTAGGGAACTCTTTAAGATGATAAATTGGGAAGAAGTTGCCCATCTGCATTGGCAAAAACAATTTCTTCATATGGAAATTCCCTTTTATCAATGAAATCCCAGATCCCGTCCATATCCCTCTAAGGATTGCAGAGCACACATTCACGGTTAGCCCATTGGATTCCCATGCAACTCTGGGAGATGCTTTTACACCCCGATTTTACAGATGAGGAAATTAATGCTCAGATTGGTTAATGACTTACCCAGACCAAAGTAAGTGTCCAAATCCTGATGCTGGAAGGGAGCTCCTGATTGCAAGTTCCAACATATATCCTACGTACACTTATTGTCTTCCCTTCTAGAATGTAAGCTCCTTGAGGGGAAGGACTTTAAAGGTTGTCCTCGAGTCTCCAGTGACTACTGTGGAGTAGGCATTTACGAAGTGTTTGATGAGTGAATGATTAATAGAACTTGGGTGGGGTTGATCAGGAAAAGTTTCTAGTAGGGAGGTGATCTTAGAGAAGGGTGTTAAGAAAGAAAGGGGGAAAAGTTGGTAGAGAGAAGGACCAGGGTTCCAAGCCAGTAAAGCAGCAATAAGTGATTGATCCAGCAACCCATAGGCACTTAAGTCCCAACTCTTTGCCACATATTATGGTAGGCATGGGTAATATAAATCAGCCAAATCAGCAAGTATTTATTAAGTACCTACTGCATACCAGACACTGTGCTGGGTGCTTGGCTGGATGGGTCACTTGGCTGGTGGGGAGAATCATCATAAGGGCAATAATCAAGTCTTCTCCCCCACACCTGGCCCCTAGCATGGCCTCCCCATCTGTCTGGACCGTCTTCCTGGGCAGGATCCACCACAGCGCTCGCTGGCCTGGTGGGGTGTCCTTCAAGGTCAGCCGCCTGCTCCTTCATCCCTACTATGAGGAGGACAGCCATGACTATGATGTGGCCCTGTTGAAACTGGATCACCCCGTGGTCCGTTCAGCTCTGATCATACCCATCTGTCTGCCTGCCCCATCCCACTTTTTCCAACCTGGCCTCTACTGCTGGATCACAGGCTGGGGGGCACTTCAAGAAGGAGGTAGGTATCTGTCAGGAAGGGGAGGGCCTAAATGGGACCCTCTCTGCTTATATCCATGTGCTGAAGGGTGGGTTTTAAATCCCACCATGTCCTACTCCTAAAGTGACCAGACTAGTAAAAATATGGAGGCCAGAGTGTCATTGGAGCCCAGATTGAGGCCAGAAGGAACCTTAGAGGCCATGGAATCCAACCCCCTTATCTTATACAAAACAGAAACTGAGGCCCAGAGAGGGGAACTCACAGGATCATTCATTCTGAGTTATAAGGCACCTCAAAGGCCATCCAGGCCAAATCCCTCATTTCACAGATAAGGAACCTGAAGCCCAAGGGAGGGTAAGTGATTTTCCTAAGGTCACGCAGGTAATAAATATAAGAGCCAAGACCTGAACCCAGGTCCTCTGCCTCCAACCCTGACCCTCTTTCCCAGTGCCCCTCCAAGATTGGGAGTCCAGAGAAAACTTAAGTGAGGGGAAGTAAGCAAGGTAGGAAACCCCAACGGGGCTTAGCTCCTTCTCACTCCTCTCCCTGATGCCCCACCTGGCAGGTCCCTCCAGCAACACCCTCCAAAAAGTAGACGTGGAGCTGATCCAGCAGGACCTGTGCAATGAAGCTTACCGCTACCAAGTTACCCCTCGGATGCTATGCGCCGGCCATCGCAAGGGCAAGAAGGATGCCTGCCAGGTGACTGATGCCCATGGGATGGGGCCCCTCCACACCAACTCAGGTGCCCACAGGTTCACAGAACCATCGATTTAGAGCTGGCAAGCATCTTAGTGGGATACTAAGCACTGGACTTTGTAATCAAAAGACCTGGGTTTGAATCATTCTTCTGGTACTGCATGAACACAAACAAGTCACTTTCTCTTCTCTGGGTGTCCATTGTGTCATCTGCAAAATGACGATGTTGGAGCAGGTCACCTCTACAATTCAACCCTTAATGTCCAGTCACTTGACTCCCAAGCTAGAGCTCCCCTCCGTTTCCTGATCTGCTCTCCCTCCTGGCAGCAAAAGGGAGGAGAATTAAGGCTTAGGACACCACACTCCCTCACCAGAGATAATCTATTTGATTAGATAGATAGATCTGATGAAGAGAAAGCAGTTCTCCAAATAGCGTCCTAGCAGGGAAGGTTTCCCTAGTGGTCCAGGCAGCGGACCCTTCTCTCTGAACTTTTGATTCCATCTTGTATAAAAGGAAGGGGTTGGATTCTTCCAGCTTTAGACCTAGGATTCTGTGACCTAACCCAACTCCCTCATATTACAGATAAGTGAATTGTCTCCCAGAGAAGTGACTGACCTAAAGTCATTATAGGTAGTATCTGAACTGGGGCTCAAACCCCCAAAATTCTTTGAGTACAAATCCTAATCCCTTTCAACCCTGCCAGGTAGAGTGCAGCCCTGTTTTAATAATATATTTGAAAATATATGACATGCCTACATACACTAAATAATACATATAAAGTGAAAAAAATATATCAAGTCCTCTCTAAATCCCAAAGCATTATATACGTTAACTAGCAGCATTAATCTCCTAACACCAGAACCCATGGGTGATTCTAAGCTAATGCCTCTTCATCCTGATGATCTCTTCCCTCTAGGGTGACTCAGGAGGCCCCTTGGTTTGCAAGGAATCCAGTGGCCGGTGGTTCCTGGCGGGTTTGGTGAGCTGGGGCCTGGGGTGTGGCAGACCCAACTACTTTGGAGTCTACACCAGAATCACGCAGGTGATAGACTGGATGCAACAGACTATGTCCTGAAGATTCTGCATCTGTCTACATCAGCTCTGGGCTGCCTATTGACCTAGAGCCCACTCAAGAGCTCAGAAGCCTTCCTTTGACTGGTTCTGCCTGTCCTCTGTGGAGGGCTGTGGGGGCTTCCCATAGCTGGTGGGAGAACTGGGGCCTTTCCAGAGAGGGGTGGGACTGAGGCCATCTACTTTGTTCTACACCCCTTACTGCTCTGTTCTTTTGGGAGACTCTCCTGACCTGCTTGCTTCCTTGCCCCACCACAAGGAATGCAGAAATGTGACCTGGCTTTGGAATTGACCTGGCCAGGCCTTAGTGACATCTGGGTGGTGAAGGCATCTTCCCTCCAAATGCCAGCAGGCAGCATCCTCTCCAAAGGCCCAGTAGGCTGATGACAATCCCAGCCTTATATTTCCCTTTCCTCTCTTCCTACTTTGGGCCTTGACCCCTCATCAGCACCCCAGCCTGGAATTCTTTGGCAGATCCAACTGAATGGGGATTTTGCTCTGGATGTGCAGCACGGAGAAGCTCAAATTCCAGAGGGTTCCTCTCTGAGATAAGAAAAAGAGTCCCAGAGAGCCTCCTTCCTCTTGGTCAATGTCAAAACCAATAGCTTTCCAAGAACAAGCCCCTGCTTTTGGATGTGACAGGATGGGGGCCTCCATAAGCCTCCTCACTTTGGGGGCAGAGATGCCAGAGGAGTTGGGGATAGGGACTTCACATCCACAACTATTAAAGGAGCTCCAGCTCTCATCCTAACTTTCAGGGATTTTTCACAAGCCAAAGAGGAAAGAGACTTCCCAGCCCTGAAGCTTTCCTCCATCTCCCTGCTCCTCACCTGGACATCTGGCACATCAAACCTTCTCTCTATTCTTCTCCGCCCCTCCAATTCTCACTGTCTCCTTGACCTTACGCCTCACCCTCTGAGACCTAGCCCAGAATAAATCTGATTTAAAAGTCCACTGTGTCCAGTTTTCATCTGACCCCTCTTCTCTCCAAAATTATAGGATCTTAGATAGAACTTAGAGCAAGGTGGAATGGTGGAATGGTATAGCTGATCTTGCTCAGCCTCCTCACTTTATAGAGGATGGAATGTAAACTCCTTGTAGATTTCTTTACTTCTCAGTGCCTAACACATAGACATAACATATAGGTGCTTAATAAATGCTTGTTTAATTGGAAGGAAACTGAGCAGAGGAAAGTGACTCACCCAGGGTCACGCAGGTAGGATTGGAACTCTGGTCTGCTAATTTGAACGTGCCACAACTCCAAAGTAGCCACCTGAGGACCTGAGAAATGCTGGGACAGGATCTGAAATATGTGGATTACCAGTGTTCCCTCTGGCTAGTCTTGGAATGCTTCCCCCTCATTCTTCTGCTTAACAGGAAATCATTGAGGGGACAACCTTAAAACATGGCAGGAGGACCAAACTAATCCTGGGCCTGTGAGCCCTGGCAAACAAGGTCAGGAGCCATGAGCCCAGGTCCCTCCCTCTCCCCCTGCCCCTTCTCTGCCAAAGGAGACACTGGGAAAATGCCCACTCTCCCTGTGGAGTCCAAGGATTACAGAATGGAAAGCTGGGCACGGTGGTACAATGAAAAGGACCCCGGATTTGCAGCCAGAGCCTTCAATCCACTTTTCCACTTTCCTCTGGAGAAACCTTGGGCGAGTTGTTATGCTCTAAACCCTGGTTTCTCCATCTGTCCAATGGAGGAATGGATTAGATGGCATCTGGGGTCTCTCATCCTGCCCTGTGAGGAAAGGGTCCAAGATTCCCCAAGCAATTCAAGAACTGGTATTTGAACCCAGACACTCTTCTCTGTTCTCCCTGCCCTGATCCCTCCCCAGGAGAAAAGAGATTCATAGGAGCCGGAGGTTTCTATCAAGGCTTTATTAACAAGGCTGCATCCAACACAGTTGTGAAGCCCACCACTCAGTCCCCAGGATACAGATGGCCACCTCCCTGGGGTCCAACTGTACATCCCAGTTCTGAGGGTCAGGATGAGGTGCTTGAATTCATCTTCCTTCACCCTCCTTCAGGGGCACCCAAGGTATGCTAACATGATGTCCTTTCTCCCAAATGGAACAGTCTGATGGAGGATGGCAGTCACAGGAGAGAGAGGGGAGTATTGCAGACAGAACCAGAAAAGGGTCAGTGCTCGGCTAAAATCCACAAAGCTGAACTGGTGGGCAGAGGCTGGGTGCTGCAGAGGCTAGCATGGTTCTCCCCCCTACTTTTCTATCACAGGGTGCCACCATGAAAGCCATGAGTGGAAGGGAAGGAAGATGAGGAAAACCCCAGGACAGATCTGTCTTTATTTCTGAGGTTTGTCCCCCATCCAAGTGTCTTCCCATCAAGGCCTGAAACTCCACCATTAACAACCTATTCCTTGGAGGTAAATACCATTGTCTCCCTGAGCAACATTGTTTTGGGGAAAAAAAAGCCAATCCCCTTGGGACAGGCCATGAGAACAGCTTGCATCAATAGTTTCTCTGAGCATTTTCATACATTATCAGTTCATTCCATCCTCACAACAGCCCTGTGAGGTAGGCAAGACAAAGGTTAGCAGCCCCAGTTTACAGGCAAGGAAACTAAAGGCCGGAGTTGTTGTTACTGAGACCATTTTAGAGAGGTTACCTCATACTTTTCCTCCCTGATGAGTGGAACAGAACTGGGAAGGAGTTGGGGGCCCTGAAAACCAAACACTATTTCATCATTCTTCCCAGAGAAAGGGGAGAATGGCCCCTGGTCAGAAGCCTGAATATCTTCCCTCAAGTCACCATTGCTGAAATGTAAAAATCCCCATCTCAATTGCCCCCAGCCCAGTCTGACCAACCAGTGTGAATACATTGCGCCATTTCCGGTGTTGGGGCAGGGGGAGGGAACCAGAGGGAGTGCCTGGAAAGGACAGGGGTGAGGGTTACTGCCGGGGCAATCTGCTTCGGCCCAGGAATGCTGTCACAGGCCACAGTATAAAAATAAAGATTTCAGAACAGAAAACAAAAATTCCCGGAAGATGATCAATGTTCTCACATCTGGGAGCCTCTGGCTTGTAACAGCTAAAAGATAAGAGGGGTTGAGAGATAGAGGATGGGGGGAGGAGTAGGGAGTGGGGACAAGCAGGAGTGAGGGCAAGGAGGAGGGCGCAAGGGGGCCAGGGTGGTGGTAGAGAATAGGAGATAGAAATGGAAAGAGGGAGAGAGAGAAAAGAGAGCAGGTAAGTCACATTCATTGTCTCAGAGAAGCGCAGGTATCAGGCCGAGTACGGAAATGTTGGGGAGACAGGCGGAAAGCTGGGCTAGAGCCCACGAATTACAGCCTCTGCCCCAGGAATGAACGAATGAAGAGGCTGAAGGGAGTTCCTCTCCTACATCCCTCCTCCCTTTCATCGCCCCTCCCCCCATCTCCACCCCCTACCACGGACCTCTTTTCTTATGTAGATCAGGCTCTGGGGCCCCGAGCCCAGGAAAACAACTACCCTTCCAAGTCCGAGGGATGGGAGAAAGCCCCGCCTGTTAGCACTGGGAGTCCTTCCCTTTGCAGATGGAGCTGTAGAATCCCCGAGATGGGAAGCACCTTGCTCACAGTCAAAACTGAGCGGCCAGTGGTCTGGCCAAGAGCAGGGACGCAAGCCCAGGCCTCCCCCCCACCCTCCACCCCCTCACACACCAAGTTCATTGCCTTTCCCACCAGGGATTTAGGACCTTGTCTTCATTCTGTCCAAGGCCTCAGGCTGCCGGCATCAGCGACCCTGAACTGAGAGCAGCCTTATTCTGAGGAGACTGGATAAAGGATCTCATTCTCTCCCCAAGGCAGGACGTTCCAAATGAAGGCCCAATGCCCAGGGCGAGGAGAAGACATGATGATGGTTTCTGGGAAGCTTGTGAGAGGACGCCCCAGACCCGGAGCCAACTGGATTCTTAGGTCTCTCTTCTCACCACTCTCCTTTCTCCTCTCCCTCTTATCTGGGCCCTGACGTCTGGGCAAGTGTGTTCAGGTCTCTACTCCCCCACCCCACCCGCCCAGCCCCACCTTCATTCTCCTCTCATATCTTGAAACCCCAGACCACCATGGAGATACACCGAGAAAAAAAGAAAAAAAAATTTTTAAGTCCCCTCGGGGCGGCTAGATGGAGCAGTGAATAGAGCACCGGCCCTGGAGTCAGGAGGACCTGAGTTCGAATGCGGCCTCAGACACAACACAAAAAACTAGCCGTGTGACCTTGGGCAAATCACTTAACCCCAAATGCCCTACCTTGCCCCCTCCAAAAAGCAAAATAATAATAATAAAAATAAAAGGTCCTTCCAAAAAAAATGCTTAGCTGTCTGTAGTCAAAGGAACAGAAGGTAAACGCCCTTTCTCTCACATCCCCATGGCAGTCCAATCAGGAATTGGGAGCTCAGCAGGAGAGGGAGAGGACAGGAGTAACCGGGCTCAGCCTCAGGCTCCGGAGGATAAGAAGAGGAACCTGAAAGGAGGAGAAGTGACCTGGGGAGAAGGAGGACTCAAGGGGGCACAGTTCACGGAGTAGAGTCCCAAGAGGGAGACTAGAAGAGGAGGCCTGGGCAAAGCCGTGAGACCAGATTCCTCTCTAGAACTTGTGGAAGCAGCCGGGATGAGGAAGACTCGAGTGACAAAATCCAGTAGAGGTGATCTAGTTCAAACCACTTATTGGACAGGTGAGGAAACTGAGGCTCAGAGAGGGAAACAGACATGCCTGAGTCCGTAGGATTCTAGATTCGGATATGGAAAGGACCTTGGAGGTCGTCTAGCCCAACTCCGTCATTTTTCAGAGCCAGGATTGGAACCCAGATGTTCTGACCCCAAATCCCATGCTTTGGGATTACACTGAGCTGCCCTGGACGTCGAGGTTGGAAGAACTCTGCCCTGGGGGAGCACTGATGGAGTGAGCGCCCCTCAGGAGCGGGGAATAGGAAGAGAGGAAACAGGGGCAAGAGGTGAGGGAGAGGAAGCAGGGGGCAGATGAGATCCAGGAGGAGGCGGAAGTGGGTGAAGATGAGATGGACCCTTCAGGAGGAGGAAGAGGAGGAAGCGGAGGAAGATGAGACGGCGAGAAGGGGAGAGAATGAGCAGGATCCCGAGACTGCTGCACTGCAAAAAGAAACAAAAACAAAAGCAAAAGAAGGGATGGTTATGAGCAGCGCCCGGGGCAGGGGCTGAGCTGACGAGGGCTAGTACCCGGCACCCCGCCCCCAGCTCCCAGCACAGCTCGGCGGCTACCTCCGATGGACTCTCACCAGAAGGGACAGGTGGCTTTACGCTCAGGCTTTTACTAAAATCATTTCCTCAGGGGGTTGCTGCACCTTTCTCGTCCGAATCTGCCTCGGGTTCCACCTGCACCTCATCCACCTGCACCACCTCCTCCTCCTCCTCCTCCTCCTCCTCCTCCTCCTGCCGCTCTTCCTCCTCCAGCTCCTCCTCCGTGCTCTGTGTCCCAGCCGGCCGGACCCAGGGAAGAAAGAGTGGAGACACTTGAAATGTGGGCGAGCGCGGCTCCCGATGGCGGGGGCTGCCCCATCTCACGCTCCTAGGGGGAGCCTGCTAAAGCTCCAGGGGGAGGGGAGGCAGGGAGCACAGCTGCCTCTTCTCCCCCCACACCCAGCCTAGACTTGTGGAAGGGGGTCTCTCAGGGTCCGAGAAAAGGGATTAGTCAGAGGGAATCAGAGGATTCTGAGCTGGAAAGGACCTGAGAGGCCACCTAGCCAAACCCCCCCTTTGACAGAGGAGGAAACTGAGGCACAGAGCATCCCAAACTGAAAGGTCATTCAGTCCAATCCTTTCATTTTATGTATAGGGAAACTGAGGTCTAGAAAGGACACAGGACTGGAGAATCCTCATTTTAGAGGAGGAAGGGACTTCAGTCTAGTCCAGCCCCTTTGACAGATGAGCAAACTGAGGCTCAGGGGACTGGCCCACCGTCAGAGAGATGGGGGATCTGAGGTCTTCCAATTCTAAAACAAAGGTGCTTGTCATTCCTCTGACCCACTTCTGTGGGTTCCTGTCTTTAGAATCAAACTGAAATATAGGATTTTGAGATGGGAAGGGACCTTCTGAGTCATCTGAGGAAGAGAAGGAACAAAAGATTCAGAGATAGGGCCAACCAGGCCCCTGGGATTCAAAGAAATTCAGATCCATGGGAAAGGGGTGAGGATTTGAACCGGGGGCCCCTGACCCCAAATCCAGGGCTCTTTCCAGGACAGCCCATCCTTTTATACCTTTCCAGGAGGGGAAGTGGCATGATGTTGTAGGACTGTGGGTGGAGAACTAGCTTCTAAGCCAGAAAGGACCAGATCCTGCCTCTGAATTATACTGGCTGTGTGATCCTGGGCAAATCACTTAACTCTTCAGTGTTCCAGGTAATTCTCTAGGAATATATGTGGCTGATGTGCACGAGTAGGAGGAATTCCTGACCTAATACCAATGCAACAGCAGGTTCATTAAAAATTTATATTTTTTTAGATTTAATAGATTATAATCTATTATATAATCTATTATATTTCATAGAATTCTAATATACAATATACATAGTACATATAGAAATGGTATAAATATTGTAATTTACATACTTATAAATATAATTTATATAATCCTAATAATATATAAATATTAGTTTATATAACCCTAATAATATAAATACAATAATTATAATGAATATATTATTATGTAAATAGTATAATAATTATAATTTATGTAATGCTGTCATTTGGTCATTTTTTAGTTGTATCTGACTCTTCCTGACCCCATTGGGGGTTTTCTTGGCAAAGATACTACCATTTCCTTCTCCAGCTCATTTTACAAATGAGGAAACTGAGCCAAATAGCATTAAATGACTTGTCCAGGATCACACAGCTAGTAAATGTCTGAGGCCAAATTTAAACTCAGGTCTTCCTAACTCCAAGACCAGCATTCCATCCACTGTGCCACCTACCTACTCCTACAAAATTATAACGTAAATATTGTACTATTTTATGTAATGTTATAATATGCAAATATTGTAATAATATAATAAAAATTGGATTTTTCAGATTAATAATAATAACTAGCACTAAAAGCTTTAAGGTTTGCTAAGAATTCTAAAAATATTATCTCATTTGATCTTCATAACAACTTGGGAAGCAGGTGCTATTATTATTGCTTTTTTACCTCTGAGGCAAACAGAGGTTAAGTGACTTGCCCAGGGTCACACAGCTAGTAAGTGTCTGAGACTGCATTTTAATTCAGGTCTTCCTGAGTGTCGATGCAGGGTTCTATTCACTGTCCTATCTCACTCTCCTAGTACTTTAAAAGGTATAGCTTTAAGAGAAGCTAAAGGCATGCATGGGGTAAGAGTGGGGGTTGGTAGAGGAGAATGGGTACCCCATCAACCTTCACACACACACACCCAGGGCTAGAAAGGGACTTGCTCCCCAGACCCCTACTCTGTCTTGCTCCCTCTGTAATAAGGAGACAGAGGGAATCAAAGGAAACCTGGCTTCCTAGTAGACCCGGACATCTGGCGCCCACACCCCTATGCCTAGCGTTCCTTGGCACTGTCCTCAGGAAAGACCCACTCAGAGTTCAAATTCCAGCCCTGCCCTAGCTTAGCACCTTAACAGTCACACAGTGGGCACTTGATAAATGCTTTTCCCTCTGTGACCTGAGCTTTCCTCATCTGGAAAATAAAGGATGTGTGGGGTAGATTAAGGTGATTTCTATGGATCCATCTAACTAGGGTCAAAATCCCAGAGGCCTAGAGTCCTTCAGGCAGCAAGGGCCTCAGAGGTCCATCTGAACCATCTAACCTAGAAGCATGCTGGTCAATGTTAGGGTGATGGGGACAGTTAGCATTAATAACACTTCCCCGTCACTCTCTTACGTCTGGACAACTAACAAATTATAAACCGAGCCCTGATGGGTAGCATTTCTGGATTTTTGAGGTGAAAATGCTCCAGCTCTGATCTAATGAGATCCTCACATTTTACACAGAAGGAAACCGAGAACCCAGAAAGGAATGGAACTTTCCAAGGTCACCTGAAGAGCAAGTAGCAGAAGTCAACCCAAGCCCTGGTTCTCTGCCCCTGGCTTCAAGTTTTCACCGTTGCTTCATATCCCTTTTCCCACTTTGTGTCTCAGCAGGCACTAGAGAGTGGTAGATGGTGCAAAATTTAGAGTCAGGAAGGCCTGGGTTCAAATCCCTCCTCAGACATTTACTAGCTGTGTGACACCAGGCAAGTTACATCCTCTCCCTGGGCCTCAGTTTCCTCATCTGTAAAATGAGGGGGTTAAATTAGATAAAGGACTCTTAGACTTTCTGTGTGTCATGGACCCGTTTGACATTCCAGTGACATATACGGGCCCCTTCTCAGAGTGATGTTTTGAAATGCATAAAATACATAAAATTACAAGGGAATCCAATTATACTGATATTTGGTGTTCAAAATATTTTTTTAAAAACATATTCACAGACCCTGAGTTAACCTGGACTAGATGGCCTCAGAGGTCCCTTCCAGCTCAAGATCCGTGATCCTATTATATTCCCTTAGCCTTAGTTTCCTCATCTGTAAAATGGGAGGGTGGGGTAATTGCATTTAGAGGGCCTCTAAGTTAAATGCTAGATCTACATCTGTGATCCTCCATTCATCCTCTGACAGATCTCCCCACCTCCCCCAAGGATGGAGAATTCACTACTTCACAAAACATCTCATTCTACTGAAGACAGTTCTAATTTATTAGAACCAATAAACTGGTAGGCACATACTTGCCAAGGCTTTAGAAAGCACAAAGGACATTACTGCAAGGGAGCATGGGAGAGATTACAACAGGGGCAGACGGACAGACAAAAGACCTCTACTTCATAGGAGACCAGGCCACCAACAGGAAGAGCACACAGCCATCTCCCTCCTTCCAAAACTCCTTCCCTTACTAAGACTCTGTTTTAGACATGAAAGGGTCAGCCTGTCTTCCCACTGGAATTTATCCACCCTTATACACCATCTCAATTCATCCTTTTTATCTCTGACACTGTTCCCCCCACCCTCCAAATCCAGACAAATGCCACCACCAGCCAGAGGCTTCCAGAAAAAGTCAGATGGCCTCTTGGGTTCAGCCTCTAGGGCTAGCTGGAGAGCCACACAAAAGCTTGGACCCAGCAGAGAGGAGGAAGCTGTTTCTATCATGAAGAAGAAGGGCTGGCAGGTGCTCATGCTGGGATGAGGCAAAGGCCTCCCTGGCCAGCTAGCACTTCCCTGAGGGTCCATTTAATGTCACCCAACCAGCAGAGGCTGCTTAGGAATGGAAAAGACTCAATTATTCAGATGCTAGTTCACTCCTGACAGACTCTGAACCCCTCACCTAAGAAGCTACAGCTAGGCCAAGGAGATCTTTGTGGTGATGATAAGACTATCTTCATAGGCTTTCATCCATCAAACAGAACCAGAAAATGCAAGGGACCAAAATCTAATAAAGAAACTGAGAGCTGAAATGATTGGCAATTAGAAGGAGAAAGGGAATGAAAACCCACCTCTACTGAGTACTCAGAGTCCTGAGTCAAGACCAAGACCAGTCCATAATGCCATGTCTCCTTGTGGCCAGAGTCCAGCACCACCATGTACCAGGCCGCATCAAATTTCCTGGTGTGTGAACTTAAGGGTCCCTAAGGTCCCTTCTAAATCTAAGCCCTGGGAGCCTATCACTCAGCCCAGAAAAGGAGTCTACATTCACCATAACCTTTGTAAAACCTACCCAAGCTTCCATCCAACAACTACCCTTTATTGAGCCTGCTTAATTTGGATGTGCTCACAGACAGGAGCACAGCATGGAATGAGATGGCTGTGACTATGGAGCATTATGGATGTCAGAGCAGGAAGGGTGAAGACAGAAGAAACAAGAATGGCAAGCTAGGAGAAGAGGAAGAGAAGGAGAAACTTGGTGGGCCAGAGAGAGTCAACCTGTAAAATGGGTCTCACCTTGGCTTTCCGGCTGGGTTCTGAACTCAGTCCATTGGGAGAGTTGTATAGCTCCTTGGAGACAACACACAAGAATTCTGCCTGGTCCTCATTCCCATAATTATAAGAGGACCCGATGTTCACTAGCTAGGAAGGAAGAGCATGGAAAAGTTTCAGGTAATGATAACAATGAGACTGCCCCTACCAATTCTAAATCATATTATTATTTCTTATCCCACACAACTCATCAAGATCAGTAGTACAAGTGTCATTACACTCCATTGTAAGCTTTCCCTTCTCAAAATCTTCATAACACTTTTTTCTAGGCCTTGCTTTTAGCATACTCTACTTTCCATCATATCTGTCTATCTATCCACCTATCTATCCATTCATCTATATCTATCTAGTCATCCTATTTATCTCTCAATCTATCATTCATTCATCCATCTATATATCTATCCATCATCTATATATCTACCCATCATTTATATATCTATCCACTCATCTATCACTCTATCATCTATTTGTCTATTATATATATATATATATATATCATATTCATTCATCTATCTTTCCATCTATCCTATTTATCCATCTATCCATCAATCATCTATCTAGCCATTCATCCATTCCTCCATCTAGTCATTCGTCTACCCATTTATCTAGCCATTCACCTATCATCTATATATTCATTCATCTATCACCCATCTCATCTATCTCTCTCCCTTTCTCTCTCTCATATTCCCCAAGTTGACTGTAAACTCTGTGAGGGCAGTTTCAAGTCTTTCTGTTCAATTCCTAAAAATGCATATTCTACACGTCACCCACCTCCATTTTGCCCAATGTCTCTCCCCAGCCCTGCTGTACCTGCTCAAACCTCCAACCATCAGACATGGTGGAGACCATCTGAGTGAGTTCTTCCTCTTGACATTG
Organism: Pseudochirops corinnae; assembly: GCA_028646515.1. Taxonomy (NCBI): domain Eukaryota; kingdom Metazoa; phylum Chordata; class Mammalia; order Diprotodontia; family Pseudocheiridae; genus Pseudochirops; species Pseudochirops corinnae. The sequence goes on from CM053585.1 coordinate 381,777,528, forward strand.
CAGTACTCGGTACACATGCTTAGGGGGCACCTGAGGGAGAGAAGAAGCAGATGTTAATGATAATATGGGATGGCACAGACAGAGATAGAGGTAGATAATTCTTGCCTAGGGGAAGAAGAACATGGAGTAAGACAGCACAATGCAAAAGAAAGAAGGGGGATTTGGAGAGGGTTCAAATTCCTCTTATTACTTGTATGGCCTTAGGCAAGTTGCTGACCTCTTAGCCTTGGTTTCCTCATCTGTAAAATAAGGAGATTGAAACAGATGGCCTCTGAGGTCTCTTCTAGCTCACAGTCTATGTTTCTATAAACATATAAAATGCAGCTTCAAAATACCTGCACCACAGATGTGTTATGAGGCTCAGGGGAGATTATGAATGTAAAAGCACTTTGCAGACCTCATAGCACTAAGTAAATGTCAGCCATTATTAGTGCCATCATCAACATGGTGGCCATCCTCTCAGTTATTGTAACAATTATGTGTAGCAGGTGGCCCATTGTTCCCATTTTCTAGATGGAGAAGCTGAGGCCTAGATAGGGCAGTGAGTTGCCCAAGGTCACAGAGCCCAAGGTCCTGGCTGAGCCAGGCTGAGAGTCAGGATCTGACTCCCAATCCAGTGTCCACGAGAGGTGTTTTGGACATTGTTCCTAAAAGCATTTTACAATAGTCTTCCCAAAGAAGAATAATGCCTTTTTCCAGTGACTCTCTGCCTTCCAAATGAAACCCTGGGGCCAGAGGTTGCTTCCAATTTCCTTCAACCTCTATCTCTCCTATAGAGAGACTTGGGCTCATTTCTTTCCTCCCAGGAGCCATCTTGGATCTAGCAGGATCTAACAGACCATCCAATCTCGCCCCTCTATTTCACAAATTAGGAAACTGAGGCCCAGAGCATTACTTGGTTTAGCATTCTCAGATGTGCCCACTAGCACACATTCCACTGTAGCAGGATATTTCTTACTATCCTTCTCCCCCCTTCCCTCATTCTGTCTCTGAGGTCCAAGGGTTGCTTCTGCTCCTTCCTCAAGGCAGAGAATAATATTATAATGATTACATTCTAGATTCATAGTCAGAGAGCTAGAGATCATTCCAGTTAAGTCCCTCCATTTGACAGTTGAGGAAACTGAGGCCCAGGAAGGTTAATTAACTTGCCAAAGGTCTCACATGAGATCATGGCTCTAGAGCTGACATCTAGGGATGTCAGAAGTCATCCAACTCCCTGTTCTAAAGATGAGGGAATTGAGGCACACTAGAAGTGACTTGACTAAGGCCACACTATCTAGAGGCAGATTGAGAGCTCAAACCCAGATCTCCCATGGCCAAGTCTAGGCTATGCTTTCTTTACTTCCAAAGCACATGGTCCCATCTAGGAGAAGCAGGAATTTTTGTCTTCTTATCCTCAATGCCCAACCCAGAATGAAAGGATCTACCATATTATTCTCATATTCAGAGGAGGTTGCCTGTGAAACAGCTGTTATTATAGCAACTCCTCTTAACCCAGTGCCTTCCCTCTGGAATTAGTTCCTATTTATCCTGCATATGGTTTGTTCTGTATATATTTGTCTGCATGTTGTCTCCCCTATTAGATTGTAAGCTCCTTGAGGGCAGGGACTGTCTTTGGCCTTTTTTCGGTATCCATAGTGCCTAGCACACAGTAAGTCCTTAATAAATGTTTATTGATTGATTGACTCAAGCTTTACCTGTGGGGACTTTGGTGAAAGTCAAATCAGGACTAGATTTGAGCCCAATTTCCTGGCTCCCAAGCCAAGGGCCTTTCGTTTTCTGGAAACTCGGCTCCTCTGGATATACCAAGGCTCTCCCAAAGCCCATTAAAAGCTGGCTTTTCATCCCAAAGATGGACAACTTAAGCATTTTAATAGGAATCACACACATTTTAGGTCCTCCTCCTTTCCATCTATCTCTTCCCTTTACCTACCTGGGTCACCGTGTAATCCTTCTCCTCTAGTCGGTCTTTGATGATTCGAATCAAGGGGCCTATGTTATAGAATTCAGCTTCCTCTAGGACCCCTGGAAGAAGAAATGACAGTGATCAGTGACTGTTGCCCTAATTTTCCTTCCCAGGGGAGTCATGGCAGTCTGGAATATTTTTTTTAAATGAAGAAAATAAAATACATAAGATTACAGAAGAAAGCAAGTATATTGGAATATAGTTATTCAAATATTAAAAAACAAAAAGTTCACAGACCCCAGGTTCTATAGTCAGAGAGGTCTGGGTTCAAATCCCATACCTGTGTGACTTTGAGTAAGTCATATCTCCTCTGTGACCTCAATTCTCTCCTTTGTAAAAGGACAGAGGTAGATTTGATAGTCTTTCTGAGGTTTTTTCTAGCTCTGGCTTCCAAGATCCTCAGACGAGTCACATTTCTTAACAGCCCCCCCTCAACCCCCACCTCACCCCCACCCCATGAGGCTGGCAGTGCAAGAATTAGCCCCATTTTCCTACAGGAAAACAGAAGGGAAGGGGATAAGTGGGAGGGCGATAGACTGGGGAAAGGGATCATCAGAAGGCATGCCATCTCCGGGTGGGGTGAAGGGGAAAGATGGGGAGAAAATCTAGAACTCTAAATCTTGTGGAAATGAATGTTGAAAACTAAAAATAAATTAATTTTACAAATAGTTATCCCCATTACACAGATAAGGAAACTAAGGGTCAGACAAATGAAGGGGAAAATGGGAAGTTTTTCAGCTAGTAAGTTGCAAGGCCCAGACACAGAATCTCGGCATTAGAAGGATTGCCCACGTTCATTCAGCTCATCCCCAAACTGAATAGGAAGCCTCCTTATAATGTCTTTGACAATGGTCACCAGCTCCCTCTTAAAAGATCTCTAGTGATAAAAGATAGGGCCTCTTTCCACCTCCTATCCCAGGATAAAGGAGACTGGGCACTGGGGCCCCATTCAGAGCCTTCTCCACCCTAGAGTGTGGTTCAGCAGCGGTAACTCCTTCCTGCCCGGAGATGGAGTCCCAGCGGGTTCTCTCTGGGCTGAGACAGAGAGGTTGGAGACTGCCCCAGGCAATTGCCCCCAGGAGCCCAGAGCCTTGTAAACAGGGGTTGGCATTTTCTCCCTCTGAGATTAGTATGTGCATCCCAATCCTCACTCACAGGCAGTGTGTCTGCATACGTGTGTGCACAGGGGCCACTTATGGCAAGGAAGATTCCTAGATCTAGTGCTGGGAGGGACCTCAGGAGCCAACTAGTTCGACCTCCTCATTTTACAGATGGGGAAACTGAGGCCCAGAGAAACTAAGTGCCTTGCTCGAGATCACAAAGCTAGCAAGTAGAAAAGTCAAGATCTGAACCTGGGTTCTATGCCTCTAAATCCAGGAAGGAAGCAGGGGAGGAATGCTGTATTTATAGTCAAAAGCCTGGTGTTCAAATCTACCTCTGCTACTTATTACAGAGCAGCTAGGCTGCTGGCTTTGGAGTCAGGAAGATGTGAATTCAAATCCTGCCTTAGACACTTAATAACTGGATGATTTTGGATAAGTCATTGAACCACTATCTGCCTCAGTTTCCCCACCTGTAAAAGAGGATAATAACAGGACCTATCTCACAGGGTTGTTGTAAAGCTCAGACGAGAATATATATATAAAGTGCTTTGGAAATCTCAAAGTACTAGATAAATGCTAGCTCTTATTACATGTGACTGTGGTCAGGTCACTTATCTGCCTATGCCTCAGTTTCATCCTCTCTAAAACAGAGAGTTGGACTATATGGAGTCTAAACTCCTCATTACTTTTAAATCGGGGATTTTATCTGGAACTCCATGGATAGATTTCAGAGGGCCTGTGAACTTAAGATGGAGAAAAAAACTTTGCATCTTTATTTTCATTGACTTCTAACTTAAATGTAGCATTTCATTCAATTATTTAAAAGCATTATTTTCAGAGGAGGTCTGTGAGTTTCATCAGGGGTCCATAAAAGGTTAAAAACCCCTGTTCTAAAGCCTAAAAAAAAAAAAATCATATCTATGGGCCTCAGTTTCCTCATCTGTCAAAAGAGGAATCTAGACTAGAAAACCTAGAAAGTGCCTGAGTCTTAAGATTTTGGAAGAGGAGACTGATACTTACTAGCTCCGTGACCTTGGACATGTCACTCATTCCCCTGGGTCTCATATACCTTCTCTTTCAAAAGAGGGCATCAGACTTGAAGGCCTCTGAGGTCCTGTCCAGTGGGAGAGCCATGATCCAATCCACCCCAAAACATCATTGTCTACTGTGTGTAGGGCTCCTAGCCCTTTTCTTTAAGGAACATAATATATAGTCAGGGAAGGGCCAATTTACCCAAATAATGACAAGGGCAGGCAAGATTCAGAACAAAAGGGAGGCAGGGAGTCAATCACTGCCCCACCCCAGAATTCAAATCAAGTCCTAAAGCAACAGAGAAATTGGAGGGAAAAGAGAACTCTTCCACCACGCCCATCACCCCCTTCCCCGCCCATTCCTCTAGCCCAGGTGACCCCCTGGCTGGGGTCCAGCTCCATCACTTGCCTTCCCAGCAAGGCATGGGAAGAAGCTGTCTGACAAGGCAGAAGCTTGCAGGCCTCTTAGGCGCCTCTCTTTGTGGCTGGCCTCTCATTCCCCAGACAGTGCCAGGCCTCAGGGCCCTGGGGCTCCTGGGAGTACCGTCATGGCAGCTTCATCTGGGGTGAGGCTCCTTCTGAGACCGAAGTGAACAAGGCCAGGCCCAGGCTTCCTCCAAGGCCCCCAGGCTCACAGGGATCTAAAGCGTGAAGGGCATTCAAGATCACTTTTGACAGATGAGGATGGCCAGGTGAGAGTGTCTGAGGACCTGGTTTCAGATTTCACCAATGCTGCTTCCTATCTGCGTAATCACTTCACCTCCACAAGCTTGTGATTCCTTACCAATAAAAGGAGAAGGTTGGCCTGTGCTATCCAAGTCCCTTTGAGCTCTAGAAATAGGACCCTGAAATCAGATCAGAGAGGCTCACCCAGGGAAGCAATACCAGGATTTGAACTCTTGACCCTTCTAGGGGACGATGGATCCCCTGGGTTGCCAAAGGTTCCAACAGACACTAGGGTGAGTGGGTACCAAATTTAGGGGGCACAAAGGATGCTTATAGTCCTCTGGTCAGCTATTTCCCTTCTCCTTCCCCAGCAGGAGCCCCATGGTCCCCTACAGGGCAACATCTCATCCTGGAAAATATCTTTCATTTACTTGTCTAATGTGAGGTATATGCAAGCCGAGGTACAAAAATCCCTAGTTATAGCTCTGGGGTCCCAAGGCCAATTGATACAGCAGTGGCCCAGGAGCAAGAATTTATGGGAGAAAAGAAGAACAGGAAATAATTCTGGACTACTGGAAACATACCCTCTTCAGCCATATCCTTGTCCAAAACGAGCTTGCCATGACGAAGGAAATTCAGGATTGGGCCAAAGTAGGTGGGATCCCGGTCTATGAGATATGCCCCTGTTTCATCCTAGGGGACAGAAAGATGTGATGAGGAAAGTAAGTGGCCTCCTTCCCACCTCCATGATTCTCCAACTCCCTCTGCCCCCTGAAAGTGCTATTAAAAGAGTGACATGATCGTGGGCACACTGATACACTCACACTCACACGTGAATATGCACACACACACATTTACACACTCTCAGACATACACATGTGAACATGCACATACATACCCATGCATACACTCTCTCTCACACACACACACACACAAAAAAAACACTGTGGTACAGTGGGAAGTCAGATTCAATCCTAAATCCACAGGCACATAATTGCTCCTCTCTGGGGCTCAGCAGCCTTATTTGTCAAGTGGAGAACAAGGTCTAGATCATTTCTCAGGTCCTTTTCAGCTCTAGGACCCAGGATTCTGGGCATCAGGAATCATATCTTACTGGTTTGTGTAATACCCAGTGCCCAGACTAGGTCTCTGCACAGAGTATATCTCAGTTCCCCATCTGCAAAGTCCAGCCAGCAAGCATTTTTAAATGCCTCCCCTATGCCAAGGACTGTGCGAAGATACAAGAAAAGGCAAAAGACAGACCGCCCTCAGGGAGCGCTCAGTCTGATGGAGGAGACAACATTGCAGCCAAGCTCCAGACAGGACAAAGTGGAGCTGATCAGAGAGGAAAAACATTGGCATGGAGGCTGCCCGGAAAGGCCTCTTCCAGAAGGTGAGAGCAGAGCTGACGCTTTGAAGAAGACAGGGAAGCCAGGGGGTGGGGGTGAAGAGGCTGGGCATTGCAGCTGTGGGGGACAGCCAGAGAAAACAGTCAGAGGCAGATGGAGTGTCCAGGTGGACATCACTGGATTGCACACTGGGGAGGGAAGTGTAAGAAGAACGGCAAGGTAGGAAGGGGCCGGATCATGAAGGGCTCAAAAAGTCAAACAAAAGCTAGTGTGGTAGCAGCGTCAGAGTAGAATGGGATGGATATGAGAGTGAGGAAGGAGTCTAGGATGACATTTTTCACTGGGAAGCCCAGGGAAGGCAGAAGTATTGAAAGTGGGGGCTTGAAAGGCACCTTTAGAACTCACTGATTCCAGCTTCCTCATTTTATATTTGAAGGAAACCGAGACCAGTATGTGACTTGCTCAAGGTCACACAGTACATGAAAGAGGCAGGATTTTTCCATAACTTCCATCCCCAGGGGGAAGGCTGCTTCCTGATACCCTGTATCTGTCATTTCCCTTTACTCACCTACATATTCTTTATTACACTGGAGCTCCAAGGTGGATACAGGAGGCATTAGCATGGGGTGTTTAAGCTTTAAAGCTTAAAACCACACTAAGACTTTTGGGACACCCTGCATTTCCATTTTACAGAGGAGGAAGAAGAAACATAGAGGTTGATTTGCTCAAGGTCACCGAAATGATCATCTCCTTTGCCTGGACCAAGGCCCAGATGTTCTGGTTCCTCCTGGTCCCTGGTTTTTTCCACTTTCCCCTGTAGGGCAGATGTAGTTTCAAACTCCTGGCTCTGCTACTAATTATCCATGTAATCTTGGGCAGGCCATTTTCCCAAGGGAGGACTCAGTTTCCACTTCTGTAAAACTGAGAGAGGTGAGTGGCTTGGATAATCTCATCCAGAGCTGGAAGGGGCCTCAGAGATGAGGGAGTGCAATCCCCTCCAGAATGGGAAAGAGGTCCAGGCAGATGATGAAGTGACTTGCATAGGCATCAGCTCCATGATAAGTCTCAGAGGTGGAATTCGAACTCACGACCCCAACTCCAGAGCTAATGCTCTTTAAAGATCCTTTCCCGATTCGGATCCCATCACTGAAGCCTTCCTTACTCCATCTTTTGCCCGAGATCTGCAGTAGAGCAGCTCACTGGCCCAGGCTGACTCCTCCTCCGCATTCCTCCCCCCCTACAAAAACTAGGGAGAGCCAAGCTCAGGCATTTGTGAGTTGGTGGGTGAACTGGGAAGGCCAGAAAGGGGCCAGCGCGCACCCCCGCCCCTTCCCACACACACTTACTCACTTTTTCACTCAGTACCTCCCTCCCAACAGCTCTGGGAGAGAGAAGGGGAGGAGGGGGTGGGGGTGGGGGGCGGCTGGCGGAGGGAGGAAAAGAAGAAGGAAACAGCTTGAAGAGGAATGAGTTGCTTTCTCCCAAATGGTTTGGGGCCTCCTGCCAGCGACAGGGTTGCCATGGAGAAGGAAATAGCATGCCACTTCCCCCAACCCCCACCCCAGCCCCCGGCCTTGACTTCCCAACGATTCCCCGCCTCCGGTTTCAAGTGAAAAGGAAGGGAGGAAGGGTTATATTATTGTCCTGGGTAGATAGGTGGGTGGCAAATGGAGAAGGGGAGGCTCCCAGCTGTGGACAGAGGGGGCAGAAAGGAGGCGCCTCCACATACACATACACACACACACACACACACACACACACACACACACACGTTCACCTAAGCACATTCACAGAGGGGCGCCCCCACCGCAAGCAGCGCCCGGACCCGCAGCCCCGCTGGCCCAACCTTACCCGGTCTGACTGCAGCTCCTCCCCCTGGCAAAGACGGCTCAGGAAGGACTTCTGCTCGCGGCACAGCGTCTGCCGGGTGGTCAAGAAGATCGTGCCCCCCACGTTGAGCCTGACCCACTTGCTCCAACTGCCTGGGGCTCGGGCCGCGGTTCCCCCGAGACCCGGGCCGCTCGCAGGGATCACAGGCGGCCCGTGGGGCCCCCGGTCCCGGTCTGCCGCCTGCACTTCCCCACCCGCTTCCATCCTCATCTCTCTGTGCTCCTTTTCTGTATCCCTCCCCCTGCAGCCCAAGTGGAGGAGGCCTGGGCAGGTGTTGGGCGCTGGAGGATGCTGGGAGCTGTAGTTTGCTGGAGACACACAGAGCGAGGGGTGCTGAATTGGCTGGGCCTGGGAGAGGTGGAAGCAGGGAGTGGGGCGAGGAGGGATGTCCAAGGGGCCCTGATCCATGCCTCCCCCACCTCATCCAGTTTTCTGTCTGCTGTAGGGTCGGGGTCTTCATGCCTGCCTCTTGGGCATCCCCATTTGTGATGGACACATGCCAACCAATCCCCCACCTCACCCAGGGCTCAAAGTCAGATTCCCAAAGATGATCTCTACACTGAGTCCCTGAAGTCTTCCCTAAGAGACAGACGTTTCTCCCACCCACCCAAAAGAACAATTGTCCAAAGAAAGTATCCCTTTACATTAGCCCTCTCACCTAATTTGGCAATCTACTTTTTTAGTTTCATCATTATCTTAAAAAAACAACAACAACACAGACACATACAACATTACGTTGATGGCATCAGTGGAATTTTTTAATTTGGCTGAAACATTTCTACTTTCCCCAGGCTGAGTGTGCAGCAAATCACCTTCAGGCCATACCAGGGAATGGCTGGATGGAGTCTTCAGCCTCTGTGCCAGGCAGCTCCTGGCAAGTAAAGGCAGAGATGAAATCACAGAAAGAAAGAGCTGGAAAGGACATTGTAGACACAATACAAGATGATAAAATGTTAAAGCTGGCAGGAGCCTTAAGATAGATAATGTTCGATTCACTTGAGAATAAAGCAGTTAGAACATAAAATGTAGAATGTTACTCCATGATGGAATTGTTACATCATAGAATGCAGAATGTTACCAAGGACCTTAGAACACTGGATAGGACAACATGGAACAGAACGTTACATGTAGAAGAAATCTTAGAACACAGCTGGGGAAATGTTCAAAATAGAGGGTGTTTTAAAAGGTAAAAAAAAAAAATAGAATCTTCTCCAAAGCTCCTTGGAGGCATGCTATGAAAGGAGGAAAAGCCTGACCTTCTTAGGATGATGTTAGACCATTACATTACATCATGGTGCTTGAGCTGTGTGTTTTTGGAAGGAGGGCAAAGAGGGCCAGCATTTCCTGATACTCCAGCCTCCAAGAAGAAGGTACATCAGAGCATTGGGCACAAGATGATCAGCTTGGCCTATCCAGTGGTGTTGGGTTTCACACCAAGGAGGAATATATTTCTCTGTTCTATTTGAGCTATTGAAATTTTGTATGAGACTGACATTGAAATGGGAGCATTATAGTTCTTCAGAACCATAATGATCTCCAAAAGAAAGGAGAATGATACACTGACTGAGGTGTTTGAGGTGCATCAGAGGTGTGCTGAGCCATGTCTCATTTTAACATGTTCTTGAAGTACCATAGCATTGAAGGAAATTTAGTGAATAGCCCAACTTTGACAACTCACTAGGGAAGTAATGATCAAATCACACTAATCCTCCATGCAAAAGTTGCACAAAAGTCTTATGGAAGTGAAAAAAGGATTTTTTGTTCCTCTCATTGTGGATATCTTATGAGCAGTGGACAGAAGGGGAGGGGGGAGCAGATGGAGTATGATGGTTCTTCTGAACAAGAATCTCAACCATGTGCATTTATTGGAACAGGAGCTAGAAAGGAAGAAAGGCAGCAGTTGTACTTGGAAGGAAAGAATTATTGCACAGCCAAAACACCATATATATCTGATTCAGACAAGTGAAAGCATTTCATGTTATCTGTAAAAATGTTCTGTGGCAGGACTGGGGAACCTGTAGCCTCAAGGTCATATGAAGCTCTCTATGTCCTTAAGTGTGGCCCTTTGACTGAATCCAATAAGACATGGATGGAAGGAACCTTAGAACAAAATGTCACAGCTGGGAGGAGTATCAGAAGAGGGCATATTCTAATGAAAAACAGAATCATACACTCTTAAGAGACTTTAGAACACAGGATTTTATCGCATAGACTGTTAGAGTGGAAAGGAGCTTTAGAACATACCATCTTAGATCGGAAAGAGACCTTTGCAACATCCAAACCAAAGTGAGACCGTGGTCTATGGGGGAAAGAACACAGGCTTCGAAGTCAGAAGACTGGCCCATGTGTGAAGGATGACCTAACTGTTTAATAGCTTTGTGGCCGTAAGCAATTTCCCTATCCTCTCTGCCTCTCACTTCCCTCATCAATGGAGATAACACGATACCCTTCTAGGCGCCGTGAGAAAAGGCCTATTGAAAAATGAGCCATCTTTATCTCTGAGATTTCTTCCAGCTCAGAATCTCATGGGAACCTATGAGAAACTGAAACAGAGGTCAAGTGACCCACCCGCTGGCCCACATAGCTATTAAGTGACTCGGCAGGGACTGATACCCAGGTGTTTGGGTTCCAGCTCCCAGCCTCTTTCCTCTACATGAGCTGCTCTTTTAGGGAAGAGAGCAAAGAATGGTCAGAAAGTCTTCATTCATTCCAGCTATAGCTCCCTCCTTCTCAGACTTGCTTCAATACCCTGGCGGAATCCTTCTTTCTAACTGAAAATATCTGTTGGGAAGAAAAAATAACAGAGGATATTAATAGCTAGCATTTACAGAATGTTTAGGGGTTACAAAGCACAGATGTTATCTTTTTTTTTTATCCTCCCAATACCCTGGGTGGGAGATGCTATTATTATACCCATTTTACAGATGAGAGAATTGAGACTGAGATTAAATGACTTCACCAGGACCACACAACTGGCAAGTGTCTGAGGTAGGATTTGAAGACAGGACTCTAAAGCAAGTGCTCTGTCCACAGTGCTAGCCAGCTGCATGATGCTAGGAAGCGTTGACAAATTGGATGAGAGATCCAGAAAGGGCAAGGTGATTTGCCCAAATCCCCCATCCCCTGTTGGAGAAAGGAATAGTGGTAAAGTAATTTCTTAGTGAGGAAAAAAAGGGTTGTTCTGAACAGGGAAAGTGTGTGACTTTAAACGGAGAGAGGTGTCCATCCAAGAGCAGAGTGGGAACCGGGACTAGGCCAGTCAGGAGTTGCCTGGAAAGCAGCAGGTTGGGGGGAGGGGGGGAAGTGTTGAGCGCAACAAGGGGGTACACTTGAATGCACACACTGTTAGATCTGAAAAATGCCCCTCCCTCTGACTGCTAGGCATTTATTTAGGCATCACAGCAAAGGCACAAAACCTCAGATAAACAGATAGTCACGTGGAAGAGCCATTGTTTTTGTACATTGGCCTGGACAGATGCCTGATCTCAGCCAGTAGAGGGGGAAATGGATTGGTTCCTAAATGATCTTGGTCAAGTCTCTTTCCCTCTCTTGGTCTTCAGTCTCCTCACCTGTAAAATAAGAGGATTGGACCAGATGATTGCTTAGGTTCCTCCCAGCTCTGCTATTCCCTGTTGGGAAGTCTCCTTGTCCTCAGCTCTGACGTTCCCTGTTCTAAGGTCTCTTCTAGTTCTGACGTTCTATGTTCTAAGTGTGTCCCCCCCCCCCCACCTCCGCAGCTCTGCCATTCCCTACTCTAAGACCCCTCTACCTCTGACATTCTTTGTTCTAAAGCATTGGCATAATAATGAAGATAACACTAGCTAACACAGAGGGCTTTAAAACTTGTCAAGTACTTTCCATGTATTATCTGATCTTCACAACAACCCTGTGAAATAGATGCTGTTATTACCCCCTTTTTATAGATGGGAAAACAGACCAAGAGAAGCTGGCAGAATCACGCAGCTAGGAAGCATCTTAGGCAGGATTTGAATGTGAGTGCTCCTGACTCTATGACCTGGGTCTATGATTCTCTGTTTCTCTATAAAATCAGAGGAGCAGATTCTTTACTAATACAGACTTCCTAAAATAATTCTCAATCCCACCTCTTGTCTGCTGACTCAGTGTAGACTCTAACTTCTATGGCCCATATAGACTCTAAATTCTGTGCTCTTGTGATCCTATGATCTCTAATGATCTTTCTAATTCTAAATTCCATAATCAAGTGACAAACTGGGAACAAATGGATGTTGGAAATTAGTCCCTGGAGGAGGGAGTTATGAACCCTTGCACCAGAGAAGAATGCTGAGTATGTGCTCAAGAAAGGACTTCCAGGTCCCAAAGTTCCAGGAGTCATCAGTAACCTCTCTGTCACATGTGTATCCTAAGGTGAACCATTACCATTTTGCTTTAAGTTAGTGACTCTTCCTGTGAATCTCTATGTATTTGTTGGAGAGTTTGCCCCAGGACTTAGGGCAAGGAAAGTTTATACCAACCATTCTTGTTATATACTTTCTTAGTAAATACCTTTTCTTTTTTTTTTCTTTTAAACTTTTATTTTAGTTTACATCATTCGTTTCCACAAGATTTTGTTACAAATTTTCTCTCCATCTTTCCCCTACCCACCGTCCCAAAACAGCCATCCCATTGTATAACCCCTCTCCCAATCTATTCTCTCCTATGTCCTCCCCTACCACCCCTCTGACTTTCTGGTAGGGCAGGATGGATCCCCCAACCACAGTGCCTGTGTATCTCAAGTTCCAGTTGGATGTAGTTAATAATGATAATAATAATAATTGTGTATATATATATATATATACATATATATATATGTAAATACCTTTTTTAAAGTACTGAGTTTAGTGACTGATTCTTAATGGGAAGTGCTCTGATGAGGGCTTGTGAGAGTTATTAGAGATAATAATACCTTGTGAGAGGTATTAGAAATCTAGCTCTTCAGGGTGACCCCTATGACCCTCTAAAATTGAGGCAGAAGTCAGGCAACTCTCTAGGGATCCCAAACTGTGAATGTGACTATAGTTTGGAGCAGTGGTTCTCAACCTTCCTAATGCTGTGACTCTTTAATACAGTTCCTCAAATTGTGGTGACCCCCAACCATAAAATTATTTTCATTGCTACTTCATAACTGTAATTTTGCTACTGTTATGAATCGTAGTATAAATATCTGACATGCAGGATGTATTTAAATTGAACATAACCCACAGGTTGAGAACCGCTGGTTTGGAGGAATAAGCCTAGAAGGCAGTGCTATACTAATATCTTTGAGATGCCTTTGAATTTTAAATCTATGATCTTGTGATACCTAAGGTCCCTTTTCAGCTTAAATCCCATGACAAGAGCTCTTCAGAAAGTCTGGGGCTTAGTAGTGAAGAACTGTAAATTTAGAAGATACCTATCAATTGAAAAGAGGTTGAATAATAAGGTGTATAAATATTATTGCTCTATATGAAACTATTAGAGAGTTTCAGAGAAAACTGGGAAGACTTGTATGAACTGATACAGAGTAGAGTGAACAGAATGAGGATAACAATTTATATAATAACAGCAGCAATGGAAACACAAACAATTTTGAAAGATGTAAAAACCCTAGTTATTGTGATGACCCTCCATAATTCCAAAGGACTGATAATGAAGCATGTTACTCACCTCCTGACAAGATGCAGAATGAGACATGGCCAATCATTGGATGGACCATGTTTTGCTTTGTTAAGGCTCAGTCATTTCAGTTGTGTCCAACTTTTTGTGATCCCCATTTGGGGTTTTCTTGGCAGAAATACTGGAGTGGTTTGCCATTTCCTCCTCCAGTTTATTTTGCAGACAAGGAAACTGAGGCAAACAAGGTGAAGTGACTTATCTAGAATCACACATCCAGTAAGTGTCCAAGACCAGATTTGAATTTGGGAAAATGAGTCTTCCTGACTCCAAGCCTGGTACTTTGTGCACTATGGTACCACCTAGCTGGTCCTTGTTTTGCTTGACTATACCTATTTGTTACAAGGGTTCTGTTACTCTTTCTTTTGAATAGGAGTGGGAGGAAGAGGAAGTAGGAGAAAGAGTAGGCTTTGGAATAGATTTCTCTCCCTTCTGGAAAAAAAAAATGAAGAGACAGAAGGAAAGCCAGAAGGAAGCACAAACATGCAGGACAATTTTGAAAGTTACATGTTGAATTTATTATAGATTTTAAAATAAAAGCAAGCTCTACATAATAACCTATACAGAAATGTTCTTTTTGGGGGGAATAGTGCAGTGTTTGTTAATTTCAGAATATAGAGAGAAGGGAAAGAGAGGAGAAAAAGTCTAGTGTTAGAGATGACAAAGGCAGCTAGGTGGTGCCATAGTGCAGAGAGTCCAGACCTGGAATCAAGAAAACTCATCTTCCTGAGGTCAAATCTGGTAGGTCTTACTACCTGTGTGACCTTGGGCAAGTTACTTAACCTTGTTTGCCTCAGTTTCCTTATCTGTAAAATGAGCAGGAGAAGGAAATGACAAAGCACTCCAGTATTTTTGCCAAGAAAACTCCAAATGGGGTCACAAAGAGTTGGACATGACTGAAAATGACTAAAAAAAAGGATAATCAGGAACAGTTGATTCAACACAATCCAACAAACAATGATAAAGTGTCTACTATGAATCAGGCACCATGCCCTGACAGCTCTTCATAGCATTAGAACTACCTTACTTCTGTTGAACCCTCTCTGGGGTTACTTCCTCAGCTGGGCACTTAATCTGTCAGGTTGGGTCTCCAGAGGGCAATGACAACTAATCTCTTAAGAGTTTTAGGGTTAATCCTGAGGAATTAGAGGTTCTAACACTGTAGCTCTAAAGCCCCCACAGATGCACTCCCTATAATTAATCAACCAGTTGAGTTCCATTAGTTTTAAGAAAAGGGATTGATGGAAAAGATATAGGTAGAAGAATTGGTACAAAACATTTCTCACAAACCAGGGCACACCCTCCTCTTGTGCACACAATGTCCTTGCAAAAAGTAGGCTTAAAGTCTCAAGTACAAAGGTGTTTATGTTGCAAGGGGTACCTCCTGGCCTTTGGAGCCAGGTACCGCTTTCTCCTTTAATAGGATCCTCATAAAGTTCTCCTTTGATATAGCATTCATCTTGGCTTAGAGGGCTGATGCCTTCTAGGGTACAAAGCTGGCCTATTTCTATTCATGTTCCTGAAAATCTCCATCACCCTTTAATGAATGTCTTTTCACATTTGTCAGCAGGCTTTTCCTTAGCCATCATTGCTACTGCTTCAGTAGCGCTCTCCACCCCCAAGTCTTTTCCTGCTTGTGTGCTGAGAAGGGAAAGATACCAGCTACCCCTGGGCTCAGCCCTTGCTAGGTTCAGCCACTGCTGGGCTAGGCTACTCAGCTGTCACACTGAAAACTCTCCAGATATTGTGATGCCCTAAAGATCAACATCTAAGCATTTGCCACTTCATTACCACCTGGCTCCTGTGGCTACTGTTACCAACTCTGGTGACCTCCACTCCAGTCACTGGTGGGACCTCAGTATCTCCTGAATTTGTGCACCCGGGTACCAGGCATGACTATTGTTATTATTACTATTATTATTTCCATCTCAGAATACTAATTCACTTAAGACCATAGGAAGGAATTCTCACACACACACACACACACACACACACAAACACACACACCAGAGGTTCCATGTGCTCAGGGATATATTGGGGCTAGATAGGGTGAGGTAGCCAGCTGCCTTTCCCTGACTTGTTGACTCACAGAAATCTTGCCTTACTCATGGCCAGGAAGGAAAAAGAGACTGATTGATGTGCTGGTGACCCCTTTGTATGTACCCTCATATCTGCTTTTGTACATCCTAAGTCATTGGTTCTTCTGACTTCATAGTCAATGAGAAGGCTATTCATTATCACATCATATCAGTCCTGCAGTCACTCATGACTGGAAGTAGGCTAGTCAATACATGTTTAGATTGGAATTAGACAAAGAATATCTGGACATGACATGAGTTAATCCACGCAGAGAACTAGGCATGGAATATTCATGCCTTCTTCAGGACTGCAGCTCCACCCTCCCCCACCCCACCCCAAAAAGTCAACCTGGTCCTAGTTAGTTCACAATGTGGAGCTCTCTAAATACATACTATTTCTAGGCAGGTAAGTTATAGGCATATATTATATTATATCATATCATGTTATTTTATTTACAATACATACGTATATGGCACAGTTGGAACACTGGGCTTACAGTCCAGAAGACCTGACTTTGAATCCAGCCTCAGATGCCTGCAACTGTGTGATTCTAACAAGTCCCTTATCTTCTCATCCTCTGTTTCTCTATCTCTAAAATGGGGATAGCAGTAGCAATCACTCACCAGATTGTTATCCCAAATGAGAAAACATAAGAGTTTTGCAAGCCTAAAGGCCTTATATAAAGGTTAGCTAACATTTATTACTCACTTCATCCTGACAGTTTAACTTCTCAATCTGACTTTAACAATTGTCCCCAGCTTACCTCCTGATTCTCTATCTTGCTATTTCTATGGCAAAGTTAAATTCCCTCTCCTCTCCCCTCCTCTCCCCTCCCCTCCCCTCCTCTCTCCTTCTTTCCCTCCTCCTCTTCCCTCCTCCACTCCCCTTCCCTCTTCCCTCTCTTTCTCTCTCCCTCTTTTCTCCTTACCTCTTCTCCATCCATCCCCCTTCTCCCCCTTTTCTGTCAACTTCTCTTCTTAATGAAGAAACAAGGTATTTTTCAGCTTGATTTCTAAGACTAATGCTTCCCACCCTGCCCCAAGTATATATTATTCCAATATGAAGCAACACCCTGGGAAGCCATATGACACCCAGATTAGGTTGTTTTTTATCCCTCGATGCTTTATTTAACCTCTATCTTGACTTGGTCTCCCTTTCTAGTACACAGCCCAGGACATTGATCCAGAGAGACCTCCCTAAACATTAACTTCACTCCTTCTTTGACCTCTGTTTCTCTGACTTGACAATTCTGCTAAGTGACTGCTCCCTCCTCTTAAGCCTTTTCTAATAAATTGGCTTCTAGACTATGCGGTCTTTACCTAGAAATCTGCAAACTATTTCCCCACTTTTTTTATATTTTGTTAATTCTAATTCAATATAGTTGGTTTCCTTTTAATCTCATGTATTTTATGCCTTCGAAAACACTTCTGAGAAAGTGACAATAGGAATCATGAGACTGTCAAAGAGGTCCAAGACACAAGTTAATATTGTCCTTTCTTGTTACCTCTCAACCTGTATCAAATAATAATGCCTCCTGATTCTTTTCCTTCTAGTCCATCCTTCTCCCCATCCCCTCATGTTCCCCTAACTCAATTCATTTTTCCAAGTAGCACATCAATTCTGTAGGCAATCTCCATCTAGTCTAATCGTTACAATATCTAAAGCCCAAATTTACATTAAGATGAGTGCTGACCCAACCCTAGTCACACCTGGATATAGGTTGTGATTTGTTCTTCATTCTGGAAGAGGACAATGACATCAGGGAGATGATAGCACAACTTGCAACTGAATTGAATTTAAGTGAGGCAGGGCTATGCAAAGTCACCAGCCTCACTCTCCCCTCGAGTCATCGGGGTCCAGAGACCAGATATAGATCAGGACGACTGGAGAGATGGCCCAGCATACAGTGGGAGACCTTGGCCTTTTTAAGCTAAGGTTTTTTCATTCTCACTTTGAATGAAGCAACACCCATTCAGTGATTAGGCCTTTTTAAGAAGTAAATCAAGGGATGGTCCTTTTAATAATTTTTTTTTAAATCAAACTGGGAGGGGAGGACCCTCAGGGTTACTGGTCAAAAGAGAAACAGTTACTATTTACATTCACTCTGGGCCTGAAGGGCCCAAAAAGTAAGTATTAAGTGGTGCTTGGGCCAGGACCTATAGTAACATCCATATAGGTGACTAAGGGATCAGGAGTTGTCCTGGTGCTTTCTAAGTTACCCCAGTCAAACAGGAGCTATTTGGGTGTGGGTGTGCCTGTGGGTGAGAAGACAAGGGGTCCTCAGGGAGAAACACTTTGCTTTGGAGGATACAGAGCCTAAGCACATCTCTCTGAAGACTAAGCAGAGACGGTCCCACTGTTCATTACATACATGAGTCTAGCTAGACTTTCTCCAGTGCTCTGAAGGGATTATATGAGCAGGGATTAGCCAGATTATAAAAGTATGGCAGTGGTCCCCATACCCTCTGCCACTATCTCACTGCATGACCTGAGTTGTTTTCTATCTCAGAAGCTCCATTTTCTCATTAGGAAAATTAAAGCAAGATGAACAAGAATCAACAATTCCTAACCTAGGATCTGTAAACTTGGATTTTTAGAAATAATTTGGTAACTGTTTCAAGAGAATTGGTTTCTTTTGCAATCCCACATATTTTGGTTTATAAATTTAAAAACATTATGATAAGGGGTTCACTGGATGCCTGTATTCCCTGCTACTAGGGAGGTTGAGGCTGGTGGATTCATTGAGCTTAGAAGTTCTGAGCTCAGATAAGGCTAAAAGCTGATTGGGCATCTGCACTAAGTCTGCCACAAAATGGAGAACCCATCTACCCTCTAACTAGTGGGGGAAGGACCCCAAGCAGAGTAAGAGAGGAGAGCCATCCAACTGTCTGAGGAGCAAACCAGCCCAGGTGGAAGAGAAAGAGAAGGAGAAGGAGAGTGAGGAAAATAAGGAGGAGGGAGAGGAGGGGCAGGAAGAAGTTAAGAACCCTTGACCTAGATAATCTATAAGGTTCCCCTGACCCCACCCCAGCTCTGACATTTATGTCCCACAGATACCACTCATCTGCCAGAGAAGGAACCAGCTCAATCCAGTTTTATCTCTTCAAGGTCAGCCTACTGTCAGGAGAAGCATACCTTCATGACCACTACTGCCATAAAATGAAATAAATACTGTCATAAAATGGAATCATACCCAAATGATCTCTTATCTTGTCGCACATGATCCACATATCACCGTATAATTCAATTCAACCACCATGACTAAACATTAAATCCCTGCTCCCTGCAAGAACCTGTGCTGTGTGTTAGGGACTCAAAGATGAAAAGTCACATAGTCGCTGCCCTCAAAAAGCTTACAGTTGACTCACTGGACAAGCATTGATAGTCTAGAGCAGAGCTTCTTAAACTTTTTCCACTTTTGATCCCTTCAGCATTCCTTAAAATTGACCCTATACGAGGTGTTGACCCACAGTTTAAGAAGCGCTGGTCTAAAGTTGTGGTATATGAATATAATGGAATGCTACTGTGCTGTAAGAAATGGGGAGCAGACGGACTTCATAATAACCTGGAGAGACTTATGTAAAATGATGCTGAGCGAGAAGAGCAGAACCAGGAGAAATCTATATACAACCACAGACACAACGTATGTGTGATGACGACAATAGACCGGGCTCCTCTCAGCAATGTAAAGTTATAAGAGAACTCCAAAAGACTCATGATTGAAAGAGATATCCACATGCAGAGAAAGAGATGCGGAGTCTGAGTGCAGATTGAAACCAATTACTTGCTGTATTTCTTTTTCTTCTTTTGTTTTCTCTTTCCAACTGATCATTCCATAGGTTATAATCCTTCTTTACAACCTAACTAATGATTGCTGTGAAGATATTTGTAGATCCTATATTCTATTGCATGCCGCCATGGCAGAGGGTGGGAGTAAGAGGGAGGAGAAAATTTGAAACTCAAGGGACTGTGGAACTGAATGTTGTAAACTAAAAATAAATAAACAAATTAATTTTTTTTTTGTATTTACTTGGAATTTTAATTATGTACATGAAGAGCAACATGAGGACAAGGAGTTCTGGGACTTATAAATTATCTCTAGGTGAAAGAATATTAAACCAGTCCATTCAGCTATATGACATCACCAGAGATAACAAAGAAGATAAATATAGTCTTTCCTGAAAAAGAAAGACACTTTATTGCATTCAATATCAACATCTCTGGTATCTTTCTTTATCTTATCAAAATACTGGTTTCTGCATGGAGTCTCTGGAGTACATCTATTGAAAATGGACAGCACCAGGGCCATCCTATTTATTTCTTTGTTTAGATGGCTGCTTCACATCTTCAGCCTTCTCCCGGTTTGCATCTGTTTGAAAGTATGTCTTCCACACATCTTCTAGGATTATATATACTCGCAAACCCCAATCATACAATTTTTCTCCACTGACCTGTGCAAATTCAAAAGCCTCTTGTGGATAATAGATGCAGTGATGCTCATGAAACCAACTGGATACACGAGCTTCTTTAATTTTAAACCTTTAGCAAAAAAGTATCCCAAAATTCCAGAAAAACCAATCACACCAAGTCTTGGAAAAAATCCTGGAGGTGGATTTTGAAAAAGTTCACAGCTGGCTACTCCTTGCTGAATGGCAGCGTCTATTGAGGGCTTAGTTTTGTCATAATCAACCTGAAACCAATATGTATATGGCACAGCATACTTTCTAAGTTGTGAAATGCCTTCCTCCAGAGGGCTTCTTGGTTCCTCCACATATTTGGACTCAAAGTTTGGAATTGAGTAGAATGAAAGCTCATCAACTCTGACTGAACATTTGTCCCTTTTCTCCTTTTTATGAGATGCATAGACTTTGAAGGAGAGAAGACTCAGGCTGGCAGAACCTACCGACCACTGAATTACTCAGATCCTTGGGGTATCCAATGGTTTTCCATCCTAGATTTCAAAGATGCCTTTTTCTGTATACCTCTGCACACGGACTGGAAATTTATTTTTGCATTTGAATGGATACTTCCTTGAACATGTTGTTGGCAGCAGCGGCGATCCAGCTAAACAAATTAATTTTAAAAAAAAGAAGCGCTGGTCTAGATGGGGCAGTGAAGAATGAGGCAACGTAGGGCACAAAAAGCACTGAATCTGGTTGGTCTGAAGCCCGGCCCCACCCTTTCTTGCTTCTGTGACCTTGGACAGCTCACCACTTTTCTGGGCTGAAGTTTCTTCATCTGTAAAGCATTTTATAGGCATGAGACTTGATGAGCAGCTAAATCCCATTATCCAATTAAAAGAGTCTTCATGACCTCAATGAGATCCAAGGTCTCTTCCAGTTTGAGCCTACAACATGTACACAAATAATCATGGTACCAGCAAATTGGGTCTTTGAGCAAATGGCCCTTCGTCAGGAACTTTGAAGACAGAGTGGTCTTAGATAAGGGTTGGGCTTGTGTTCTCCTAGGGAGACAATTCGAAGAAAAGTAACTGCAGTTCTAATGACCAAGTTTAAGCCCAAAGAAGAGATTTAAAAAATGGACCTCCCTCCTTCCTCTGCTGAGCTGGAGGACCATGGGTGTGTAATGTTGCATATACTGTCTGACCTGTATGATGTGCTGGGTTTTTTTGTTCAATTACCCTTCCCCCTCCTCTTTTCTTTAAATAAATTATTTGTTACAAATGATGGCTTTCTGGGCAGAAAACAGGGAGAAGTACATTTGGAAATAAGGGTCATTTTGCCAAGAAAACCCCATGGGCAGGGTTCCATGGATCACAAAAGAGTCAGATGGGACTCAACAGCTCTGTGTAGGGCAAATGCAAAATGGAACAGCCTGGCCTTCAGGGAGCCTGCATTCTGGAGTGTAAGCAAGCAAGTGGGAACTACAAAGTCATTTCAGGAAAGGAGAGAGCAGGTCCTAAATACTAGGGGATTCAGGAAAGGATTTTTGTGAGAGGTCATACCTGAGCAGAGCTTTGCACCAAGCACTACCTGGCCCACTTGGGTCCTTCAAGAAGGGAAAGGCCTTGACTTTCCCTTCCTTTGTACCAGGGCTCAGCCTGACAGAGTCCTGATTCTGTAGTTGCAATATCTGCCTACCTAGGTTCCTTTGGTAACTTACTAGCTATTTAACTTTGAGCAAATTCTATGACAGGATCACAAATCTCAAGGTGGGAGGGACCTCAGAGGTCATCTTGTCCAACCTCCTTGTTTTACAGATGAGGAAACTGAGGCCAGAGGAGGTCAAGTGACTTACAGTTGGTGAGTGGGATTCAAGACCCAGGATTCAAACTCCAGATCCATCACTATGCTTTCCTCTTACTGCCACTTGTCTTCCCCCTCTGTAAAATGAGAGGGTAGAGCCATCTCTGGATCTTGGCATCCCACCTGCTCTCTTTTTTGTAATTTGACAGACTCCATATCCTTAGGTAACTGCAGCACCCTCTGACCTTTTTGGCACTTAGACCAGGGGCATGAGCAAGAGGAAGAAGAGGTGGAGATTTGGAAGGGGTCATGGGTAGATTTCAGACTCTACCTTTGACCCCAAAGCCAAAGGTAAAAGGCTCCAATCCTACTTCCCCACCCTTCTCCCACCCTTTCTTTATGACTCTTGGTCTACACCCAGCCCCCGCCCTGCTTCTTGATCCCCATTCTTCATCCCCAAAGATTTAGAAGCTTTTCTTCTCCAGGTAAGAGACATAATTTTTCTGCCTCTGGTTTCTGTATGTTTGGTCAGTGACAGCCAAAGGCTTGGGCCAGCCACAAAGATAATAGTGGAAATACACACAGCCCACAGCTGGGAGTGGGGTTCAGCCAACCTCCTGGGCCATGTCTGCTCACTCTATATTATTTTACAAATTAGGAAACTGAGGCAAACAGGGTGAAGTGACTTGGTCAGGGTCACACATCTAGTCAGTGTCTGAGGCTAGAATTGAGCTCAGAAAGATGAGCCTTCCTGACTCCAGCTCTGGCACCATATCCACTTTGCCACCCAGCTGCTCTGTATAAATATGTAGACAGAGCATAAGAAAGACGGCAGCAATATAGTGTTATATAATGGAGAGAGCTCAAAATCCGGAATGTCTGGCTCCAGGTCCCTCCTGAGGGGGCCTTCCAGCCTATCTTTGGCATCCATCCTTGCTATCTACCCTGATAAACTTTACCCAGCTTAGGAGGGTCAAGGGGTATAGTAGATAGAGCTTCAACTAGACTATCAGATGATTCAAGTCTCTAATCTGCCACTGTGTGACCTTGGGTGAGTAATCTACTCTGAGTCTTGGTTTACCACTCAGTAAAATGAGATTTTTGGACTAGATGAGCTCAGTGATTTTTCTCCTTTCTGAAAGTTACTTTTTTTATTCTACAGGGTCCCCAACTCCTTCCCCACACCCTGCACTGTTTCCTTCATCTGAACTCAAGGTACTTGGCAGGTGTGACAGGTGAAGAAACTGGGAGATACATGGAGGGTGGAAGGGACCTTGCCCATAGGTATGGGGGTCAGTGGAATCCAAGAATCCTGATTACCACTTATGGGCTCTCCCTAATGGACTATACTCCTTCTCTTTCAAGGAACCTCCGAAATATATCCATGCTTCTTAATCAGCCTCTTCTCCTTTTCTTCCCCTATGTGTGATCAGCCTCCTCACTGTCTCATACATGTGCACACCATCCATACTCACCAATACTCACCAATACTCATCCATACTCACCAATACCATACTCACACATGTATATATAGGAAATAAAATCCTAAACTTATAGACCCCTTGACTGCCAAGCTGTTTCAGTCATGTCCAACTCTTACCTTATTTGGGGTCTGCCATTTCCTTCTCCAGCTCATTTGATAGATGGGGAAACTGAAGCAAACAGGATCAGGTTACTTGTCTACAGTCACCCATCTAGTAAGTGTCTGAAGCCATATTTGAACTCACAAAGATGACTGCCTCCAGTCAGTGACTCCAGGCCCAGTGTGCTATCTGTTTCACCACTTAGCTGCCCTTAGAGACCCTCTATTCCAACAGTCTCAATTTACAGATTAGGAAACTGAGGCCTAAAAATGAGAAGCAATTTGGTATACTTTAGCCCCAGAAGGGACCTAGGAAATGACCCAGTCTAACTCTTTCACTTTGCAAATGGGGACACTGAGTTTGGAGATCATGGGACCCCAGCTCTAGACTTCAAAGGAATCAAACCCCTCACTTTACAAATGAGGAAAGCAAGGCAGAGAGGGATTACCCAAGGTCACAGCAGGGAGTAAGTGGCAGAGCTAGGATTCCAGCCTCTGCCTCCAGACCCAGTCCTCCTTCCATGGCACTATCACCAAACCTGTTGAAAATTGCCAAATGCAACTCAAGTAATAATTACTGAAACATTGTCGATATTTCTGTTTCTCTTGCTCAGCCAAATCAGCCTTCTTACAAGAGTCCTCTTACAGGGCACTCCAATTCCCATCTCTGCTGGGATTACACCCCTTCCTTACCTCAGCCTTTTAAAATGTCCTTCAAGGCTCAGCTTAAAAGCCCCCTCCCATGTGAGACTTTTCCTGATTCCTCCCCCATCCTCACCCCAGTGCTTTCTACCCAAAAATTGCTCATTTATAGTTTACAGACTAGAACTGTGAATTCTTTGGTTAAAAGAAACTCCCCAAGAGGAAAGTCCCTCCATCAACACAACTCAATAATCATGTGTGAAACTTCTAGTCTTAAGAGGTGCTCAGAGCACTACCAAGCAGCAGGATTTGTCCAGGGTCAGGATATCCCTGAGGAGGGACCTGGAGCCAGACATTCCTGATTTTGAGCTCTCTCCATTATATAGCACTGTATTGCTGCCATCTTTCTTATGCTCTGTCTATATATTTATACAGAGCAGCTGGGTGGCAAAGTGGATATGGTGCCAGAGCTGGAGTCAGGAAGGCTCATCTTTCTGAGCTCAATTCTAGCCTCAGACACTGACTAGATGTGTGACCCTGACCAAGTCACTTCACCCTGTTTGCCTCAGTTTCCTAATTTGTAAAATAAGGAGAAGGAAATGGCAAACCACTGCAATATCTTTGCCAAGAAAACCCCAAATAAGGTCAGAAAGAGTTGGACATGACCCAACCACATATATTTATACAGCTAGTGATTATCTCTCCTTGCTAGATAAGGGAAAATTGAACTTTTCTCTTTGTATACCCAGTGCCAAGAACATTGCCTAACACATAGTATGTCCTTTGTTGTTGTTCAGTCCTTAGTAAATGCTTACTGACCAATCAATAAATGACCCCTCATGGTCCCAGAGTACCAGAGATAAAGCCTGCCTCCCATCTCCCAGCAGAGAACTAATGGACCCAGGGTGCACAAGGATTTTTGCATTGGCCAATGTGAGAGGGTTGTTTTGCTTGGCAATGCATATTTGTTAGAAGGGTTTTTCCTTTTCTTTTTCCTTTCCAGTTGGGAAAGAATGTAGGACAGAGAGGAAATAAATGCTTGTTTGTTGATAATTAAGTTAAACTAAAAAATGCATGCTGGCTAATTTTTGCAGAAAATAATACATATTATAGAAACAAAGTGACACCTCAGAATGGTGAGTGCATTACAATGGAAAAATATACATATACATCAACTCAGAGAGGCAATTTGGTTAGGTCCAGGGCAAAAAATGGTGGATTTGCAGTCTGAGGTCTTGGGTTCAAATCCCAAAACTTGGCTAAATCACTTCCTCTCTGGAGCCTCAGTTTCCCCTCTCTAAAAGGAGAAGAGTTATATGACTGTAGAATGTTGGATGAGGCATTCTCTAGTTCTAGGACTAAAATCCTAAAACCCAGTTTTCCTAGAGGTTCCCTAACCAGAAAGAGCTGCTTTTCATACGTTAGTCTCTAAGTATAAAAATCCAGAAACCAAAGAACAGCCAAAGAAAATTGATTGAACCCAGATAAGTGTCTGCCAAGAGGCAGAAGTCTGTTATGACAGTAAGACAATGAGTTTCCAATTGGGTTCTTTGGAAATCCACGAGAGTTGTTGCTTGCTATGAAAAGATGTGATTCTGTCAACCCACAGCATTCAAACTTGTCTTATTTTAGAATGTCAAGCCCCCAAATTACCCAAAATGACAATGTAAGACTTAACAACTACTTGAAAAAAAAACAACCATTCTCGCCTTAGTAAAAAAGCAACTTGGGAAATGAATTTCCCAAAGTCATACAGGCTTTAAGGGATGGAACCAGCATTCAAACTCAGCTTCTGAGACTCCAAGTTCAGTGTTCTTTCCTTAATCCCTCAGTGCTCTAGACAATACTAAGACTGTAAATTGGAGGGAAAATGCCCATCAACACATAGGGATTTCCCTATTCTAATAAAATCTCAACTAGTCCCACTTCCAGCCCTGTGCATATACACTAGTGGTAGGCACTTCATGAACGCTTATTGAGCTGAACTGAAGTATGCTGCCATTAGGAAAGTGGTGACTTGAGCCCAGGAAACCAGCCCAAGGAACCTAGAGATGTTGAATAGAGTCAGTCCCCAAGATATCTACGTTTCTGAGAGCTCTAGGTGAGGGACAAGATGGAGGAAATTGCCTTCTAGTAGTTAGCTAGCTCCCAAGTCATAGAAAAGTCGCCCCATCTAACTAAAGCATCCTGCAGCTTGGACTCCTTTCTTACCTGCCTGCCTGAAGCTTTATTGGTGCCAAGTCCTTGCTGAGTCACATATCAGCCCAAGAAGGAACTACCTAGGCAGGTCGTCAGAGCGCTGCTAGGTTATTCAGAATGTTGCTACTGCTTTGATCACTCACCCACCCCAAGGGCTTCTGTTGCTGGCTGGTAATTATTCTCAATACAAATGGTTCTGTTTAATAGTTTAGGCTCTTTCCAGCCTAGACCCTGGCTATTTTGGCAGGCTTACTCTACATTTGTCCCCTTCTTGCACTCTATGGTCCAGCCAAACTGACCTTCTGGCTATGGCTTCCCACAAAACTGTCCAGCTCTCCTCTTTGGGTCTTTGCCCAGGAAGTGCCTCATAGCAGACTCACTCCTCCACCTCAGTATCTTAAGAGACTTTGACTTGCTCCAAAATTTAACTTAAGCCTTACTTTCTACAGGAGTTGTTTCCTGATTTCCCCAACTGCCTTTTTTTTTTTTTATCTTGAATTGATTTTGTATATGCTTGTATATTGTAACCATATATAATCATATCACATATATCATACCATGCCATACTATACCGTACCATACCATGCCATGCCGTATCATAGTGTTGTGGTTTAGACTCTGCCCACCCAGGGATGCCAAAAAGTGTCGTGGTTTCATGATGTGTTATGGTGGAACTGTCTCAAAGAATTCAGTCAGACCATCTCTAAACCAAATATAGGCATTTATTGAGACTGATGCTTCTCATGACGCCAGCTAAGTTCCAAGAGGAAAGAGCAACTTCAAAGAAAGCAAGATAGATTTTTAAAGGGTAAAGGTGCAATTACATAACAGAAATTATGAATACTAAAAAGGCAGGAGGGATTTGTTCAGAGATTAACTAATAGGAGAGGGGTCCCAGCCTCAGTGGAACTGTGCATGTGATTACCCACAATGCATAAGAAAAATCCACTTGGGAGGTATATATGTGTGATAATGATATTATAAGTTTCTCTCTGTCACAAGTTCACCTAAATGACAGCTTTTGTTATGACGGCACAAGTGCCTACTTATAGAAAGTCCCTTCTATTGTTTTGCCCTGCTTGGGCATCCTGGTGCTGCAGCTTTCTGATTGGCTGAGTATTGTGGTCCTATCTGAGACTAGATGGATGTGGTTGTAGTTGAGTCCACTGCCCCACCTGGGGCAGTGACTGGGATCCCATCACACAGACACATCTGCTGTTCTGTGAGAAATATGAGTTTATGGACACACCTGTTGTTCTAGGCATATATGAAGAAGTTAGGATTTTGAGCCCAGAGTGGTTGAGTAGCTAGGTAGAGGCAGTGGGCCTGCTGTTCAGTGGGGGCCCATAAGTTAAAATATTGGGGCTGGGGGGCAGCTCTATTAGAATTCTATCAAAATCACGTCATCTATTTATCCCTGGGCTTGTAGGTACAGGTGATAGATTAGGGGAGAGAGGCAGAGAGAGACAGAGAGAGCGAGAGAGAAGAAGAAGAAGAAGAAGAAGAAGAAGAAGAAGAAGAAGAAGAAGAAGAAGAAGAAGAAGAAGAAGAAGAAAGAGAGAGAGAGAGAGAAAGAGAGAGAGAGAAGTAAGAGGAGGAGGAGGAGGAGGAGGAGGAGGAGGAGGAGGAGGAGGAGGAGGAGGAGAAGGAAGAAGAAAAGAAGAAAGGAGAGAGAGAGAATGCTGAGAGCCCAGGAAAGAACACCCATGTTTAAGGGTCAGGAAGAGAATAAAGAATTAATAAATTTGGGGCAGTTAGGTGGCAAAGTGAATAGAGCACCAGTCCTGGAGTCAGGAGAACCTGAGTTCAAATCCAACCTCAGACACTTGACATACTTATGAGCTGTATGACCTTGGGCAAGTCACTTAACCCCAACTGCCTTGCCAAAAAAAAAAAAAAGAATTAATAAATTGGTGAAGCCATAAGAGGAAAAACAAGAGAAAACAGTATTACAGGAGCCA
The DNA here is from genome assembly GCA_028646515.1 of Pseudochirops corinnae. NCBI lineage: Eukaryota > Metazoa > Chordata > Mammalia > Diprotodontia > Pseudocheiridae > Pseudochirops > Pseudochirops corinnae. The sequence continues at coordinate 381,805,872 of CM053585.1, forward strand.
AGGAAAGATCAAAAGGATCCCAGATCTGCTGAAGAGCCAAAAGACATCTCAGAGGACAGTTAACCCCTTGATTTTACATATAAGGAAATTGAGACCCAAGGAGAGAGGATAAGTGATTTGCTTGAGATAGTAAGAGCCATGAGTCCCATCACTCTGCCTTCAGAACCAATTATTTTAAAAATTTTCTGAATATCATGCTGGAGAATATCCAGTGGGTAACCAAGTGAGAAGCTGCAGAGAAGTCAAAGAAAAAGAAGGCTGACAAAAGGGCCATTGTCTTTGCCAGTTAAGAGCATGGCAACCACTTTGGAGACAGGCAGTGGTTGTTGAGTGAGTGATAGGGCCAGAGGTCAGATTGTCATGGAGCTGAAGGAGGGAGTGGGAAGTGAGGAAGTAGAGATCGAGCATCTAAGAGCTCTTTCAGCAGGAGATTGTGAAAGGGGAGACAAGGGATGGTAACTTGAAGGGATGGCAGAGAAAACTGTCTTAAGGATGGGGGAAACCTGGGAACATTTGTAGGTGGTCTCAACTACAAGAGGACAGCATGATTTTAGAAACTGAGGGCTAGCCTTAGGATCAGAAAAGCTGGATTCAAGTCTTGCTCTCATAAATACTGGCTATGTAACCCTGGGCGAGTCACTCTCTTCTCAAAGGAAATTTAAGATTATAAATTGCAGAAAAGGTGTCAACTTGTATGGGTAGGAGGAGTTTCCTTGTCCAGGAATTCCTTATATAGATGGTATCACAGTCAGTCTCACAGCAGGAGGAAGAAGCACAAGCACTTATTAATCACTTACTATGTGCTAAAGACCTATGGTGCATCTCTGTTACTCAGTGCTGATGGAACCACATGGATTAGTGATAAGGCCATGATCCCACAGAAATGGGCTGAATCCCTCCATAGTGTTCTCAACTGTCGTCAATCAATGTTGAGGCCATTAAGTTCCAACCAAATAAGTTTTGGATATCATTAGGCACCTTTCCTGAGGCAAAGGATCTGGTGCTGATTCTATTCCAGCTGAGATTTACAAGGTAAGGGGTCCCTTGCTCATACTTTTTAGTTATATGGCAAGAGGAGGTTATCCCCCAGGAGTTCCACTGCCCATCTCTATAAAGGTAAAGGAAATAGATTGCCCTGTGACAATCACAGAAGTCTCTCTCTTAGTCATTGCTGGCAAGAATCTTGCCAGAACCTTCCTTAATAGGCTTATCCTTCACCTGGAAGATGGTCATCTACCAGAGGGCAAGTGTGGCTTCAGAAAGGGTTAAGGAACAGTAGATACGATGTATGCTGCCCAACAACTCCAGGAGAAATGCCAAGAGCAGAGCAAAAGTTTGTACACAGCATTTGTAGATTTGACCAAGGCCTTTCATATTGTCATGAAGGCTTATGGAAAATTATGTCAGAATTTGGTTGCCCAGAGAAGGTCATCAGCATTGTATGTCAATTCCATGATGGCATGCTTGCCCAAGTTCTAGATAATGGACATTACTCTCATGCCTTCCCAGGCACCAATGGAGTGAAAGACTGTATACATGCTCCCATGCTTTTTAGCATGTTTTTAGCCATGTTATTAAAGATGAACCTGGCATCAAGGTCAGCTACTGCACAAATGGTAAATTCTTCAACTTAAAAGGCTATAAGCCAAGACCAAAGTGGAGGGAGTGGTGGTGTGTGATTTTCTGTTTGCAGATGACTGTGCACTCAATGCAGCCTCTGAAGCTGAGATGCAACAAAATATGGATTGATTCTCTGCTGTTTGTGCTAATTTTAGCTTGACAATTACCACCAAGAAAACACAGGTGCTCAGGGGCAGCTATGTGGCACAGTGAATAAAGCACCAGCCCTGGAGTCAGAAAGGACCTGAGTTCAAATCCAGCCTCAGACACTTAACACAAAAACTAGCCATGTGACCTTGGGCAAGTCACTTAACCCCAATTGCCTTACCCTCCCCCTCCAAAAAAAAAAAAAGAAAACACTCAAAAGAAAACACCACACCATCTCTACATGGAGCCATTGATTACAGTCAATGGAGAAATTTTGAAAGCTGTGGATAAGTTCATTTACCTTGGTAGTATACTTTCCTGGGATGTAGACATTGATAATGAGGTTGATGCATGCATTGCCAGAGCTAGCTCAGTGTTTGGAAGGCTCTCAGTGTGGGAGAGAAGAGGTATTAGAGTGACTACCTGACTGAGGATCTACAGAGCTGTTGTGCTGATCTCATTGTTGTATATTTGTGAAACCTGGAAAGTCTACTAGCACCATGCCGGGAAACTGAACTGCTTCCATCTGAATTGCCTTAGGAAGATTCTGAAGATCAGCTGGCAGGATAAGGTACCAGACACTGAGGTACTTACTCAAACTAAACTGTCAAGCATTCAAACTTTGCTTCAGAGAGTGCAGCTCCAATGGGCCCACCACGTTGTTCATATGCAAAACGTACACCTGCCAAAAAGACTATTTTATGGAGAACTCACACAGGGCAAGCATTCACACAGTGGTCAAAAGAAGTGATACAAGGACACTCTCAAGGTCTCTTTTAAGAACTTTGGAATTGATAGTGTGATATAAGAGATGCTGGTACAAGACTGCTCAGCATGGCATGCTCTCATCAGAGAAGGTGCTGTGCTCTATGGACTAGAGCAGAATTGAAACTGCTCAAAGCAAACAAAGGATGTGCAAATTTCGAGAATTCAACCCAAACGTTCACATGGACTACTTGTGCCTAACCAGTGGTAGAGCATTCTGGGCTCCTATTGTTCTTATCAGCCACAGTGGGACACACTGAAGCTTGGCTGTAGCGTAGTGATGTCATTTGGTCCTTTTAGAAAATGAAGGAAGAAGGGGCGGCTAGGTGGCTCAGTGAATAGAGCACCGGCCCTAGAGTCAGGAGGACCTGAGTTCAAAACTGGTCTCAGACGCTTGACACACACACACACACACACACACACACACAAAAACTAGCTGTGTGACCTTGGGCAAGTCACTTAACCCCAATTGCCCTCCAAAAAAAAAGTAAAAGAAAAAGAAAATGAAGGAAGAAAACCAACCAGCCAGGCATTATGCTGAACACTTTACCAATATTACCTCATTTGAATCTCACAACCACCCAGAAAGTGAGTGCTATCATCATCCTCATCTTACAGCTGAGCAAATGGAGGCAGACAGTAACTAAGTGATTTGCCCAGTATCACTCAGCTAGAAAATCTTTCAGGTCAGACTGAACTCAGAACTTCCTCCCATGTCCTATTTACTATGCCCCCTAGTTATGATCCCAATTTCTGTCTTCCAACTGGTGAGATTAGCCGAAGCCTGTTGGAGATGATGAGATTCAAATAGACTGGTCGGTGAGATAATGAGACTGGGGAGGGGAGTGGGCTCTGCCCTGGGTAAATGGGCTGGACAATGGAATCCAAACTCTAAGCTACTGCCCCTAGCCTACGTATTCCTGATTACCTCATTTCCCAGCCCACAGAGCAAATTTCCTCAATAAGAATCCCTTAGCACTGGCCCTGGAGTCAGGAGGACCTGAGTTCAAGTCCGGCCTCAGACACAACACTTACTAGCCATGTGACCTTGGGCTAGTCACTTAACCCCAACTGCTCTACCTTCCCCCTCCAAAAAGCAAGAAAAAAAAAAAAAAGAATCCCTGGCTTAGCCTAGCTATGGAGTGTCTCCTACAAGGGGCTTTTATTTCCCTTAAGGAGGACCCTGCTAGGTGTATTATCTGGAATAAATGTCTTTACCTGATTTGGAGACAGCTCCAGAGAATACTTTCTAGACAACACCTATACACACACACACACACACACACACACACCCCTACCTTGCACCATCATAATCACTGCCCATCTAGCCTTCACTTAAAGACATTCAATAACTGTAGCAGTTAGGTGGTGTAGTGGATAAGTATTAGGCTTGGAAGCAGGAAGACTCATCTTCCCGAGTTCAAATCCAGCCTCAGATACTTACTTACTAGCTGTGAATCCTGGGTAAGTCATTTCACCCTGTTTGCCTCAGTTTCCTTATCTATAAAATGAGCTGGAGAAGGAAATGGCAAACCACTCTAGTATCTTTGCCAAGAAAACCCCAACTGGGGTCATGAAGAGTCATACAGCTTGAACAACAACCTCCTAATTGCCATTCCATTTAGGGGCAGTTTGAATTCTTCAAAAAGTTTTCCTTTTAGGATATATTGAAAGCGTATGTTGGCAGTGGGAAAGGCAACAAAGAATCAAGTAGAATATCTGGTTCCCAAAGATCTAAATGGAATGTGGAATATCTGGGATGTATGAATGGATGTCGACTCATTCCCAGGGACCCACACTAAAGAATATCAATGGGAAGGACAGCTGGGAAGTTCTGGTGAAGTCATTTTCCAAGGTATTTCTAGACTAGAAAAGGGGAGGAGGGGAAGGAAGTAAAGAATGAAGGAGAAGTGGGAGATGCCACAAATAAATTAAGAGTGGAGGTTTGCGCTTCATCTCTCCTCCAAACTGATCCCCCTGTCTTTATTCCCACCTGACTCTCCCATGGCCCCAGGGCTACTCTATCTCAACCACCAGGGTCCAGGGCCCAGGACTAGTCAGTTCAGAAAAATTAGAGAGGCCGGTATATTGAAAAGAGTTCTGGAACTAGTTAGGAAAAAGGGGTTCAAGTCCTGGACCCTGGGCTTGTCTCTTCCCCACTCCCAGCCTCGGCCTCCTCAGCTATAAAGTAGAGATAATACTGGTGTTTCTTCCCTAGAAGGGTTATATAGAAAAATATTTCATAAACCTGAAGTGAGAATTATTTCTTGGGGGTCAGGAGAGTATTCTATTTAATCAATCAAACGTTTAGAAAGTGCCTACTATGTACTACATACTTGTGATACACACACAAAAATGGAGCCGCCTCTCCCCTCGAGGACCTGTATTCTATCAGGAGAGGCTCATCTTTAATGAAAGTGCTTCTGTTCTGCTATTGCCCTTCCCCTGATGTCCCGTCCAACTACTGAATTTCTTCTGGATTTAATTCTATTGATAATATTGTTTGGCTCTCAGCTTCCTTTCTAAATATGTCCTTGTGCCCCTGCACTACCCAAGGAGCCATCCCCACTAACTCAGGTGTGTTGTGAGGCTCCAATGAGATAATATTTCTAAAGCACTTTGTAAATGCATTATGATTATAATTAATCTCCAAACACCAGGCTTCTAATCTGTTGAAGACTTCATTCCTTGAATGACATGAGTTAGGTAGTCCTTATCCTTGTCTGACAGATGAGAAAACAGAGGAGGCACAATTCGGTTTGCTTAAGGATGTGAGAAGGGGTCAACCCTGGGGCTGTGACTTGGGGAAATGAGGGATAAATTCCAATTCTCTACTTAGAACTCATCTCATGTATTCCACTCATCACCCTACCGCCCCTGCCCCCAGCTTTCCTTCCATAAAATTTTATTGGTAAAATCTCCACTCAACTAGAACCACACTCAACTGCCCCTATCCTTCAATATCTTTACAGTCTGATAGAAGGACATTCTTTTATTCTAGAAAATGGTCCTCCCCCAGTAAATTGGAATTGGCCTACCAGGATGTCCTGGCTGTGGTTTTCTACCTCCACTATTTAGCTCAGTGCTTGTAAGGGTTGAATGAATACTTTTTCATTTATTCACTCAAAGACAATTTCTCTGACCCTTTAATTTAAGAAGCCCATTAGAAGAATGGCTTCTCCCAAAGCCCTCTCAGCTTTGCCCATGCCCACAGTGCTGCACCCACTATGGTTTTCAGAGATTGGTTGCAAACAGGAGGAAATAGGTGGCTGTATAGAAAGATTAAACACTTCACATTTATTGACAGCAAAAGATAGAGGAGGTAGGTCTGGTGATCAGCAAGGGCCACATTTCAGAGGACCATATTTGGGGCTAAGCAAGCCCCTTTTTTTTCTCCATTCTCCGCTTCAACCAACCCCAACAGATCCCTTCACCATTGCCAAAGTCACCTCCATATACTCCCCCACCCTCCCTTCTTGAGGGATGGCATTTGTCTTTTGTCTCCAAATTGGAATATTCCAAGGGCCTCCCAGAGGGAAGGGAGAGGTAGGTTGTGCCACCCAAACCACACCTTGAGAATAAAAAAAAGAAATTTGGCCACTGTATTTAAAAAAGACTTAAGAAAAATTGTTAGGTTGGGCTACTCCCCATCTTGTGGTGGTAAAGGCTGGTAGCCCCTGCCTGCCACTGCCTCAGAGGGTCTTGCCTCTGCCCTCTGAAATGACATCCTCAGGCCGGGCACGCATGTACCACTCCACCCAGGCTCCATCATATATGGCCACATCAGGCTTGCCACAGAGATACGCACCTAGGGCTACATGGCAGGCAGTGACACCTGAGCCACAAGTTGCCACCAGGGGCTTTGAGAGGTCCACCTTCTTCTCCTGGAACAGTCTTTGTATGGCATCAGGGCTCTTCTCCAAGCCCTCCTCAGTCAGGAAGTCAAGGAAGGGAATGTTCAAGGTGCCAGGGATATGACCAGGTTCAATGCCTAAAGGTGGAAAAGACGCTTTCAGTGGGAGGTAGAAAATAGCAGGGGTAGGTGAAAGGATGGAGAAAATCAGAGGAGCTGGGTTGAAATACTGGCCCTGCTTAGCACAGTAGCTAGCATATAGTAGGCACTTAATAAATGGTTACTGATTGACTGACCATCCCCTCTCTCAGCCTCAGTTTCCTAATTTGTAAAATGAGGTGGTTGGGATTATAAAATTCTAAATCTAGAATTGTAAGGGACTTCAGTGGCTATTTAATCCATTTTATAGATGAAGAAACTAAGGCCCAGGATAGTGATTAAGGTCTAATGCCTAAGGTCACATACGTCATAGGGATAGTACATTGAGAACTGGAAAGGCATCTCAGAGATTCTTGGGTCCAACCCTTCTTTTATGAATGTGGGGGGGAAAAAAGAGGTCCAGGGAAGGTAAGTGACTTTCCTAGAGTCTCAGCAAAAATAACAGACAAAAGCAGGTTTTGAATGCAGGTCCTCTGACTTCAAGGCCATTGTACCACACTGTCTGCCTTATGGAGGAGACAAAGGGACTAAAGTACCTTCTAGTTCTAGTTTTGGATCCTAAAATAAAGTCTAAAGGGAGATTGTGAAGAACTAAAGGACATAATTTAACTGGAGAAGGATGGAACAAGTTGTGGTATAGGATGGTGATGGAATACTACTGTGCTATAAGAAACAACAGGCAAGATGCTCTCAGAAACCTGGGAAGATTTAACTGAACAGAGAACATTGTGTACAATAACAGCAACATTATAGCAATGATCAATTGTAAAAGACTTACCTACTCTAATCAAGACAATGCTCCAATGCAATTCCAAAGGACCCATGATGAAACATGCTATCTACCTCCAGAGAAAAAAATTGATGAACTCTGAATACAGATGGAAGAATTTTTCTTTTAATTTCTTTATCCTTATTTTGCTTGTGTTCTCTTTTGCAACATGGCTAACATGGAAATGTGTTTTACATGACCCTACATGTATAAACAAAACTAAATTGCTTGCCTTCTCAAGAAGGGAGTGGGCAGGGCAGGCAGGAGATTGAGAGAGAATTTGGAAGTCAAATAAAGAACATGACCTGGGAGAGGAGCAAACTGGCTTTGAGTAGACAATGTCAGAGAATTAAGTGTGGGAAGGGACCTTAGATAGCATTTTATCTACCCTGCCCCATTGTCTACAAGGATAAAGAAACATCTAGAGAAGAGGAGGGACTTTCCTAAACTCCTATAGGTCACTGGTGTTTTAACATCTGGGTTTTGAGACCCAGTTCTCTGGCTGAAAATCCCCAAGATATTTTTCACTATACCAGAGTGACTAAAGAGAGCTGAGGTGGAAGCACCTTAGGGCCATCTGCTTTCACCTAAGATCAAAAGACTGACTAGCTGGTAAGGGATCATAGGACTAGTATGAGACAGATGAAAGAATCACACAGCTGGAAGAGACCTCAGTGGTCCTCCAGATCACCTGGCATCTAAGTAGCAACCCCAGTTCCAATATCCCTGACCAACAGCCATTCAAACATCCATTTGCTTAAAGACTTTGATGACCAGGTTATATTGCCCCAAGGTCTGCTTGTAGAGAGGAATGTAGGCAGAGTAATTAACTTGGCAGTCAGAGAGAGCCTAGAGTCTTGGACCCTGCCTTCTGGGTCATGCCTTCCCTTTTCTGAACCCCATTTCTCTACTTCACAAAATGAAGGTAATGTTTACAAATTTTCCACCTCAAGGGATGGTTGAGAGACTGAGTCAGCATTTAGTAAAGTGCCAAATAAAATGACAGTGACCCTTACTGGTGTCCCCAGTGTTTAGCACAGTACCTGGCACAGAGAAATGATTGTTGGCTTGACTATAATCATTAATGTTATAAATTAAAATAAACAGGAACTTCATAAATAAATAATAGCTAACAACCAATCATATAAGGCTTTAGAGTCTACAGAGCCCTTTATATTTATTTAATTCATTTGGAACTCATGACAAGGGAGGCTCTTCCCTCCCTCCTTCCCTCCCTTCTTCCCTCCCTCTCTCCCTCCTTCCTTCCTTCCTTCCTTCCAAGATTCTGTAATTATTATTGGCACAGTTATTACTTTGAATTTAGACAATGAGGAACCATGCCCAAATAAATATCCCCAAAGGTTTCAATACCTGAGGGGGTCTGTGACCCACAGAAATGGAGGACACAGGAACCAAGACAATACTCCAGGGTTTGAATGGAGGTATGCTAATTGTCTGGTCCATCCAGCCCAAGCTCAGGTCCAGAAAGAAGACACCAAGGGGTCCCCACACTTAAGGATCTAGCAGAACTTTACTGACTGTTGTCATCCCCTCTGAAGGCCTTCTCCTAGGCATGCAGATGACTCTGGCTCCAAAAGGTTCTGCTAGTGGTACATAGGCACGATCCAAAATGCTTCAAGGAGTGTCTGCCATCTGAGGACCAGCCCAGCTACCAAAGACATCCCTTTTTTGGGGTTAATGAGCTACATTGGGTATGTGGACAACTCCACTCTCCATCTCAGGGACTGCTCAGACCCAAGCTCACCTACTTGGCCATCACTGCTCTCTAGGTGATGATGCTTCCCCTTTTAGAATAGAAGTTTCTTGAGGGCAGGAGCTATTTATGTCACTGTCTCCCAGGTTCTGTGCCTGGCACAGAGTAAGTCAATTATTCTTTTATCCCCACTTTACAGATAAGAAAACTTAAGCTCATACTGGTTCAAGGCAGATGAAGCCAAGAATACTAGAAAGCTTTTTGGATTTAAAGATCTGGGTTCAAATTCTGGCTCTGCTTCTTAAAACCCGGGCAGCTAGGTGGCACAATGCATAGAGTACCCAGCCTGGAGTCAGGAACAGTCATTTTCCCGAGTTCAAATCTGGCCTCAGACACTTATTAGCTGTGTGAACTTGGGCAAGTCACTTAACCCTGTTTTATCTCAGTTTCTTCATCTGTAAAATTAGCCAGTGAAGGAAATGGCAAACCACTCCAGTTATCTTTCCCACAAAAATCCCAAAAGGGATCACAGAGAGTCAGACATGACTGAAAAACTTACAATTTGGGGGATTTTGGACAAATCCTGTCATCCCTCCAAACCTCAGTTTCCCTATCTGTAAAATGGGTACAACAAATAGCCAATGGATACAAAGCCATAGAAATGGGGGCTATTCTTGTTATCATCACTGTTGCTATCACTCTCTCACACTGACCCTCAGTTTCCCTTGATCTGTTCCCCATGTCCCTCTGGGCGCTCTAGCTCAGCACCCTGGCTCTGGTTGGACAACTAGAGGTTTCAGCAGGGAGCAGAGGGCAGACCACAGGGCATAAGAATGAGCCAGTGAGCCAGCGGCTCCCTCCCAATCCACGTGTCCAGCAGCAAACACACCTCTCCCATCACAGCTGTCCTGGCCCATGCTAAGAGCTCTCCACCACCCCAGCTAGCATGTCCATGGTACTTGAAGCCTTGCAAATCACCTTCTATGAGTTATCTTATTTGTGGAGGAAAAGATGAATGGTGGCAGGGAGATGCCTAGATGGAGCCCAACTGGGACAATACTTGATGGCAAATGGGATTGTCCGTAGGTACTTGGGCTCACAGCGAGTTGGAGCAGATGGGCTCCAAGGTCCCTTCTGGTTTTAAATAAATAATCCTGCACCACATTCCCTCTCTAGGCCTCAATTTTCTCACCTGTAAAATGGCAGGGCTGGCTTTGAGAGCCTCTGAGATCTGTTCCAGCTTCAGAGCCATGATTTTATGGTTTATTTTAATTGTGGATTTGGAAAGGGAATATTGGAAATACTTCAAGATACTATGTGGTACTGTGCAAAGGGTAATAGGGCTTGGAGTCAAAGCATCTGGATTCAAATCCCAGTTTTTCCTCCCTGTCTTATGTGATCTTGGCCAAGACACTTGAAGCCCATGAGTTTCACGTTCCTCCACAATGAGATAAGGGAGTAGGACTAATGGCTTCTAAGAAACCTTACAGCTCTCAACTTAGGGTCTTAGGACCCCACCTCCTCATTTTACAGAGGAGAAAATTGAAGAGTACATTGGAGAAGTGAGTTGGGTACAATCCCCCAGGTAGGAAGAAGAGCTGGGATTTGACCCCAGGTCCTTTGACTGCAAATACTGTGTGATCTTTCTGCCACCTCCCTCAGTCCCACCTGGTCATAGACAATATTACCTTCCCGGGGTTCTGGCTCAATGCCTCTGAAGCGCCCTTCAACACGGGCATCTACAACCTGGAACTGGCGTGATTCAATGTTCTCCTTGATATCTTCATAGGTCTTCACAAACAGTGGGTTTAGGGTGGCATGGAACTCTGCTTGAATTGGGCGGGCCCTGCCAGAGCTCAGTGGGTAGCCCTCCCGCTTCCAGTTCCTTAACCCTCCATCTAGCAGTGAGACAGTCTCGTGCCCAAAGGCCCTGAACATCCACCACAATCGGGGAGCGGAGAAGAGACCCTGGTCACTGGCATCATATACCACCACATGGGTGCCATTGCCTACACCCAGCTTGCCAACATACTCAGCAAACTCGGCAGCATTGGGCAGCATGTGGTCATAGGGAGATGTCCGGTCACTGCAGAGATCGATGTCGAAGAAGGCCGCTCCAGGGATATGACCCTCTTCAAACTCCTGCCGAGGGTCTCGTTTCAACTTGGGCAGGTACCACGAGGCATCCAGCAACTTCAGGGGCTGGGATTCCTTCAGGGACTTAGCTACCCACTGGGCTGATACCAGAGCTCTGAAGAGGGATCGTGCGGCCATGATGCCTAGCTTTTGAGAAGCTTCTGTCCAACTTAAGGCCTCCTGGGACCCTCTAGACTAGGTAAGAAGAAAGAGAAGAATCAATAACTAGGAGTAGGGAGGTGGTTAAGTATGAGGAGAACTAGAATCCGTTTGCAATTTGTGTTATCGAGAGCCAGGGAGAGCAGAACAAAGAGAGAGGGAGGGAAGAATGAATGAAGGGAGTGAGGAAAGGAGGGAGGGGCAGTTAGAGTTCAGTAAAAACACCACACAGCAAATAGCTAGTAGCTTCAGTGAACCCAAGAGTGCTGATTTAGCAAAGTCGCACTCAGCAGCAGAGATCAGAGAGACCATTATCCCCTGCAGACAAGGGAGGCAGGATACTTGCATTACTTGGGGCAGATAACAGCTCTTGACTCTGAAGGTTCATCCAGTCCAACCCTTTCATTTTACAAATGAGGAAACTGAGGCCCAAAGAGGCAAAATAATTCACCTGAAGTCCATAGGAAGTGCCAGAGCCAGGATCTGAACCCAAGTCCTGACTCCAAATTAAACTTTCTTCCCCCTGTGCTATGTCCCTAGTGGGCAATCTGGGGAAATCAGGATTTCATGAGTCACACTGGTTCTATGCCATGGAGAGGCAGGCAAGGAGGAAGATGCAGATTCTTTCCCTTCCAGCGTGTTGTAATGGCAGGAGATGTGGGTATGATCCCCTGGGCAGTGGTGATCTTGAGACATCCACTCCCTATTATTTCCTTGGCACATCTGGTGACGAAAGAGACTCGAGTGCCAGAAAAGGGTAATGACTTACCCAAAGCTATGTGGTGATTTCTCAGCAGAGACAGGACTAGACTGACCATTAGAGTCTAGACTGTACACATGAGGGAACTAGTAAGGCACATGTCCTCCTGAATGCCAAACACATGCCCTAGGGAATCTAATCTCTCCTCTACCACTCCCCCCTTCTACCTGGGTGACTGCAGGCAAATCCTTTCTCATGGGGGCTGTTTCCCAGTTCTGTAAACAAGGGGGTCTAAACAGTCCCAATAATTTCCAAGACCCCTCCTTGTTCTGACATGTTATATCCATGTTTCCAATTCTTATATCTTCTATTCTAATGTTCTTGCCCTTGATGACAGTCTAAGTGCTAAGGCTGTTCCCAGCACTGATATTTTAAATTCTACTGACTCTCCTCCCAGCACAATTCAGTCAAATTCCCCAAGAATCTGTTAAAAGCTTATACCAATTTGCATGAAAGGGAGGATAGTGTAGTGTAGGGAGGGGAGAATAAGAGTTCTGCTACAATGAGCCTGACTCAAACTGACTGGGTGACCCTGGGCAAGTCAATTCCTTTCTTCGTGCTCAAAGGTGATTTTTTAAGACTATAAGATGCTGAGCAGGCATAGACAGTAATTATAATAGTTAACATTTATACTGCACCTACTGTGTGCTAAGTACTTCACAAATATGACCTCATTTGAGCCTTACCACAACCCTGTGAGGAAGGTACCATTATTGTTCCCATTTTACAGATGAAGAAACTGAGGCAAACAAGAGATAAAATGATTAGATCTGAATTAGTAGAGATGGAGTTCATCAAAATTCTCTGCATCAAAGAAATCATGTCTATTAAAAGGGGGGGGGAGTAAGAACAGCTGGAGGAATCAAAGGACCCAGGTTCAAATTCTACCTCCTTTGTTTAACATCTGTGTGACCTAGGCTAAGTCACTTTAAGTGTGTGAGCCTCAGATCTCCCTGACCTGATGACCTCTGAGGTTCCTTCAAGTCCTCTGTTTATGATCCTATTACCTCCAATCAAATTCCAGTTTATTCATTCCTTGTGTGAACTTGGGCTGAGTCACTTCACTTGTGGCTCATGTCTACAATAACAACAACACATACATAGCGCTTCACATAGACTATCTTTGACCTGTACAACAACCTGAGGTAGGTGCTATTAACATCTTCATTTTACAGGTGAAGAAACAGAGGCTCAGAGGGATTTTTATTTGCTGAGAGTTATACAGAACCAAGTTTGAGGCAGGATTCAAACTCAATTCGGTCTGACCAGAGTCTACCATGGTAGGCTTTGGGGAAAGGCCGATCAAATGAAAAATGAACCAAGAAAAAAATCCGGTGATAATCCCTGCACTGCTCTAAAGGAGTTAACGTTCCATTCAGAAGAATATATACATGTGCATATATACACATGCACACACAGACACACATTTATACAGATGATTAAATGCAATTAACCAAGGATTTCTTTGGTGTAGGAAGTTCCTGCTAGTAAGAATGCCCCCTCCACCACCACACACCCCCACCTACCTAAATACAAACCACATGCAAAGGAAACCCAAAGTTGTTGCTTGGATAGAGGACAATCATGGGAAAGGTGGTACTTGAACTTCCTCAGCCCTGATCAGCTCCTAAATTAGCTCGGAGTCCCTGTCTGGATGGGTTCTCAGGAAGTTTGGGTTTTGCTCCCTGCTTGCTTATTAAGGATGGTCAGGAAAGGTTAGCCTAAGTTTAGCCAACACCTCCTACACATCTAAGTGTATCCTCATTCTCAAAAAGTTGGTCAAGGAATAAGGGAGTTTCAGAACCGGGACTGGAACCCAGGGCCATGAAATTGAAAGCCACCATCCCAAACATAGGAGCTGTTTGGTTTGTTTTCATTTCTGAAGGAGTGGAAAAGATCACAGATAGAGAGCATGGAACTTGAGAGGTGTTCTGGAACTGAAATTGCAGAGGCTGACAAAGAAAAGGAAACAGAAGCCCAGAAAGGGAAAAGGGCTCATGCAAGTGAATGAATGGCAAGGAACCAACCCAGAATTCGAATTCAGGTCTTGTGACTCCAACCCTGTAGGGTGATTTCTAAACTTTCTTCCAGCTCTCAATCCAGTTAGTCTATGGATTTGGAATCCAGGATTAGAGCTGAAAAGTTCCCCAGGGGCAATGTAGCTCAACCTCCTCTAACCTCGAGATTTACAGAGGCCCAGAAGTGACTGGTTCAGAATTACATTGCTAGAGCAAGAGGCAAAAGGATTTAAGAGGTGGAAGTGACTTCAGAAGTGATCTACAAATGAGGAAACTGAGGCTCAGGGAGGAGATCCAGGAATCAAACTCTGACCTCTTGAAACCTGCATCTTTCCTCAGCTACACAGGAGTTGTCCCAAGGCTTCTATGGCTTGGAGCCACTGCCTGAACCTCCGTTGGGAGGGAGACCCAACTCCTGGTGCTGATAAAAGAAGCCCAGTGGAGTAGAGGGCTGAGAAGAGCTTATTAGCATCATAGGATTTTCCGAGCCCCAAATGTCTTAGAGAGCATTTAACCCGGTCCCCATTTTACAGAGTAGGCAAAGCTGAGTCTTAGAGAGGTCACCCGATTTGCCCAAGGTCACACGGCTCAAGTAATAGAGCAGAGGTAGTATGCAAACCCGATCAGGGCCTCTGCGGGCTCAGTCAGAGCTCGATGCACTGCCCCTCTCACCCCCGGGGGACAGTAGCCCTGGACAAACACTAGACTAACTTTAGTCCCAGGGCGCACCCCCATAACACCATTATCGTACACGAGCTAGGGGTCATTCGGCGCTCTTCTCCTGGGCTTCCGGTTGCTCCCCTCTGGCTAGCTGTGTTAGGCTGGGGGAGGGTAACCTTCCCCTCCCAGTGCCCTTCAATACCTCCGGCTCTTTTGCCCAATCTACACACCACCCGTGGCCCTGGGGAAGCGCCAAAGTCCTCCGAAGCTCGGATCGTCCCGCTGTGAGAGGTGCGGAGGTTTTGGCACCTTGGACAGGGGTAAAGGCTACGCGTCCTTCCACCAAGAGCTAGGGACTTAAGGGATGGAGGGAGAGAGAGGATAGGGGACATTTGGGGGCCGAGGAGAGAGTCGGAGGCCCAGCACCCACCCAACACACGTCCTCACTCACCACGGTCGGGGCCGGCCCAGGCTAGTGGCTTCTCCGCCCCTTCCCCTGCGACGGCAACGCCAATGGGCTGGGCCTTGAGCTCAGGAAGGAGGGATCGATTCAAGGGCCGGGTAATCGGCGAGGGAGGGACAGAGGCAGGGCCCAGACTAGGGCTTCCCTTTTTGAACCGGCTAACTTTATTGAACCGGGGAGAGAGAGGGAGTGACAGGCGGCAGGACCGCGAGGGGAGTGTTGGGGAGAAAGACGCTGATTTGTCTGGCGGCCAGTGCCCAATGAGGCAAAAAGGAAAACAATGGAGACCTGGCCCAAGGACAAATGGAATGGGACTGTGAGAACCTAGCTCTTAGGACTGTCCCGGGCACCTGGAGAATAATACCCACCACCACCATCTCCCTTGGACAGGGTTCCGTGGAGGGAAGGGGACTTCCCGGCCAGGTTCATGCCGTTCGGGTCCAGGGCTCTGGCCACAGCTCTCAACCACCTCTCCAGAGGTCCAGTGAGGGGGAGGAATGAAAGGGAGCAGAGGAGAAAGGGGAGGAGGTGCAGAGAGAGAATGGATGGCCTCAGTCCAGGGGCCAATGTCCCCTACCCTTCCCCCACCCTCACTTTGCCGCACCTCTTGCCTAAGTTAATTCTCTCTGTTTTGGAAATTCTGGTTAAGTGGAGCTTTGAGGCTAGGGCAGGGTCAGGTATGTCCTACCAGCTGGCGGGTTACCTAAAAAAATTTTAGCAGGGAGGAGGTACAGGAATCAGGGAGAGGTGCCACGATCTCTCCTCCCCCACCAGTTGGCGGCGCTATGGGGAAGGGGTTATTTCTGGGCTTGCCTCCCATAGGAGATCTTTGTTTCGGGGCTGGCTACAACTCTCCCCTAGCCAGAGCCCAAGATGAGGTTCAGCTTTTCACTGATTTCTCTTAGGAACTAACTGCTCCCTGCTTTAAATGAATTCCCCCTCCGCCAGTCCTTTAGCTGTCACTACTCCCCTCTTCCTCCTCCTTCTCCTCCTCCTCCTCCTCCTTTTCCTTCCTCCATCTTTCTGGGGGGGGGGGAGGAGGGGCGAAACCCACACACAAACCCACATATACATACATACACCCTTGCATGGACGGACTCCCAGTCACAGCCAAGGCAAATTCAACTCTTCCAACTCTCAAGGGGCCCCAAGCCCCACAGCAACCGCCCAGGATTGGCTGCTAAGGTGGGAGGGGTCTGCCCTGGGATAAAGTAGAGGGCCAAGCCTGAGGGTGGGAAGACTGCCACCTTTCCCTCCGCCCAGGGGCCAGCTGGGTCTGATGGGCTGGGGGATAACCTGTCAGGCCCCGCCCCCACCCCCCACCCCCTCCGCGCTCCCTGGCAGCTTTCCCTGATCTCTCAGTTTTCAGTCTAGTTTTGTTCTCCTTGTTTCTTGCTTCTCCCTCCTCCAGGCAGAAGGCTCTAGACTCCGGCCATGGTACAGCAACAGGTGCTCTACCGGGCTCTGGTGTCCACCAAGTGGCTGGCCGAGTCGGTCCGCGCCCGGAAGCTGGGCCCGGGTTTGCGGGTGCTCGACGTGTCCTGGTACCCACCTCGGCAGCGCAATGCGCTCCAGGAATACCGGGAGCGCCACATCCCCGGCGCCTCCTTCTTCAACATAGAGGAATGCCGGGACCAGAATTCTCCCTACGAGATGATGCTGCCCAGCGAGGCCGCCTTCGCTAGCTATGTGGGCCGCTTGGGCATCAGCAACAGCACGCACGTGGTAGTGTACGACGGCGACGATTTGGGCAATTTCTACGGCCCGCGCGCCTGGTGGATGTTTCGGGTCTTTGGCCACCGCACGGTGTCTGTGCTCAATGGGGGCTTCCGAAACTGGCTGCAGGAGGGCCACCCAGTGACCTCGGAACCCACGAACCCCGAACCCGCAGTCTTCAAAGCCACACTCGACAAGTCCTTGCTTAAGACCTATGAGCAGATGATGGAAAACCTCGAGTCCAAGCGCTTCCAGATGGTGGACTCTCGGTCCCCGGGGAGGTACCTGGGGACAGAGCCTGAGCCTGATAGCAAAGGTAAACTGGGGAGGGGGGGGGACGGGACGCGAGGTGAGCAGGCCAGCTTGGGTCCTCGAGCTAATTGACTAGGATGAATGGGCACCCCTCCTTCCAGACACGCCTTCAACAGTTGCACTAGTTGCCCGAGTTTGGTGGCCCCTGGTGCCTGGTACCAGACGCTTGAGTTAAGAGATCATTAGAGATAATCCCCACACTGACTGCCCACGGTGTGGCATAGCTGGAAGGGAAGGCTCAGTGTAGTCAAGGAATTTACCCAACATCACACATTAGAAAGTGAAAGGCTAGGATTTAACCTCAGGTCTTGTCACTTCAAATCCACCCCATCCCCCACCCCCTATGATGTCTCTGGCTTACTTTAAGCTCACAGATTTAGAACCCGTTAGTCTAACCCCATTCACTTCATAATTTAGGAAAGTGAAGTCCACAGAGTTCAAAAGACTTAGCCAAGGACTCACCTTGTTCAGCACTTTCCTGATTGTCTCTGATTCTAGTTTCATTGGCATTGGAAGGGGGGGGGGGGGAGGGAGAGACCAGACATCAAGTGACTTGCCCAAAGGGACATGGATAGTTAAGTGACAGATAGGATGAGGACCCTCTAGGTCCGAGGACCTTTGACTCCAGCTCTTGGAGTCTGTTCCATTCACCTGACTCCCCTCTCCTCCTCCACACACTGTATAAACACAACTCTGCTTACCAACAGTGGACTCATTCCTTTAGAGACACTCCCAGGTCCAAAAGTTCCTTGAACCTTGAGATGCAAATGGTCCAAGTGTCCATCAATTGACTTTTATTGAGAACCAGAGTATTCCTCTAAAGTCCTCCTCTGATGTTTCTTTGTGGTGTGCCTCTATTTTCCAAGGTTTTGCCAGTGGTTCCCAAGCTCTAGCTAAACCTACACTCTTTGATAGGTTGGAAGTCTTGTATGTAAGGATCAGCCCCCTAAATTCCTAGAAATTCTCCATCAAGTTGACCACAGAATGTCGATTTCATTTTAATTATTTAAAAAGTATAAACTTAATCATCAACAAATGTGAAGAATAAAAGAGAGCATTCATTCATTGTGTATGAAGCAGAATGCTGGATTCCTCAGACATGGCAACTCTTTTTCAGGTTGTAAAGGGGTCACAATCTGAATCAATGCAGCTAAGACCCACACTAATCATTACAGATCTTTGCAGTATTGAATTATAGTGTGCCCTGTGCTAAGTGCTGGGGGAAAGATAGGGTTGAGATAAAACAAGATCCTTCCTTACCCTCATGACTTCTGGTCTTATGCTCAGATGTGTTGGAAAAGAGCAAATAGAGTCTGTTCAGTCATGTTCGACTCTTCATGACCCTATTTGGGGTTTTCTTAACAAAGATACTGGAGTAGTTTGCCATTTCCTTCTCCAGTTCCTTTTACAGATGAGGAAACTGAAGCTAACAGGGTTAAGTGACTTGGCCAGGGTCACACAGCTAGTAAATCTGAGACCAGATTTGGTGAATTTTCCTACTCCAGGTTGAGCTAGCTATCCACTGTACTGCCTAGTCAGTACTGATTAAGGTTGTTAGGGAAGATTTCCTAAAGGAAAGAGTATATGAACTGAATTTTAGGAAATGAATACAGAATACGAAAGACAGGAGATTGGTGGCACAGTTATGAACAAAGGCAAAGCTGGGGAAAAGTGTAGGGGATGTATTGGGGTGAAGGATATTGAACACTCCAGTTTGGCTGGAGAAATAGAGGGTGCGAAGGAAAATAGAATGAGAGGTTAGAAAGGTAGGGAGCTGAGAGCTTGACTCTGGGCAAGTTCACCTTTCTGAACCTCATTTTCCCCATCTGTAAAATGGGCCAGATAGCTTTTAAGGGTACTATCCATTCTGTATCCATGATCTGTGGCCTTCAGCAGAAGAAACGTCTGAAGACATCTATGGGGAGTTTGGACTTGATGGCTACGGGAGTTGCCAGGTCTAGAGAGTCCCATTTGGAACCTATATCCTCTAGATCCAAATCCAGAACTCTTTTCATTGGATTATGCTGCTGCTCTCCCACCCACCTTTTTTTCTCCCCCAAACAAAACACTATCTAGGATAGAATACTTCTGGGAAAGTGCATAACTCAGCCTCTCCCCCACCCTAGGCTAAAAACCTAGCCTGACTGGGTTTTGTAATCGGAGAGAGTTGGTTTTTTTTGCAGTTGGAATCCATCCAGCGCCTCTCTTCCCTAGAATGAAAGCTCACTTGGATCTCTTATCTTTTTTCCCCCTGTCCCAAACCCTCTTTCAAAAAATCTTGGGAAGACATAAATGCACTGCCTGATCTTTACACTCCTAGAGCCTAGACCAAGGGGTGAACCACAGTTTTGCGAGAGAGAGGCAAGACCTAAAGGAATTGTGCCCAGTCTGCCTCTTTTCCCCCCCTCTCCTTGCTTGGGCAGGAATTCAAGAGAAAGGAGGGAAATTAGGACATTCCTGGCACCAGACCAAGCTTCTTGGAGGGAGTGGCCATAGAATCTATAGGGGCTGTAGAAAAGCTTGAGTAAGGAGGGGCATGAGACCTTGACCAATATAGCCTTCAATGGTACCTTCAAGATACCTTCTGTTTACTGTTGTCTCTTTATTCCAGCAGCCTATTCTTTGTCACAGGGCTTTACACCTGAGTCTAAGCCTATGACTTCATTTCTCCAAATGCCACGCAGGCGCAGAAATTCCCTCCACAGATACAGATTGGCAGAATTATTAGCTTCCTTCCAAACGTACTCCCCTCCCAAAAATTACTTTGCATTTACTTCATATCTGCTATCTAAGCTCTCTGAGAGGAGAGACTGTTTTCATCTTTGTATCTCTGCTACCCAGTTGCCTAGTGAAAGGCCTGACACACAATAGAGGTTTAACAAAAGAATGTTCCAGTGTTGCTGGGGGACTTTGAGCTTATTAAGCAACTAGTCCCTGTAGAGTTGTTTGTTGGTTTTTGTTGTCTCAGTTAAGAGGCACTGTAGTAACTGTGGAAAGAACTTTGGCTTTGGAGAGTAAGAGGACTTGACCAAATTCCATCTCTGATGCTCACAACCTAAGTGACCTTGGTCAGGTCCTTTCTGTTTCCTGAGTTATAAAACTAAGGAGTTGGACTAAATAATCTTTGACACTCCTTCCTGCCCTAGAGCTAAGATTTTGTGTTCTGTCAATCCCTTCCTCATCATCCCTGACAGGAGGCTATTCAACTCCTGCTTGGACTTTTCCAGGATTGGAGAAAGGGTTTTCCACCTGAGAGTCCCTAGAATACTTTGATAGATAATTTGATACAATAATATTTCGAAGCATGATTGATTTCTTTTGTAATCCTCTGTATTTTATTTTATGCATTTAAAAATATTCTGTAAATGGCTGCTTCCTCAAACTCTCCTGTTGTCCCCAGGACTACCCCAGAGGGGTCCAGGAAAAGAAAAAAAAAAAGGTTAAGACCACTTGTTCTAGAAACATGCCCTGGCTGGAAGCCTAGGGAAGTCTGACTATTATAGAATCTGCCCTATTCCCTGAGAGGAATTGCTGCTTCTCCTTGGGTCTCAGTTTCCCCATCTGCAAAAATGAAGGTGTTGTACTAGATGAGAGCTCTAAAGCCTATCATTTTTATAAGCCACCCTTCCAAGGATCACTGGCCCCTTAGAGACCAAAGCTGAAGTTGACTTGTTTTCTGAGCCGAGTCTCAGAAGTGACATTTGGGCTAACATCTGAAGCTGTCTCCACCTTGAAGCTACTTAGGTTATATTTCAAGATAATACATGTAAAGCCAGAAGGGACCTTAGAAGGATGATCAAATCCTACCCCTTTATTGGTGCTGCATCAGGAAATTCATCTGTAAAACCTAGATGACCACTTGCTCAGGAGGTTGCAGAAGTGTGCTGGAAAAAACTGGGAGGGAGCCTAGAAGTTGGAGAATTCATTGTAGTGCAGTGGAAAGAGCACTGGCAGGGGGGTGGAGCCAAGATGGCAGCGTAGCAGCAGCAACATATCACAGCTCTCACATAGCCACCCCAAAATACCCATAAAATATGACTCTAAACTAATCCTAGAACTCCAAAACGCACACAAATATACCTTCCACTAAAGTCAGCTTGGCTACAAGGAACCATATCAACACTGCGAATGGAAACCAGCCTGGCCTGAAGCCCTGGCTGAGCCCCTGGGGCAGCTGGACGGGAGGAGCGCAGGAGCCTCTCCGGTGAGCGGATTAGTGGCAGCTGCGAGCAGTGTTCAGAACTAGGTCAGTGGGCCTTGCAATCGGGGTAGAAAAGCATCTGGCCAAAATGCCTCCAAGGTGGGAAAGCAAAAGGCAGAGGTTTTGCACCCGCCTCTGTATTGCAGCTTCCCCGCCCATGCCCTGCAGACAGCAGGGGGACTAAGTGATTGTTCAGAGGTCGAGTCTTTCGCGTTGAGCGGCCTGGATCCGGATCGCCGTCTTGGGCTTTCGGTTCTGGAGTCTTCATTATCCAGTGAGCAGGACGTAAGTAGGAAAGGGACCCAGCACCTTCCTGAGAGCTACAGCAGCCTGGAGGACCCCAGTGATTTGGGACAGAGCTTTCCCTTCTGGAAGCAGAGCCCCATAGAGATTAAAAAAAAAAATCACGGATTGACCAACTATGAGTAAGAATAAGCATAAGAAGCGAAGTAAGAACAGCACCCAAACCCTAGATTCCTT
>CM053585.1:381828303-381847995 GCA_028646515.1 Pseudochirops corinnae
GACTGGGGGAGGGGGGATACACTGGGATGGCTGTTTTGGGGCGGTGGGTGGGGGAAAGAAGGGGAGAAAATTTCTAACTCAAAATCTTGTGGAAATGAATGATGCAAACTAAAATAAAATTTAAAAAATAAATAAATAAAAGCACTATGATACTACTGTATCAATTTTTACTATAGAACAAAAAAAAAAAAAAAAGGAAAGAGCACTGGCCCTGGAGTCAGTGGACCTGGATTCACATCCCACCTCCAATACATGCTAAGTCTTTGGACAATGACACTTAATTGATTTGAGACTCAGTTTTCTCATCTAGAAAATGAGGGATATTTAACAGATGGTTATCCAGCTCCTCATCTATAATATTGTCTTAATACCTTCATTTCACAGATAAGGAAACTGAGACCCAAAAAGGTTAAGTGTCATGTAGCTAGGAGGTGGCAGAGCCAAGATTCAAAGCCCATGTCCTCTGACTCCAAATTCAGTCCTCCAGCACACTGAATTCATGTGAAATTCCTGGTGCATAGTAGAAGCTTAATGAATGTTCATTTATTGATTCAGGGATGAGTTGGGCTATATGGCCTCTGAAACCATAGAATCCTCCATCTAAAGTTGGAAGGAACCTCCAAGGTCATCTGGTTCAGCTCCCTCATTTTACAGATGGGGAAACTGAGGCCCAGAGAAGAGAAGTAACTCCACATGATCATAGATTTAGAGCTGGGAAAGACATCAGAACTCACCTTAATCCAATGCCCTCCTTTTTTTTAGATGATGAGACCAAGAGGGAAATAGCTTGCCTGAAGTCACATGTCCACACATCAGAGGGCCTGGTTCTTATCTAGCACCCTTTTCAGTCTTCTGCCCTGCTTTCCAAATAGGCACTAGCCTTTGTTAGAGCCAAGGGCCAGTGTTCAAGTGGATTCAGGGAGTAAGGAAGGAAAAGTCACTTAGCATGGTAGCCGGCACTTAACAGATAGATTCATAGGTTTAGAGATGGAAAGGATCCATGCAGTGAAGTCATATATTCCAATTCCCTTCTTTTTACAGAAAAGGAAACTGAGGCCTGGAGAGTTCAAATGACTTGCCGAGGTAGTATCACACATGTGACCCAAGTGTTCAAGACAGAATTTAATCCCCAGGATTCCTGACTTCAAGTCCAGCATTCTGTCTGTCCTATCACACTGCCTTGCAATGACCATATCCGCCACTTGACTGCCTACATTGCCCCTGGCTCCAAGCCCAGCGCTCTTCCCATTCCCAGGAAGTTCTCTGAACACAAATGGCTTGGAGCCTACGCTCAGTTCAGAGGCCCCAGCTCCTAGAAATTTAAATGTGTATACGATGTTTGAATCCCCAGTGAGGAGATGGGGAAGTTGTTGTTTAATAGTATTTAGTTTCCTGACTTTCCATTATCCTGGCTTAAAACCCTTCCCTCACAAAAATCTCTGAGGTAGGGAATGCAAATATTCACCCCATTTTATGGATGAGAAAATGGAGAGTCAGACAAAGGGAGATGATTTCCCCAGAATCATACAATTATTAGTTAATCAAGTCACATCTTAAATGTAGATCTCCCCTTCTAATAAGAGCAAGGCCACTACCTCTACTCTGTCTCTCTAACACTCAAACAACAAGCATTTATTATGCACCTACTGTATGCCAGATACTGTAGTGGGTACTGAGAATACAGATAGAAAAGTGAGATGGCTCCAAACTTTGCAGTTATATTCTACTGGGAGAATAGAGGTTGTTCATAGGTACAGGAAATGTCACAGTGGCCCAGGGGATGGCCCTACCTGAAAAGAAGTCCAGCTTCAGGCTCAAATCAACCCAGACTCAAGCCCAGAGGGAGCTTGACCCCAAAGAGAAGTATTGGGTTTTTTCCTCATATGCTATCCCCAACCCTGGAATGGCCAAGGAATTTTCTAATCAGTCGGTCAATAAACATTTATTAAACACCCACTGTTCACTGTGCTAAGCTCTGGGGATACAAAAAGAGACAAAAACCAGGCCCTGCCCTCAAAAAACTTACATTCTAATGTGTTTGTGTGGGGAAGACAACAAGCAGAATGATATGCTTAAAACACAGAAGACTCATAAGTGACCATTGACAAGTACTTCTATGAAACAGTCTCCATTCACTCCTCATACACCAGTAAGAAAGATATGTGGTGCTACTGAACAGGTATTTAACACATTTTCCTCAAACCTCTATAGTTGGGGGAACAAAAAGTATGAATGTATGAATGAATGAATAAGAAAGTATTTATAAACTACTCACTCTGAGCAAAATACTGTGTGATTTGCTAGAAATGCAAACAGAAAGTCAAGACAGTCCCTGCTTTTAATGGTGAGATATTAACTAGGCATCAGTAGGCATCCACAGGGCAGGTAGTATGTCAGCAGAATGACTAAGGGAAAGTGTAATCAACTTCTACCCACATGAGAGTTCAGACCAGACACTTCATAGACTTGCAGTCCCTGGGGAGGGAGGGCCAGGAAACTGAGCTGAGGCTCAGAATGGTGTCATGTTCCTCAGAGAGGAGATTATGGGGAGGGCAAAGTTGACCATGGCCAGTGACCAGGGTGCAGGGGAATCCTGACATTCTAAGTATCATAAAAGAGAATGTAGGGTCTAGACTGGCTTTTTTTCAGTGTCAGGTTACTGCAGTCAGAATTGCACAGTGTGACCAGAGCAATGTCTCTCTAATCTAAGTGTTCTTAATTTGGAGGACGTGGAATTCTTTTTCTTTCTTTCCTTTTCAAATGTATTTTTATTTCTTTCATTCAATGTTTTCTAATTACATTTTTAAAATTTTTACATTTTGGAGTGGTTAGGTATCACAGTGAATAGAGCACTAGCCCTGGAATCAGGAGGACCTGAGTTCAAATCCAGCCTCAGACACTTAACACATAGCCATGTGACCTTGGGCAAGTCACTTAACTCCAATTGCTTTGCCTTACCCCCTCCAAAAAGTAAAAAAAAAAAAAAGAAAGAAAGAAAAATCTTTCATTTTTAGAATTTTGAGCTTCAAATTCTTTCCCTTCTTCTCACCCCTTGGTATATATATATTTTTAGCAAGCAATATATCAACTATATATGTGAAGTCACACAAAACATTTCATATTAGCCATGTTGCAAAAGAAGTGCACACAAAAAAATTAAGGGAAAAAGTCAGCTTCAATTTGCACACAAGAGTCACGAAATTGGGACAGCTAGGTGATGCAGTGAATAGAGTACTGACCCTGGAGTTAGGAGGACCTGAGTTCAAATGCAGCTTCAGACACTTAACACTTATTAGCCGTGTGACCTTGGGCAAGTCACTTAACCCCAATTGCCCTGCCTTTTCTCTTCCAAAAAGGAAAAAAAAAAAAAAAAAAAGTAATGAAATTGGTTTTCAAAAACAATATTGATGACTCTTCCAATGAAATTGGTTTGTATTGTTTACATATCTTATGCATTTAAAATCTGATTCTGAGGATTACCTAGACTTCACCCAACTGGCTGCCTAAAGGGGTTTGGATTTAGAATAGATTAAGACCACCCCTTGCTCTGAGGTCAAGGGGAATCAGGCAGTGAAAAGATTTCTGCATTTTCTCATACAGCTCTTGAGCCAATGAGCTTGCCACAAGTTTATATGGGCAAGTCATTTTGTCTCTCCAAGCCTATTTTCTCATCTGTAAAAAGGGCGTAGTGCTGGTGGAACCTACCATGCAGGATTCTTTTGAGGAAAGGTGAAAGTACAACACAGATTATAGCTAGCTAGGTAGCTCAGTGGACAGAGTGTGGAACCTGGGGTCAGGAAGGCCTGAGTTAAAATCTTGACCTCAGATACTTATTAGCTGTGTGACTCTGAGCAAGTCCCTTAACCTCAATTTCCTCATCTGTAAAATGGGGATAATAATAGCACCTGCCTCTCAGGGTTGTGGTGAGGATCAAATGAGGTAATAATTATAAAACACTTAGCTTGGTGCCCAACACATAGAAAGCACTATATGTGTGTTAGCTATTCTTTTTATGTGTGATGTTATCATGAATATCTGGAGCTGTCCAAATATAGTACTGAAGCCCAAAGTGTCAGGAGAGGTGCCTCAGAGTCTTACGTTAAATAAAGATCTACTCTCCCCTAATTCATTCCTCCCACTTTTGTACTCCCCTCCCACCATAGCCCTCCTCAGGATTTTACAATTTATTATCAATTTGAAAGACAGGTTCCATTTAAATCACTCTGGGCATGACACCTAGTAACCCCAAGCCTTCCTTAATAATCTTCTTTAAGATATTATTCAGAATTATCTACAAATGTACAAGATTCTGACGATCACCTGGCAGGATAAGGTACCAGACACTGAAATACTTACTTGAATTAAACTGCCAAGCATTCAAACTCTGTTTCAGAGAGCACAACTCTGATGGGCTGGCCACAATTGTTCGAATGCCAAATGTACACTTGCCAAAAAGACAATGGAGAACTCACACATTTATGTGATGGTCAGAAGAAGTGATACAAGGACACTATCAAGAACTCTCTCAAGAATTTTGGAATTGATTGTATGACATGGGAGACACTGGCACAGGACTGCTCAGCATGGTTTGTGCCCACATCAGAGAAGGTAGACCAGAGCAGAATTGAAACCACTCAAAGGAAATGCAGAATGCCCAAATGTTCACATGGACTATTTGTGCCCAACCTTTGGTAGAGCATTCCAAGCTCAGATTGGTTTGACCAGCCACAGATGGACACACTGAAACTGGACTCTAGCACAGTCCTTTTGGTCCTCTTCAAGAATGAAGGACAACCACCAACCAACCAACCAATTCAGAATTATACCTTAGAATTGGGGGTTAAGGCTGGCCTTTAATTGATCAGTGGACTATAGACCAAGCCCTTCTTTGGTCCTTGTTTGGGCCCTGTTTGGTTCAGAATGAATGTAAATAACAATTGTTTCTGTTTTGATCAGAAACCCTGAGGGTCTTTCCCTCCCAGATCTTTTTTTTTTTTTTGTTAGAGAGGCCATTCTTTGCTTCATTTCTTATTAAGTCTTAATTTAATCATTAAATGAGCATTGCTCTGTCAAACTGAGACCTTTCCTTTGAAAAGGCCAAGGTCTCCCATTGCATCCTGGGCCATCTCCAATGATCCTGATCTATATCTGGTCAATGGACTCTGATGGTTCAGGAGGAGAAAGTGGGGCTGATGACTGCTCAGCCCTGTCTCACTTAAATCCAAATCACTTGTATATCAAGGCATCACCTCCCTGAAGTCATGGGCCTCTTCGAGAATGAAGGACAAATAGCAACCATTCATTTTTTGACTGAGGGGGAGCTCTTAAAAAGTCCAAGTCCCATTCTCAGGCCCAATTCCTTTTTTCTCTTTTCCCTCTTCTTCTCTCTCTTTAATGGTTTAATCCATTCCCTCTTATTTTATAGATAAGAAACTTCAGGGGCGGAGAAGTCAAGGGACCTACCTTAGGTCACATAGCTACTAAGGGTCTGAGTTGACATCTGAACTGAGGTCTTCCTGACTCTAAGCCTATCCATAGTATTACCCAGGAGAAGAAGCTTTCAGACCACAAGGAAGGACTCAGTCTTCTAGGGTGGTGTAGGTTACTTGGGCCATTTCTAAGTCAATGTACTTATTATTTGTGATGATCTTAGGCTAGAGAAGTAGGATAGGGTAGTGAGTAGGGAGCTGGTCTCAAAGCGAGGGTTTTGATCCCAAAGATCTGGGTTCAAATCTTACCTCTGGCCCATACTGCCTGAGTGTCTCTGGACAAACCACATCCTTTCTGTGCTTGGGCCAATGGGGCCAAACTTTAATAGAAATGGGGCTACATATGGATCAAGAAGATCACCTATTATCTATGTTTTATTGTGGTTTTTATTTTGTCAGATGCTTCTTAAATACATTTTAAGCTGGTTTTGGAGGCACCATGGAGAGTGTTGTTTGACACCTCTAGGAAGCTCTATGAGGTTATGTGGCCAAGCAAGTGCTGACTTATATTGATAGAGGAAGTTTCTTCACCTGGGAGTTCCCTCAACCGAGGAAGTCATAAATTTAGTCCCTGTCCTTTGTGCTGGGCAGCTGGGCAGCTCTTTATACAACTGACCACATCCTTAGTTACAATAAGAGAAATAACATCTAATGTTTACATATTGCTGAACTATGTGCCCGGCATTGTGCTAAGGGCTTTACAATGCTTCTCATAATGATCCTGGGAAGTAGATACTATTATTATCCCCATTTACAGATGAGGAAACTGAGGCAGACAGATTACGTGACTTGCACAGGATCACACAGCTAGTAAGGGTCTGAGGCCATATTTGAATCCAGGCCTTCCTGACTCTAGACTTGGTTATCTATTCACTGTGCCACCCAGTTGCTCTTAGGTAATTCAATCAACAGGTGGTCTACATGATAGTTTTCCTTTCTGTAAGTTTAAGGTTCCCAAAGCTCTTCCCTCAACATCCTTTCAAAGCACAGAGTTCTCTTTACCAACAGAATCATAAATTCACTCCCTGATCATATCCCCAGTATCCTGCACAGGGTAGACACTGAACAAATACTTGTTGATTAATTGACCCCTAAGACTTCTCAGTTGGTTGGCACATTGGGACATGAAGAAGGGGGTAGAAGATTGTTAAAATATTATGGATACATGCCTTTTTTGTGGTAGCTGACATTTTAACGGTTACCTTTTATAGCTCAGTTCATAAAGGTGTCTCTTTAATGGATTGTAGGAAATGCCTGATGCAACAGTGTGAGATGATCAGCCACAAAAAGCTCCTCCGGTCTTCACCACATAGGGGAGAGAGGTATAGTACCCAGAACAGGAGAGGAGGTGTAGTGGTCCTCTTCTCTTTCCTTCTGGTCAAACCACACCTGGACCATTGCATTCAGTTCTTGGTGCCATGTTTTATTGATTTTTTTTTTTGTTTCAAGGTTTTTATTAAACGTATACAATGGGAAAATCTCATGAATACACACATCATCAGATCATTTGTAGACATAAAAATACTGGAGGGAGAGAATGACACCCTGGAACCAAACACTTCTGAGTTTCTATAACTGGTGGCTTCAGGGAGTATCCCTATAAAAAACTGGTCAGTTCTTCTCATCTGGAAAGTTTGTGCTAAGCTTTGACACTCTCCATTTCCTGAATCCTGTCTACAAGAGAAAAGGATATTGTCACTAATTCATTAAATGCATGAAATTTCTATGGAAGGAACTCTTAGGGAATGCTAAAGACCTGGCTGCACTTCAAAAGGCACATTCTGGATCAATTCAGGGGCACAGACTCAATCCTCCTTTTAGATCAACTGATGTGAAGTGGCCATACAGAATAAAGGCTCCTGAGCAATCCTTAAAAAATTCAGCGCAAGCTAAGTTGGTGTCACACTTTAGAAAGGGCATTAATAAGGATGTTTAGCCTAGAGAACAGAAGACTTACAAGGGATAGGAAAACTGGCTTCAAAAAGCTCTGTGGTACATCAGACATGGAGCAATGGAATTGGATATGGATATGGGGTTCAAATCCTAACTTTGCCACTAATTATGTGTATGAATTTGGGCAAGTCTCTTCTTCCCTGGGTCTCAGTTCTCTCCTTTGTAAAATGAGGGGGTTAGACTAGATGGCCATTAAGGTCAATTCCAGTTCTAGATCGTGGATTCTAAGTATTTGAAGGTCCTTCTTTTATTTTTTTTAAATGATGCCAATTTTAAATAGATTTTTTTTCTCCAGGATAAGAATTATATTCCTGCTTGTTTACAGTACAATGCATGGTGTTGTTCATTTCCTTCTCTTACCATTTCAAGTATTCAGAACACCCAGATTTACACAGTAGTTCAAATGTTACTTTTAAACTGCTGCTGTCTTGGCTACAAATTAGAGTTCTTCAATTGTTGGAGAGCTCCATGGGTGAAATGTTCTTTCTTCTGGTGTTTTTAGTTAACCCCTTCAATGGTGGGTCCAGAAGAAAGGCCTCCATATGCGGTTGCTCCACCTGGCACCCCGTAATGATGAGGTTGCAGACTTTTAAGTTCTTTCTGTTGATGCTCAAATTCTTTCTTCTCAGCAGTTGGATTCTTATCTAGCCCTTTGGTCATTTAGTTTTATTTGTCAAGGATCTTCTGTTTGTTTTTATCATCAATTTTGCTTTGGAGTTTCTCACTTTCTATGGTAGCTTTCGTGTTTAAAGTATAAGGTTCAAGAAAATTCTTGGAAGATGTCTCTCGCTTCTCATCTTCAGCCTTGTATTTCTGTCTCCTGGACACTCAATATTTTCTTTGCCCAGATGATCTTTGTCATGGGTAGTGGTGATCTCCTTGCCTGTACTCTTAGAAATGTTGAGGATGTCATTAGTATCAATGTCTAATGTGGCTTCCATCTGAGAAACATCCCCGGTGCAGGGGGATCCCTGAGGGCTCAAACTTGCTAAGCAAGTTATCTTTCATTTTTGTCTCTCCCCTGAAGGACTTTTCTAAGGGAGAGAGTTAGATCTGTTCTACTCCAAAGGCAGAACTAGGGGCCATGCTTGGGAGCTAGAGGAAGGCATGCTTTTTTGCTCAGTAAAAGGAGACTTTTAATTAGAGCTCTCTCCAAGTGAAATGCCCTGCTTTGGGAAGTGGAAATCATGAATCACTAGGGGTTTTCAAGTGATTGGTCACATATTTTATAGAGGGATTTCTATTCTGTGATAGCTTGGTTTAGATGATACCTGAGAATCTATGATGCTGATTGTATCCAATTCCCACTTTTTATTTTCCTCATTTGTTTATTTATTCATTCATCCGTTCATCCATCTATTATTCATTCATTTATCTATCTACCTATCTATTTACCTCAAGGAAGTAACTAAGGCTGAGTATGGGTAAATGTCATGGTCACTTAGCTCTAAGTAGGAGGAGGAGCTAATAAGTACTAAAACTTGAGCCTGGATTTCCTTCATGCCTAGTGCTTTTTGCCATTAACCTCTACTGTAATACAATCAAACAAACATTAAATTAAGTAACACTGGGATTACAAAGGAGAAGGGAGGGGCAGCTAGGAGGTGCAGTGGACAGAGCACAGACTCAGGAGTCAGGATGACCTGAGTTCAAATCCAATCTTAAAACAATGACTATGACCCTGGGTGAATTACTTAACCCTAATTGCTTCCAAATTAAAAACAAAATAAAGAGAAAAGGAAAATATGTCCTTAAGGAACTTGCATTCTACCTGGTAGGGGCTGGTCTGTAACACGGAAACAGGTATGTTGACTCATCCCTACCTGACTTCTTATATTGTATCTACTTATATGTAGATGGGTTCTCTCCTCCTATAAAATGTAAGATCCACGAAGGCAAAGATGGTATCTTTTTTATCAGAGTATACCACTGTCTAACATGATGCCTGGCCCATAGAATATGTTTAACACAGAATTGATGATTGGTTCTTAATCTGGAAATCAGTGTTAGTCTAGAGAGCTAGATTTGGGGTCTGAAGACCTGGTGTTTAAACTGAGACTCTTCTACTGATGTCCTGTGAGAAAGTCATTTAACTTTTCTGAACCTCAGTATTCCTATCTATAAAATGAATAGGCTGAATTAAGTAGCCCTCAAAATCCTTCTAGTTCTAATTCTTTTATTCTCTTTCTCTTTCATTCAAAATTGGCTTTCTTGCTGTTCCTCACATGTGACATTCGTTCTCCCACCTCCATACCTTTGCACTGACTGTCCTGGATTCTTGGAATGCCTCTGCCTCTTAGAATTCCTGGTTTCTTTCAGGCTTCAGGTCAAGCATCACCTCCTACATGAAGTCTCTGCTGGTGCCACATTACCACCACCCCAAGGCTACTAGTACCTTCTCCCCACCAAAATTTACCTGATAACTCTTTTGTATGTTTTTGGTTGTTGTTGGGTTTTTGTGTTACTATATGTAGGTGTTTCCACCATTTAACTATTAAAATAAGCTCCTTGAGGGTGTCTCTTTTGATTTATTTTTATATTCCCTCGTGACTGATACAGTACCTGACAAATGGGGATCGTAGGATTTAATTCGAAAGGAATCTGACCTCTTTAGTTTATAGATGAGAAAAATGGGCCCCAGAGAGTTTAAATAACTTGTCCACTGCTAGTAAGAGTTAGAGACAGGCTATAAACCCTGGCCTTCCTGCCTCCTAAGTCCAGCATTCTATCCATCATGCCATATAGTCTCTGATAACAGGTGGTGATAAATGCTTATTGAATAATTGCTGAAGTCCACCCATTACCTCTAACTCTTTCCTCCATTTTTGCTGTTTCCTTGGTCTCTTCCTGGAACTGGCTCAGACCTGGAACCCGGCCACATCCCTGGCTCCCTGAACATGCCTTTCACTGACTTCCTGACGGCAGAAGGCTTTGAGAAGAATCCTGAGGACATCCGGGCTATGTTCAAGGAGAAGAAGGTGGACCTCTCGAAGCCACTCATTGCCACCTGCCGTAAGGGGGTGACCGCTTGCCACATCGCCCTTGCTGCCTACCTCTGTGGCAAGCCTGATGTAGCTGTGTATGATGGCTCCTGGTCTGAGTGGTTCCGAAGGGCACCCCCCAAGCTTCGGGTCTCACAATGGAAGGGGGGGAAAGCTTGAGTAGGAATGGGGAAAGGATGAGACTTGACCCTTTCCTTGCCTTCTGCCCTCTCCTAGATCAACCAGTGGGGGCATTGTGGATCTAGGGGCCTATCTTTGCCTTACCTACAATCCTCTCTGAAATAATGTTTGCTTTATACTTTTTTTTTCCTTACCAGTTTTTGTAATGGGATTGAAGAGTTTCTGGGGTAGCTATGTAAAGATTTCCTTCATTCTCCTTTGTCAGCTCTGGAATAAATTCTCCCCTTTCTGAGAAACTGTTTGAAAATCTCTTCCTGGACTGAACCATAAGGGAAATGAAAGTATGTGGTCATGGAAAGGGCAGTTAATATGGGCTCAAATCCCACCTCCAATATGTACTACACATGTGACCTTGGGCAAGTCATTTATTCAGACTCATCCTCCAATGTAAAATGGGAATATTACTTGAAACACTTGAACTAAAACCAACAGAAAGACCTTCTTGGAGTTCCTGCCTGATAGAAGTCTTTAGCCTACAGGTTATCCAAAAGGCTGTCATTCAGGGTGTTAGTTTTGTTTATTTGGCTCCAGAAAACAGAATCCAGAGCACTGGGTGCTGGTTACAGGGAGGGAAGTAGGTCTCAGGATTTTATGGGCAGGATTTTCTAACACTTAGACAGAGCTATCTCAGGGAGGGGAGAAGAATAGACTGCCCTTGGAGATAAGTGAGCATTGGAAATGCTCAAAATTGGAAATGCTCACTCAAACAGAGCTAAGGGGATTACTGCTTAGGTAATCCATGGTCAAAAGGGCCTCTCAGATGTCTTTCATTTCTGAATTGCTGTGATTAGGAGTTCACTTGATATAACCCAGCTGCCATCATGGGCACAGTCATTGTGATTCAAGCTATCCACAGAACCTAGACCTGCGATTTCACCAATATAGGGAATTCTCTCTACCCATGAGGAAGGAAGTGATTTCTCTGCTATATAAGATACCCTTAGAGTGGGGTTTCTTAGCATTCTGTGTGTCCTGGACCCCTGGGCAGTAGGTCCAGTGAAGCCTATGGACACCTTGTTAAAGATAGAAAAGATAGAAAGATAGAAAATCAAATGTATAGGATTGCCAAGGACACTTATATTGAAATAAAGATGCATTTTTCTCCTTCCAAGTTCATGGATTCCTAAAGGGGACCCCCAAGTTAAGAAACTCTGATTTAGAGAATTGCCCAGGACATCTGGAGTTAAGTGACTTACCCAGGGTTACACAGTCTGTGTTAAGAGTCAGAATTTGAACCCAAAACTTGAGGATGCTCCAGTCATCCATCTCAAGAATGGTATTTGTGAACCAAGAGGGAGGTGGAGGTATAGAGGTCACTGGGTGACTCCTCATCCCGGTGGGTATGTACTTTCTTCATGATGAGCCTTAGTGAGGAACCACAAGTGAGCTTAGAGGTCAGTTCAGTCCAGATGCTGAAACTCAGAAAAGAAGGACCCATAGAAAGCTACCTGTGTGGCCCTAGACAAGTCACTTCCCCCATCAAGGCTGAACTTTCCTTACCTGTTTAATAAAGGCATTAGACTTCTCAGTTCCCACTTTACATGATATGCCTGTGTAAACTATCCCATGAGCCCTTGAGTTTGGCTAATGGCTTGTCCATGCTTGAAATCATGGCATTTGGAGTCCAAGAGCCTAAGTTCAAATGCTGTCTTTGACATTACTACTGTGTGACCTTGGGTCAAACCACTTCTCTCCTCCCTGGAGAGTTTCCTCAGCTGTAAAAATAAAAGATAGAGTAGGCCTAGGGCTTCCAAGGTCTTTTCCAATTCTGTATCTATGGAAGATTGCTAGATTTGGGGATAGAAGAACTGAAGTTTGAATCCCAAGGTCCATCCCATTCTTACATCCCTAGCTCCCTTGCTAGCCCCATCACTGCCTCAGTGATAACACACTCAGACTGACCCATCTCAGACTGTACCCCCTGAACCATTCTTCCACTGTTCTTCATGAGACTGCCCTATCCCCTTCCTCTTTGTCCTTTTGGATGGGGAGCTGGGAGGGTCAGCCATCCAGTGAAGGTAACAGCCTTAGGCATTGTGGTCTCCATGGCAACCACTGAGCACAACTCAGGAGGGCTGTTGCCTAGTGACCAGACAGGCCTCCTGCCATTAGCCTGTGTGCTCATCAGAGCTAGAGCAGAAACCCCAGGGATTTTGAAGACTTTGTAGGTGTGAAGGTATGAGAGAATTGATTATACAGGTAAGGCAGGTGAGGGTGGCCACTCACTCTGAAGGAGGGTTGGATTGGGTTCCTACAACCCACTGGGACTTATGTGACTGCTGAAAACTCCCACCGTTCTCTGGATTTCTCTTCTCTCTATACTTAGAAAGAGAGGGGAGAGGAGCCCTTCTCTCCAGACAGAGTGAACTGTCTCAGGAGGTAATGAGCTTCCTGGCACTGAAGATATCCAAGGAGGGGATGGATGTTCTCAAGGGGATTTCTTCATGTGAATACAAGCCTGCATTTCAGTTATGACTGTACCTGTTAATCAAGTGGTGAAACCTGAAGCTGGTGGGCAAAATGTAGGTGAGACAGGGGGGTGTTTCCAGGATGGAGTGTAGAGCAGAAACATCTGCCTTAGACCACATCTGGATGGTGTGGCCTACTTAGAAAAGCACAAAAAATCAGACCTGTTCTCTGACATCATTGGCCACGTGACCTTTCATCAGAGTTACAGCTAGAGAGGGTATTGGAAGTCGTCTAACCCAACCTCATTAGAAACCGAGGCCCAGAGAGGTAAAGGGATTTGTCCAAGTTGACACAGGTGTTTTGTGGCAAAGTCAGAATTTGAACCTGTGAGAATAAAGTGCTTTTTCCCTAGTAAGTCACTTTATATCCTTGGGCCTCAGTTTCCTCAACTGTAAAATGAAGAGGCTGGTCAGGATCACTTCCGAGACCCTTTCTTCCATCTCTAACTCTTTGGTCAAAGTTGAACAAGTCTTCTGACTCCCCTACGAGGGTATTGGAGTGACTTCCATTAGAAAGAGCCAAGTTCTTTTTTTGATGCCTATAAAATGGGGATCACTGATTTAGAGCTTAAAGGAAGCTTTGGGGAACTTTTGAGGTCATCTGGTCCAACCCCCCTGATTTTACAATGGAGAAAGGAGACACCTGCTCACTGTGCAACCTCGGGTAAGTCCTGTAACTTCTAAGGCCCCAAGCCCTAAGGTTAGAAGTGCCAAGGCAGTTGCTGATCTGTATTGGTAAAGGTTTTCCTGGTGGGATTTCCCTACCCAGATGGAGTTATAGGTCAGTCTTGTCTCCTCCTTCCCCCCAAAACAAGACTGGATTAGATGATTCTTATCATGGGTATTACATGGGAGTCTGATTTTTGCTCTCTGGTGGCTCAAGGATGCAGACAGAGCCTTAAGAGATTAGGAACTGGTTTTTCCAAGTTTGTTTTGCCTTACCCATTGACCCAGGGATAGTAGTTGCAGAAATCAGAATGAGTATTTACCACTAACATTCCCAAGTAATCTTAAATGCCCCTGGCGAGGGAAAAAGTATTCTCATTCTACCTGAAGTAGAAGACCAGCTGAGCTCTGTAATGATGACAAATATCAGTCAGCATTGATGGAAACCCATGCTTTGGGGAAGAGTGTGGGAAGAAGGCTCAATCTGACAGAATTTTTACCATTTTCTGTGATTCGGTGGTGGTTTTAGGGGGATTGGGAGATGTCAGCCCTGAGTAACTACAATTGGGGTAATGGGCTGGGGGGAAGGAGAATAGGGGCTGGCACATCTAGATCCCAGCCAGACACACACGCATACACACACACACACACACACACACACACACACACACACACACATATATATTTTAAATGGTTCCTATGAAGATTCAAATATCTAATCCAATCCAGCAAACATCTATTAAATTACTATTAGATGTCAAGCATTGTACTCAATGCTGAGGGTACAAACGAGAGGGGCTTTGGCGAAGATTCCTATCTGTGCTGATAGGAGTTTGCCAATGAAGTCACAGATACAGTCCCTATCACTTTGTACCAATCATTGTGCTGTGTGATTACCTAACTTGATGGGCACAGTGAGGTGGGGCACTGTGACCACTCCCTTTCCACCAAGGAGAACCTCTGCTTGGGACCCATCTAGGCCCTCTCAAGAGATAGGTTCAGCCGAAAGGATCCTTAACTGTACTGAGAAGAGACCTTACTCTCTACTTTCTCACACTCTGCCTCATAAACACTCCACCTACCGCAGACCCTTAAGGTACAAATTCAGACTTGGGTTTCAGCTCATGTCTGTATCTCCAAAAGATGTGAAGGAATAGAATAGTACTCATTATACAATTATGAATCAGGTATGGGACAGGTATTCCTCCAAACAAAAGAAATGCTAAAGGCCACAAAAGCTTGATTAGTATTCATGGACATAAATAATTCATGAGGTAGATGATGATCAGAACATAAAGCAGATTGTGGGACCACAGAACATGTGTAGCCACATTTTTTTTGCTTACTAAAGTCATCTTACTGGTGGTAATCTCTGTTGAAGAATTCCCTTGGCTAACAGGCATCTATCTCTACCTCGTAGACCCAATATACTTCCAGACTGCTAAAATTCATAAGGTTGTCTCTAAGCCTGGACACATCTAGCTTGAGACTAATAGTCAGTCATCTTCCCAGGAAAGAAGAGACAAAGTAAAAAAGGCCCCTGAGAACCCAGGCATAAACTCACCTGTTGAATTTCCCTCACTTTTAGCCATAGGATCACTATGTGCCAGGGTGGAGATGGGCCAGACCTTCCCCTTTTCCATGAAAAGTCTTGCCACCTTTAGGGTACATCCCCTCCCCCCCAAAAAAGGATTGAGGAGGAAGCTCTCTTCTTTTTTCAAGTTTTACTGAGTGATTGGCATCACCAGTTTATAAGCCAAAGAGAGAATCTCTCCCATTTCAAAGCACCCACATTCTTTAGACCTGAGTCGATGCATGACCAGAAACAGAAAGAAGCAAGAAGCCTTCCTTGGGTTCCATGGGATAGCTCTCATTATACAAACACAAAAGTGGCTGTTCTTGCTCAGGAGCTCACATTTCTGCTGGGGGAGGGGGAGGGGAGGTATTCTGGCTCTGCCTCTTCTACCTATGTGACTTTGGGCACGTGACTGACATCACTTCTCTGCACCTCATTTCTAAAAGGAAGACATTGGACTAGATGGCCCCTGACATGTTCCTTCCAGCTCTAAATCCACCAACCTATTTTCTAGAAAATGAGGGGAGAACATAATCTCTTGTTATCTCCCTAGTAGGGGGTAAGCTCTCTGAGGACAGAGACTTTTTTGTCTTGGAGTTCCTGTGCCTAGCACAATGCCTATCAACCAACATGCATTTATTAAAGCACCTATTTGGTTCTCAAACTAATTTAAACTAATTCTCCTGACTCCAATAATCCACTATGCTATTTATGCCAAATCTTGGTTTTCCCATTTGTAAAAAGAGTAAAAAAAATTCTTAAACAATCTACCACACAAAATCGCCAAGAGGAAAATGCTTCATGAACCTGAAAACACTTTAGAAGGAGAAGTTGTTCTTAGCTCTCAGCAGCATGCATAGGTTTTCCCCATTCCACCCCAGCAGACTCCCTAGTTAACTTTTCCAGGATGGAGAGTAAGGCCCCTCAGGATGGTGTGTGCTTGGCCAACTTCAAAGCCAGAAGAGTAACAGAGGATGAAGTGTAAAAGCTCTCCCACGACTGGATAGGAAGAGAACACGGAGCTGGAGCAGATGGCCGCACCAAGCAGTTAAAGGATTTGGAAGGGAGGGAGTAGGAGAGAACCAAAGTGGTACTTGGTATCCTTGGCAGAGTGCAATAGAAATGAAGATAGTGAGAGGGAATCGGTTCATGGAAGAGTCACACCTCCCACTATGGAAAATGAAAAT
Source organism: Pseudochirops corinnae (assembly GCA_028646515.1). Classification (NCBI taxonomy): domain Eukaryota; kingdom Metazoa; phylum Chordata; class Mammalia; order Diprotodontia; family Pseudocheiridae; genus Pseudochirops; species Pseudochirops corinnae. The sequence continues at coordinate 381,844,825 of CM053585.1, forward strand.
AGGCAGGAATGTAGGGGCTGGAGGAGCCTGCCCTCAAGAGTCCAACAGAACATGGGACATCTGCAAACGTCAGGGAATTGCATGACCCTTCTTGTCTAATCTAATCTAAAAGGAAATTCCTCTCAGCTTTCTCTCACAGGATGAGTATCTGCCTTGAGGAAGTCCTTACTTGATGTGCCTAGACAGACAGCCCTGCTGCCTCTTTTTTAAGGATCATAGATTTGGGGATGAAAGGGTCCCTACCCACTTATTTTATAGGACATTTAAGATCCCTTTCAGATCTAAATCTACCATCTATGGCCCCCATTTTACTGATGAAGAAACTGAGACTTTGATGAGTTTAAGAGGCAGATAGTGGACTCATGATCACACAACTAGTTAGTGTCAGAGGGCAGATTTGAACTTAGGTCTCTTCTGACTCCAAGAAAGTATGACATACTGTGGCAAAGGCTGGATTTGGGATCAGGGAGATATGGGACACTTAATAGCTACATAACCTTAGGTAAGTCATTTAACCTCTCTATACCTCAGTTTTCCCATCCATAAAATGGGAATAATTAAAGTTGTAGTGAGAGGCAATACAGCATGACACACTGGAACTGAGTCAGGAATACCAAGGTGACTGGTAAGACATTAAACTTCCCAATGCCCAAGTGACTCTCCAAGATTATAAATTGTTAAAATGAGCATCTTGAATTATTAGGTGTTTCCTTATTGGGACTTTTCATTTCCAATGAAATCACAAGGCCAGTCTCATCCTGTCCTATTCTGGTTTTATCCCTAATCAATTAATTAACAAGCATTTATGCAGCACTGACTGTGTCAGGTACTATAGCAGATGCTGAGGATGAAGTGGTCTGCACAATGTGTGTTTTCCTCTGGACCTTCAGGCCTGAGACTTATTCACTTATTCATAACCTGGGACACGCTCCTTCCTATCTCTGGGCCTCAGTTTCCTCATCTACAAAATGAGAGGATTGAACTTGATGATCTATCTACAAGATCCTTCCCAGCTATAGATTCTTTGAGCCAGTGATCCCCAACGGGGACGTCCTTGGTCATGGCCACGGCCAGTGTCCAGGAGGGGAAGGCTACCAGGAATTCTTTCTCATTCCTCAGAGACTCGTGCACAGATGGGAGCCCTAAGCCTCAGGGAGATCAGAGAACAAGACAACAAGGCAAAGAAGACTGAGTTGGAGGTGTTTGCCATTTCTGTGTGAGACTGGGGAAGAGTTTCCTCAGATCAACTCGTAGTAATGGGGGAGAAGTTCCCTGAACCAATGAAGGTGAGTCATTTCTGCCTACTCCTCCTTCCCTAGACTTCTTATGATGGGATCTGGTTAGATTTGGAATGGAAAGAAAGTGCACTGTCTGAGGACTCAGAGGGTGGGGAATGCCAAAAACTTGCTGGGTGACTTTGAAATGTGGGGGGAGTTGGACTACTTGAACTTAGTCTTGAAAACTCTTCACAAGTTTCCAGAATGTCCCATATTCCCCTCACACTAAAATTCAGTAGCCCATTTTCAGATCCTGTTTATTCCCAGTGCCCTGAGGACTCCTTATCTCTGCCTCACCTCCAGGGCTCAGCTAAAGCAATAGCTCCTGGATGGGTGGGTGGGTGGAAGGGTGGGGCTTCCCTGAAGTCCCTAGCTATTAGTGCTCACCTCACCCCGAAATTAATTTCTGTAAATTCTGTATTTCTCCCTGTTCATGTTTCATTCTTTCCAGTAAAATAGCAGCTCCTTGAGGGGTTATTTCTGTCTTTGTGTGATCTGTACCCATTACTGAGCCTGGCACAGAATAGGCATTTATCAAATGTTTTCTTTTTTTTCTTATTGGATCTGAGCTCCCTGTGATGAATTGCCCCTATCAAAATCAACGTGTGCTTGGTCTCCAACCTATGAGAGTTGCTTAGGATTGGTTTGAGGCACGGAGAAGAAGGGGCTTGACTAGGAATAAATAACCAGGATGTTGCTTGCTTGCTGTTTGTCCTTTGTTCTCAAAGAGGACTGTGACATCAGGTCGGTGACACCAGGACATGCAAGTGAATTGGATTTAAGTGAGGGAGGGCTGTGCAAAGTTGCCAGCCTCACTTTGTCTTCTGGAGTCATCTGGGCCCAGTGGCCAGGTATGGATTGGGATAACTTTAGATGGCCCAGGATGCACTGGGGACCTGGGTCTTTGGAAGCCAAAGTCTCAGTTTGACTGAGCAATGTCTATTCAGTGATAAAGGCTTAATAAGAAATGAGACAAAAAAGAAGATCTGGGAGGTAGAGACACCCTCAGAGTTCTGACCAGATCAGAAACAATTGTTACTTACATTCATCCCGACCCAAACAAGGACATAGCAAGGTTTGGCCTGGGACCTGTTGTTGACCAATCAGTGAGAACCAGAGTGATCCGGGGTTAAGGCTGGTCTTTAAGAAAAAAAGCAAAAACAAACAGGGAAACGGTATTTTTTTTTAACTTTTGTTTATTTTTAGTTTACATCATTCATTTCCATGAGATTTTAATTTACAGATTTTCTCCCCTTCTTTCTCCTACCCACCACCCCTAAACAGCGATCCCACTGTATAACCCCTCCCCCAATCAGCTCTCTCCCATACCCTCCCCCATCACTCCTCTGACTGGTAGGGCAAGATGGATCTCCCTACCCCAGTACCTGTATATTTCCCTCCTTTGTATTCCACCCCCCACTTGTTCTATTCTCTACTTTGTCCCTGTCCCTTTACAGAAGTGTGTGCTTCTAACAACCCTCCCCCCCAACCTGCCCTGCCCTCCATCCTCCCCCCTCTCATCTTCTTCCCCACTACTCTCCTGTAGGCCAAGATATCCAATTTAGAGTGTATGTCATTCCTTCCCTAAGCCAGCTTCAATGAGGGTAAGGTTGACTCATTCCCTTTTGCCTTCCTGTTTTTCCCCTCCATTGTAACAATTATCCCTCACCCCTTCTATATGAGAGGATTGACCCTGTTCTGTCTCTCCCTGTCTCCTCTCACACTATTTCTCTCCCACCTCTCAATTTCACCTTTTAAAATATTATCCCATCCTATTCAATTGGGATTATCAATGGGATTATCTCATCCTATTCAATTGATCTTGCACCCTCTGTCTATGTACACATATATACACACACTCACATATGTATTCATATGCATATATACCCTCCTC
>CM053585.1:381848495-381871599 GCA_028646515.1 Pseudochirops corinnae
CAATGTGAAAGTATTTGCAGATCCTATACACGATTGCACGCCACCATGGGGTGGGGGGGAAGGGAGGGGAGAAAATCTGAAACTCAAGTGATTGTGGAACTGAATCTTGTAAATTAAAAGTAAATGAGCAAATAAAAAAAAATAAAATTTGTTTAGAGTTATATTTTATAGGTATTTGAGTTATTAAGGGGAGACCTGTAGAGTTTTGCTGCTTCTATACCACCTTCTTGACTCTACCCCCCCCCCCACCTCCCCAAGAAAAAGTTTCAGAGATTAAAATTTACATTCCCTTTTGGGCAAAGTGCCCACAGTTAAGGATGTGATACCCTGGGTGTTGCCAGTTGCTCAGATACATACCTGGTCACTGGACACAGATAAGTCCCAGAGGAGAAAGTGAGGCTGGTGACTTTGCTCAGTCAGGATGTATTCAAGGCAGGACTTTCAGAGGCCAGTCTCTATCACTGAGGTCATGTTAAATCCATGCCAAGATATGCACACATATACTTTAACAGAAGAAGAAACAGGGTGGGGTTTTGTTTGTTTGTTTGCTTGCTTGTCTATTTTGATGAAGTTGTTTGAAAGACGTATGCTTCAAGTCCTCCCTGTGACACTTTCAAGCTTTGTGATCCTAGGGGCTGTCACAGATTGCTGTGAGCCTCAGATTCCTAGAATGTAAAATGGGAGACTCCACTGAGAGTCTAGAGGCTGATCTGTATAGTTCCCCAAGGGAAAAAGGACTCACACAAAAGGAGAGTTGTCTGGCTGTTTATGGGTGTGAGTCCTTGAATTTTTTTTTTCTAGCTAAGTAAAGCTGGTCCTCTCATGTGATGCTTTCTTAGCCTGAGTCCTTTAGGTGTGGAGATGTAGACTGCATTGAAATACTGGTATTCCTAGGGAAAATCTGGGTAGGAACATGAGAGCAAGAGAGAATTAACTATTGGGAATCCCTGGAGACTGAACTAACTTTGTAGGTACGAATCTACTTCAGAAGCCCTGAAAACTTTTTGAATTGTGGATTCCTTTGACAAACTAGTGAAGCCTTCCAGAAGATTTTTTTAATGCATATAATAAAATGGACTACAAAGAAAAACAATCCTATTGAAATATTATTATTCAGTTCATTTTAGTCACGTCCAACTCTTTGTGGCCCCATTTGGGGTTTTCTTAGCAAAGATCCTAGAGTGGTTTGCCCTTTCCTTCTCCAGCTCATTTTACAGATGAGGAAACTGAGGCAAACAGGATTAAGCAACTTGCCCAAGATCACACAGTAAGTGTCTGAGGCTGGATTTGACCTCAGGTCTTCCTAATTCCAGGCAGGGAACTCTATCCATTGACATCTAGCTGCCCCTTTATATTTCAATACAGTTGTTTAAAAAACATAGACAAAAAGCTAGCTCATTGACCCCAGGTTAAAAACCCCTGAGTTCTTAAGAGATTCCTCTCTGAGGCTGTAAATTACTACTAGATTAGTCCATGAATTACGATGTAATGGTTTCCTCCTTTAATGCTGTTCTTCCCCCAAATTAATTCTCCCCATCCGATTAGTCTTCCTAGAGCACATCTGTCATGATCCTCATTCCAGTGCTCCCAAATCTGTCATATTATCTCTTGCCACACCCAGACTAAACCCATTTGCCTAACAGTAGGGCCATCCAATAGCTGGCCCTACTACTCCTACTTACTTAGTACTGCATCGTATGCTCCACTGTGTCTATGTTGTCCCACCAGGGGGCCATGCTCACCAGCACCTTGTACTCCAGTGCTGGGCTCACTGCCCCCTTTGTCCAGAAGGCCTTTTTTCTTTGCAGTAACAACTCCCCCTCCCCCTCCCCCCAGCCCCAGCTTGTCTGTGGGATCCTTAATGACCCTATGACTGAATTTTAAGGTCCTTCCAGCTCTAAATATGATACATTCTGCTTTCACTCACGGCCTTACATCCTTCATCATAGGACTGTGAAATCAAGGACTATAATGGATGTGAAAGTAGGTTTGCTTTTTTTCAAAAAGAGCACATCAATCTTCTCCAATCATCATGTCCATTTCGATGGATTTCAGCTCCCCATGGTCTTTACGAATGCCATCTTCCCCAAATCCAAAGATCCCTTTCCTTGGTAGAGCAAACAGCAGGAGCAAGATCGAGGAATTCTGTCACCTTTGGCATCAACAGCAAAACCAAGTCTTCTTTGACCTTTTCCTTTTGTTTTTCTTTTCAACTTTGGCTTATTCTCTTCTCTTGGGCTCCAAGGGTTAATCTCACATGTCCCCCTCCCCCACTGGCCCCCATTATATCATATCATGGAATCATACATTTATTGCTGCAAGGGGCCCTGAAGAGCACCCAGGACAACCATCTCTTTCTCCAATCAGCCTGGAAGAGGGAGAGTTGCCCAAGATTACAGAGCTGATGAAGAGCAGAGCAGAGAGCAGCATCCCAAGACTATCAGCTCCCCTGAGGCCTGGTGGGTTGTTGAAGACTGAGTTCTCTCTCTCTCTTTATCATCACAGACACTGGCCAGTCTTGGCCATCTGTCTTCTTGTCCAATTTGGGAGACTTGCCAACAAGGCAGGCTTTAGTCAGCCCAGCAGCATTCTCCAAGGTTGGGGCGGGCTTGGAACAGCTGCCCAGGTGCTACAGGGATTATTCTCTCAAATTTTTATTACTATATTTTGCACTGGCATCACCTTATTTTCAAATGTATTCCTTCTCCCCTCCCTTTAGCTCCCCTCAGATCAAAGAATTAAGAAGAAAAGATACAACGATGTTGTTACTGCTGCCATTTGTCCTTCCTTCCCAAAGACCATGACATCAGGGAGGTGATGCTATGACATGCAAGTGAATTGGATTTAAGTGAGGCAGGGCTCTGCAAAGACACCAACCTCGCTTTCACCTCGGGAGCCATCTGGATACTAACCAGACACTAAGTCTCATAGTATATGCAAAATGTTCCACACTCATATTTCCCCACCTTTGCCCAGATGGAAGGGAAAAGCACCCTTTTCTCTCTGGGTCTACCCAAGCTGTTCTTGATAATTACACAAGATAAGCAAGTCAATTGGGCTGCAAGCTTGAAATGATAATAGATTCTCAGTTCAAGATACAGCTGGAGATCCTTTTGGGTACAGATCACAAGGCAAACTGACTTATTGTAAGGTGAAGTTCAGGAAGTTAGCAGAGAAAATCCAAAGTGTAGGGATGAGGAGGGAGGAGCCAGGCCAGACTTTGACCCCAGGCAAGCAGTAACCAGGGAAATGAGTGAGCCTGACAGAGCCGTTATCAATAAGGCTCACTGAACCCTCATTTTCCCCTTCCCTCCCAGGCTCTACTGGTGGTGTGGCTCAGTTTTAAGAGTCTTACAGGATCATAAATCCTACCTGGAAGGAGTGTTAAAAGTAACCTAGTACAAGCCCCCTCATTTTACAGAGGAGTGAACTGAGGCCAAGCAAGGGTGATTTCCCCAAGGCTACATAGGCAGTGGGCAGCAGAATTGGGATCCTTTGCCATCCCCCAACCAGTGTCTCCTCCATTTTATCACCCTGCCCCTCTCAACAGTAATGCCACTCTCACCCCTAATCAAAGCTAAATGCCATAAAGGTCTAATGACAGAATTTGGCCCCCAAAGAAGAGATGTGAGAAGATTCTTTTCCCAGGCTGCTTTGCCAAAGTAACCGACTATAGCTAAAGAACAGTAATTTCAAACACAAATAGAAAAGTGACCATGAAACTCTACATATAGATCTTTTAGGAGCATATAAACTGAAAACCAAATGTGAACAATATCTAGATTTCTTCATATTTTTATTTATTTTGTTAAATATTTCTCAGTTACATTTTAATCTAGTTCTGGCCACACTAAGGAGTGTTACTGGCCCCATATGGTTGACATCTTTGATCTAGCTCATCCCCTTCAATTTTGCAGAGAAGGAAACCGAGACCCAAAAAATGAATTGGCCAAAGAGAGACAGAGAATAAGCAATAGTCAGGATTCAAACTGAGACTCCAAGACTCTGAGTTCAAGGCTCTTTCATTGTACCTTCTGAATCTGAATTGGGAAGCAGTGTAGAAGAAAGAAGATTGAATTCAGTGTTAAGAGATTAGGATTTAAGTGCTCATTTTGGTACTTAACTAGCCTATATACCTCAAGCAAATTACCTAACATTTCTGAACTAGAATCATTTCCATGAAATGAATATAGTGAATTGGAATGGCTCATCTAAGGGAGCTTGAAGTCTGGACTGGAGGTGGTTGATGCCCCCAGATTTAGGGGTTCAGAGATTACCAATATGCCTGGTTTCTTCCCAAAAGGAACATCCAAAGGGTTGAAAGAATGGGTTTTGCAGGAGAGTCCTAATCCTTCCTTCTAAACCTTCTCCTGCCTAGGGCAGGGCTCTGATTTTGTGGGATGTTTGAATTTTATTCTATGGGTGACATGGAAAGGAGCATCTGGTTCCCAGGTCTGATCTTTAGTACCATAACCCCTCTCACTTGCTGAGGTACTAGAGTGATCCTTTTTTGAGTTGGGAAGTTTAGGATTGCTTCCACTCCAAGTTTCTCTTGGCTATATACCAGAAAAGATAGCGATCATTAGTGCTGAGCTTGTGATGGATTTACAATAGTGAAGTTCAAAGGATTAAGGGATCAGAGGTCATCTGGTCCCATCCTCTCATTTTGAAGTTGGGGAAACTGAGGCCCATGGACATTAAGGAACTTGCCCAAGGTCATAAGGAAATGAATGTCAGAGATGGAATTTGAACCCAAACCAATGCTCTTTCCACTTGATTTATGAAAGTACATTTTATATGGGCAAGTGAGGAAGGGAATGAGGTACATGGCTTTCTTTCTTTTTTCTTTCTTTCTCTTTCTTTGTTCCTTCCTTCCTTCCTTCCTTTCTTTCTTTCCTCCCTTCTTTCTAAATTGCTAAAAATAAATAATAAATTAATTAGAAACAAAAAAATAAGAAGATGGAAGCCTTGAAGGGGGTGTGGTAAGAGGTCAAATGACTATAGTGCATTCTTTGATTTTTGTACTCAGTGGGACTAATGTTATGTATTAACTCACATTAGATTGTGAGCTCTCTGAGAATAGGAACTGTCTTGTGCCTTGCTTACTGCTTTGTACAGTACTGGTATACAGTGGATGCTTAAAAATGCTTATTGATTGATTAAAAAAAAGAAAAACCTCATGTAAAAGAAGGTTCTTGAGCTAAGTCTTGAAGGAGATGTGGAATTCTAAGAGGTGGTCATCAGGAGGGAGTACATCCCCAGTGTCTGGGGATTGGAGAAAGAGGTGGGGCTCTCCCTGTTTCACAGTAAATGCCTGGTTCTGGAAATGTCTCTTGCTAGGGGCTGTAGGGTAGGGCAGAGGCTGGTCAGCTGGGCTGAATTTGGCCAGTAGGTGGCACTGCAACAGTCTGTTGGAGGAAATGGCACTGAAATCTAAACTCTGAATACACGTTGCTCAGTACAGAACCATAGACCTTTAGATCTAAAAGGGGAGGAATAAAATAAGCTTATATTAAGCACCTACTATATGTCAAGCACTGTGCTAAGCCATTTACAAATATTATCTCATTTGATACCCATCTCATTTGACCCTGGGTGGTAAGTGACCTTAGAAGTCCCCCAGTCCAAATCTCTATTTTTATAGATGAAAACAAAGATACTGCTACAAGGCTCAGAGTTAAATGAGTGGCCCAAGATCTCACAGTCAATGGTCATGCTCAGTGGAACACAAGCCCAGACCTGCTGATTTCCCATCCAGATACCACAGGTAGAACTGGCTACTGTAAGGAAAATTTGAGAAAAGGTCAGGGCAGAGATCAAAGGAACCAGCTGATACAGGTCAGTACCAGGATTTCCCAAGCAAAGATGATGGGAGACAAAAGGCAATCTATTGTAAAATGAGCCTCCTTAAATCCTACTAAGTCTATTAGGTCCACCCTGTTTGGAATGGGTCAGTTTGGTCCCCCTCAGTTGGAATGAATGCATCTTGAGTTTGACTAAATTGAATTAAATGTCCCAAGGTCAAGAGCCCAACCAGTCCCGGAGGCGTCTGTCTGGATTCTGCTCCAGGATTCTCCTCTTTCATTCCTTTGTAAGCCTTCCTTGTTAAAAATGAAACAAGAAAGGGTATTTTTGACTCGGCCATCTCAAGCTAACACATCTTTTCTTCAATCCAGGCATAGAAAAGGGAAAGTTTTCTCCTTCAGAGTGGGTCCTGACATCTCCTCTATTCCTGCTCTTTCTCACCCTGGAATTCGGCACCCAGCTAAACTTTGCTAGGAATCCAATTCATATTGAAGTTCAGACTTTGACGGAGGTAGAGGCATGAGGCAATTGAGTTATTGAGAGCTGGAGGTGCTCAGCAGCATCTCTCCCAGTCTGAGGCAATCAGTAGATGAGACTCTAACATTAGGAGAGCCAGGCTTCTGGACTGGAATTCCTAAATCAGCTGATGGGATTCTAGAGTTGAGGGGGGAGAGCAAGACAGTAAGGGGAGGTCTCTGTGACAAAGAAGGGAAACTCTAAAGGCCCACTCACCTGTCAGGCACACCTGGATTTGTCTGTTCTCTGAGTGGTAGAAAGAGTGTTAGACAGTGAGTCAGGAGAGGCCAAGGTATGAATCTTAGAGGCTGCACTTACTAATGGAGCCATAGGCAAATCACCTCCCTTTTCTCATCTACAAAATGAAGAGTAACAACATCTATACAAAGTTGCTGTGAAGTGTCTTGGAAACTTAAGGGGAGGGGAATGAGCATTTATTAAGCACCTATAGTTTACCAGGTACAGTGCTAAGCACTTTACAAATATTACCTCATTTGATTCTCAACAACAGCCCTGGGAGGTAAGTGTTATTATTATTATCCCCGTTTTGTACAACTGAGACAAACAGAGGCCAATGACTTGCCCAGAGAGTCAAACAGGCTCAAAAGTGTCTAAGGCTAGATTTGAACTCAGGTCCTCCTGACTCCAGGCACAACACTCGATCCATTACTATGGATCCACAGTGTGGATTCTTTGAATTGGTTTGTAATTTTCATATTGTCATTGACAGGATTTGGATTTGGAGCTACATGATGCAGAGAGAGGAGAAGTAGGCCACACCACAGGTAGGAGGTATAGGCAAGAAGGCATGCATAGGCCAGAAGCAGATTCTTGCTGTGAGAACTGCTGGAGATATTGTAGAGTTTCCCTACCCTCCGAGAAGTGTCCCTATTTCAGCGTCTGTCTGTACAAGTTAAACTTTTCCCCTCTCCACCATGATCCTGCCATCCCAAACAAGATGGCCCTAGAATATTAAGGGGATTGGTGGCCAGTGAAATGAGGCAGTCAGAGCTAGGGTCTATTCACTCCATGGGCTAATGAGGACATAACTCTGAGACCCCAGAGAAGCAGGTAAAGTATACTCATTCAATAACCAGGCAGCATCTGTGTAAGTTCACTGTTCCAGGACAAAAGTGAAGCAGCCCTACCCTTGAGGAGATTACATTCTCCAAGGGAACATACTACCTTCGTTGATAAGTACTTAAAGGAATAATGTAATGCTTGGTGTTGAGGGACTTTGGACTTTGGCTTGACACAGGCATTAGTACTGCCACCATGGGACCAAGGAATTTCAATATCATCCTAAAACTCCACCCAAGTCCTTCCCCCTGCCCTTACCCCTCTTCTCCTCGCTCCATGACACTCCAGAAATGGCCTGGGCTAGGCCAGATCAGTTAGTCATGAGGCTTAGTGGGTTGCTCCCACTACAAGGTATTTACAAAATAAATAATGCCTCTCACCTCATTTATGGCTTCCTAAAGGGAGGAAAGACTTTTGGACTGGCCAGGTTTCCTCTAAAAGATTATGTGGACACTCTGGGAGAATTCAGTCTCAAAGAGATAAAAGTCTGATCACTACCTACTGTTTCCAGGATTAGTTTAGAGTCATATTTTACGGGTATTTTGGGGTGGCTATGGGAGAGCTGCGATATGTTGCTGCTGCTATGCCGCCATCTTGGCTCCGCCCCTCCCCTACTGTTTCCAGGACAAAGGATTTAACAGGTTCCCTATTAAATGAACCCGATACCTAGGATTGAGTCCTATGATTGGTTCCCTCCCTCCCATAGACCCAGTTTAACAAAACATACCTAGGAGAAGGAGATTTCCCAGGTTCTTTTCTTTTCACCACCACCTAGGGCATAGCTTAAGGCTGGCTGCATAGGATGGTGTTCAATAAATCTTGCATCATGCTGAAAGTGAGATAGTTAAGAGGACATGAGATTCAGTGGAACTAGACTATCAATCAAGTACAGAATCTGTCACTTAGTATCTACAGGACCTGGGACAAGTCACTATCCCATTGCCGGGCACATAGTAGATGTGAGGTAATTAATGCTTGATTAATGAATAAATCAAAAGTTGCAGAAAGGCAGATTTGGGGCAGATATATAAAGAAAAACTTCCTAACCCTAACATCAATATGTGGAATAAACTTACTCTCACAGTGGGTCTTCCAACAAAGGTTGGTGAGGTTGTTGCGTATGGGGTCCTGTCCAGATGTAGGTTGGGCTAGATGGTCACTAGATCCCTACCACCTCAGAGATGCTGAGATTCTATTCATCTAATATATATTTTTCTCCCTTCTCTCTTTTTCCCATTCTTTCTCTCTTCCTTTCCCTTCTCTCAACTATTTCCCCTTTTACCCCTTTTTTCTTCCTTTCCTTTTCTTCTCATTCTTTCTCTTTCTATCCCTTTAAATGTTCCCTTTCTCCTATCTGTTCTTATCTCCTTATTTCTCTGTGCTCCATCTCCTTCCCTTTTATGCCTTCCTCTTCATCTGTCTGTTTGTGTCTCTACTTTTCTGTCCTCATTTATGTATAGGTGTGGCCCATGGGTCCAGACCTCCAACAAACAGCCAGAGATTATCCCAGAAAGACAATGGCTGTTGGTCTTGGAAAGGATCCAAGACTTCTTTGGACCAATCCCATCCTAAGGGCCAGTCACCGTGCCCTCCGGGACCTTCCCCAACAAGAGAAGTTAGTGTGAAAAGTAGCAGCCGGCTGGGGACAACTCATTCTGAGGAACCAAAGCTGAGCATTGGGTCATCTAAAGGGAGGGATTTCCTTAGCCACGGGGCAGTCACCCCCAGGAAACATGGGTCAAGAGGCTCTTCTCAGGCAAGCAGGATGAGCTCAAGAGAGGACTTGCATTCTTCCAAGGGAACAGAGGATTGCAGGGTACTCAAGCCTGAAGGAGATGACAGCTCTGGTACTGAGTGCCAGCCTGGTATGATTGGCAGAAGTGTCAGCTGTATTCCCAGCAATATTCGTCACAAGTTTGGGAGCAACACAGTGGATCAACTGGTGACTGAGGAGCAGGTACCTATCTTTAGGGCATTCTTTGGTCTGGGCAAGGGAGAATGAGAGGGCCAAGGATCTACTGGTGGAGGGGTGGCAGTGAAGGGAACTTCTTTAAAGATGAAGTGGGTCTTAGAGCATGGAATGACAGAACTGAGAGAGACCTCGGAACCCGGGATGTCAGAGCTGGGAGGGACCTGAGAACAGGGGATGTCAGAGGGGAGAGGGGCCTGAGAACAGGGGATGTCAAAACTGGGAGGGGCCTGAGACTCAAAGGAGTTCCTAGGGAGATGCAGAGCATGACACTCTGAACTACCTCATCCCAGGCTCGAAGGGCCATATATGAAGTGATTGAGGGACAGAAGGGAGCGAGCAGCCGTGCGAGCAACGTTCGGAATTCAATGAAATCCTCACCGTTTGCAGATTATTATGAACTGGGCTACAATATGAGATCCAACATATTCCAAGGTCAGAGGGTGGTTAGAACCCGGGTGAGAAAAGAAGCCGCCGGGCTGAGGGGAGGGGGTGGGAGAAAGAAATGAAAGTGCTGGGTGCTCCGAAAAGTTCGTTGTTCCTTCAAAGTCTCTTGTTCCCTCAAAGTCCCTATCGCGGGGGTACGGACTGAGGAAGTACTTTGGACCTGACATCTCCTGAGCCCGGGTTATCGTAGACAAAGATAAGTAGCGCGACCGAGAGACCGCTGACTCCCAAGTGGAGAGCCCCGTGCTCCCCGGGGAAGTCTGCCACTCGCCCCTGGCGAGACCTTGGGCAGCTACCGCTCCCGGCAGCAGGAGGACTCTTCGACCGTATAGTTAGCGATTATATTGACAGCTGTTTATAGAGTGCAAATCTTTCCCCAGAAAAGACACTCTCAATGTTTATAAACATACACATCTCACGTCTCTTTCCCTGCATGCCTTACTCATGGCCTAACCTCTGCCTAGTGCTGCCAGGTCACTGGTCCCTGTTTCCTTGAACCATGCCAAATAGCCAGACTAAGGTGCTATGGGGGGGGGGGGGGGGGGGGGGGGGGGGGAGAGGGAAGCGGTGCTGTGTGGCCAAGAAATTAGGTATCTCACCTGGCCTCAAAACTCAGGCTGTTTCCTTATCTGTAAAATTAGGGGATTAGACAGATTACTCAGGGTCCCTTCTACCTCTGACATACCATATTCTAAGGTCCCTCCCAGAATTGTATGCCCTGTTATAAGGTCCCTCTAAGTTCTGATATTCCATTCCCTAAGGACTCTCCCAGATCTAACATTTTGTATTCTAACTATGAGTCTATTAGCCCTTGGCAGCATGCATTGGCTTCATGGTGTAACAGATAGAGAGAGCATGCCTCAAAATCAGGAAGACCAGGTTCAACACATATTTGGCTGTGTCACCCTGAAGAAGTCAGCTTCCCTCTGTGTCCCAAGAGCTTCCTAAATTTGGGAGAAGGTACTGCCTTGCATAGGCGCTGACCAATCACCAACTGTATGGTTCATCTAGACTGATGATTTCATGGGAGCTGTCCCAAAAACCGGATGAAAGAGTCACTATATTGTACTCATACCCTCTGAGGCTCTTACAGGTTCATTCCCACTACAGAGCAGCTCCTGGGGCTTCAGTATCACACACCCAAAAGGTCTTTCGTAGCATGATACTCTAGAACCACTTCTGGCCTTGGGCCTCTGTCCTCAGCTTGTGTCTGATTCTCGGTCTTATTTTGTTCACCTCCTCGGCTCTCCTGACTCAACTCCGGTGATTTGATCGGCTTATGCCCTCCAGTCGCCAGGTGCCGCCTGCCAGAACTCCCCATTCTCCAGGAGCGACATAATAAGTATCTTATTTGGGGTAAAAAACTGGGCTTCTGGAGTCCAAACAGTGATCACCTTCCTGATGTCCCCCCAGACTACAAAAGTCCCACAGAATTTGGCAGGCATAAATGGCCTCTCTTGCCATTTTGATTCTTCAATCTCATCCTCCTTTCCTTGTCTCAGAATATAATATAGAGGCATAATTTCTCTAAAGCTTATGAGTTACTGTGTCTGCTGTTTCCAAATGTTTGGCTTTCCTTGCTGTCAGCTGTCCCCACTTCCAGCTGTTAACCCAGCCTGTCTCTAGTCCCTCCAGGATTTGATACATCTCATTTTTTTTCCCTCCCTTCTTCCCCACCCCAACACACATATACACTCACCAGACTCCTTGAAGGCAGAGACTGTTTTTGTATTTTTTGGTTTTGTGTCTTTGGAGCCTAGCATAATAAAATTTCCCTTATCCCTGTAAAGGGTACTTAATGAATTGAGTTAAGCAACCATGGCCTGAGAGAGCACATTAACCAACCTTGTTAGGAGTGTGTGTAAAGTTAGAGTAAGCAGGTTCAGAGGCAGAAAGGGCTTGAAGCAGTCTTCTACAAAAATTCATGAGAAGCCAAGTCAGATAGGGAGTTTAGGATTAGACAAGGTGATTAGGGGTAGGGTTAGAAACAGGGAATTAGAGTTAGAACCACAATTGGACCCAGAATTATGGATAATATTTGGGACAGCTAATCTCTGCTCAAGTGTTCTTTTTTGCAAAGTGAGAGGAATTATATTTACAGCACCCATCTCAGAATCAAATGAATGCAAGGCCCTCTATGAAGGCTAATTGTTATTATTGCTTTCTATTAAATGCAAATTTAACCTTTGCTATGACAGAACCAACTTCAGCTTCCATAATCTCCAGTTTCCTTTCTGTTTTGGCTCCCCAAAGATGGGGAGGTTAATCTATCGAGGACCATGAGCCTGAGTGCCAGCTTTGAGCACACTGCCTTTCCTGACCTCTCCCTTCCTGGGCTAGACTGTAAGATTTTTGAGAGCAGAGATTGTTTGGTTTTGGCTTGGAAGCCCCAGGGCCTAGGTTTTTAATAAATGCATACTGACTGGCTGCTTGCTCCTGTGTCCTTAGCTTTAGTGCCAACAGCTTGTACCAGAGCACGGCTAATCATCCTGCCCACATGCATCATCTCATGCAGCCTACTTTATGCTCACGGTTCTTTTGTTTATAGCATTAAACAGGCTCATTTTAGGGGCTCCCTTTGAGGGGGCTGATCTAAATGGTTCTGGCTAGCCTCTCTTCCTTCCCCTGACCGCTCCTCATGGAAAATCACAAAATCTCCGAGTCAGAAGGTACATCAGTGGCTGAGTTCAACTTGTCACCTGAACAAGCTACCCCTCTACAATGGCCCCCCAAAGCATCATCCAACCTCTTTTAGAAGACCTCCAATGAAGGAGAGCCCACCCCCACCCTTGGGCAGCCTGCTCCATTTGGGGACAACTATAATTAGGGATTTCTTCCTGACATCAAGCTAGAATCTTTGCATACTTCCCCTGTTGGTCCTGCTTCTGTTCTCTGGGGCCAAGCAGAAGAGGCCTCATCACTCTTTAACATGATGGTCATCCAGATATTTGGAGATAACAATGATGCTTCCCTTCCTTTCCTGCCCCTCCTCCCCCCATGTCCTTTCAGGTCAAACATGCCCAGTTTCTTCAGAATTGTGACCATATAACACAGATGTGACAATGTCTTGTCTGCCCTGGGTTCTTACCCCTGGATAGGCCCAATGTCCTTCCTAAAATATTTCACCTAGACCTGAATTCACTGCTCCATCAATGGAGTCTGCCCAGGGTAGAGGTCAGGGACTCTCACTTCTCTGGTTTGAATAGATTCCTCTTTTAAATATAGTCAAAGGTCATCAGAAGGCTTGGATAAGCTCAGAGCAACTTAGATCTGAATTTGAAACTTCTTTCCCTGAAAATGAAGTTTGGAGACCCCAGTTATTCACCAAGACTGTCCATTTAAACCATGAGGGAAGCAGGATGGTCTCAAGATAATTCATTAATGGATGGACACAGTATTCAGATACATCTTCGAACCTGAAGACCTGGGGCAGCTAGGTGTCACAGTGAATAGAGCACCGGCACTGGAGTCAGGAGGACCTAAGTTCAAATTTGGCCTTAGACACTTAACATTTACTAGCTGTGTGACCTTGGACAAGTCACTTAACCCCAATTGCCTTGCCTTTCCCCCTCCAAAAAAAAGTAAAAAACAAACAAACAAGAAACTTTACAATTCAATTCAGTCTAATTACTTAGTCAAAGGACTGAGCATATCATGTGTTCCATGATGATCCTTAAGAAATTCAAGTTGGCTTCTGACTTTGACCAACCTCACTGGAGTTAAATTGTATGTCTGATTATTATCAATATCAACAGGACCAGGCATTCAAGCTTGTTGGGAACCAAGTTTAGCTCTAAGGAAGGAAGTCTGACTTGGGAATCAGGGGGCCAGATCCTTGTCCTGGTTCTGCTTCAAACTTACTATGGTCTAGGAAATTTGTTTCTCTCTTACCCACCTGTAATGTGAGCGAGCCATAGGAGATCATTTCTAAGGGCCTTTCCAAGCCTAACATTCTATGTTCTAATATTTTGTGTTGTAAGGTCCTTTCTTACTCTGATCTTCCCTGTTCTAAGGCCTCTCCAGCTCTAATGTTCTCTGTTCTAGGGTCCTTCTCACCTCAGATAGTCCATATTCCAAGATTCTCTGAGATCTCATTATAAAATATATTTATATATGATATGGTATTTATATATAACATATGAATATGTTATGCATGTTATATAATATTCACAAGGCAAGAAGGAGACAGGAGAGATAATGGATTCAAATACTGCCTCTGATGTTTGAATGTGACCTTGAGAAATCATTTAACACCCTCTCTCTGGTCTCAGTTTCCTCATCTGTAAAATGGAGAAGTCAGACTCCATGGGTTCTGAGGTCCAACGCTGCTCTAAATCTATCATCCTAGAATCCTTACAAGGTCCTGTGCAGCTCTGATCTTTTCAATTCTTGGGTCCTCCCTGGGTTGTAAAATTGTAAGAAATGTCGAAGTTAAGAAAATACACAGTTTCTGTTCTCCATTTACTCATTGAATCTATTTGTAGGAAGTTGTGACAGGGAGAAAATCTAGCTCAGAGCTAGATTAAGTCTTGGCTTAGACCCATGAACTATGTGAGTATGAGTGCATATAAGGTAAGAGGAGTGTGATAGAAACCATACTGCAGGAAAGGACAAGAGACAACCTGTCCACTGCTTCCTATGGGACCTTAGGCAATTGCTTAAACCTTCCTTATCTGTCAAATTGAGGGGTGGGGTGGGAAAGCTTTGACTAGATCCTTTTGACTCAAGACATTTAAAACTATTAGTCTCTAAGACCTCCCTCTTCTAGCTTTGCATCTTGTGATCCATCCTATGACCTGCGTTCAAATCCTACCTTCAGTGCTGAGTAGTAGACTTGCCTTTGTTAATTGTCTCAGTTTCCTCATCGGTAAAATGGTAATGCATAACGTGCACCTATCTCGCAGGGTTGTTATAAAGGTCCAATGGGATGAATTTAAATTTTAATTTAAATAAATAAATTTAATTTAATTTAAAATTTAAATTCTAATTTACCCTTTTTTATATCTAGGGCCCCTTGGATGGTCAGTCCAGTGAAGCCCTCTGGACCTCTCTAGGCATGTTTGTACACAGTTGTTTATAAGTTGTCTCCTCCATTAGACTGTAAGCTCTTTGAGGGCAGGGGTAGTTTTTGCCTTTCTTTATATCCCCATTCGTGCTTGAAGCATAGTATAATAAATGCTTGTTGATTGACTGATTGAGGAAGGCTTGACCAGGGAAATAGGGATTTGAACTGGGATCATAGGATCTGAGACCTATGGCTGGAAAGAACCTAAGAGCCCATTTAGCCCAAACTCCTTGCTTTACAGAGATCTAGAGAGGGTTGACTCCAGGTCCAGACATGTAGTAAACAGGACGGCCCAAATCCAAAGCCAGGGTTGTCATCTCCCAGTCCAATATTCCTTGGAACCACAAGCTGACTTTCCTAACTTTTAGTCCCCCAGGTTTCCTGGTAAGTCAAGAGAAGGGTATTTAAAAGAGAGACTCCCCTAGCTATGGATGGTTGGTTGGTGAAGACTGGTGTGCCTGGGGAGGCGGTCTTGGCTTTTATAAAGGATGGAAATTTTCAGATGGGGAGATTTGAGGTCATAGACTTTGAATTCAATAGACTTAAAGGTCAATCCCTCATTTTACAGATGAGTAAACTGAGGCAAGGGAAAGATAAGTGACTTGGGATCACAGAACCATAGAATCATAGACTTAGAATTGGAATCTAATCCAGTGCCTACATTTTACAGATGAGAGAACTGAGGACCAGGGAGAGTCAGGTGTTTGCCCCGAGGCCACCCAGGCAATAAGTAGTGGAGGTGGGATTTGAACTCAGGTCCAATGACACCTACTTCAGGGTTCTTTCCACTGTATCTTCCTCTTTGACCTTCCTCTATCAGTCAGCCAAACCTCAGCTGTCTAAAAAAAGGCCTTATGACTCAAGCCTTGCAATTACATGGTATTCAGTGCTTTCCTAGAAATGAGATCAACAAGTTAGTGTGTGTGTGTGTGTGTGTGTGTGTGTGTGTGTGTGTGTGTGTGTACTACACATGCGTATGTTTATATGTATGATCGGAGGGACATAGGAGACTTGGACCCAGAGCAATAACTAGGACTGGACAACTAGCATTTTGCTCCAGGGTGTGAAATTTAGAGGGCCCTGATAGCACTTGCAATCCTCCAGTAGCTCTGGAGAAAAAAGAAGAAGAAACAACCCAACATAGCACCAAGTCAGCAAGAATATTAAGATAGGAAGCTACCAGGGCTGGCATGAGCTTCTCTCTCCCTTATTTCACATAAGGGAGCCTTCCCAGCAATGCTGGTATCCTGGGGTCTTGGTTTTCCCGACACAAGGTGGTATCCCATCTGCCTTATATCTCCCCTCTCAACTGAAGTCCAGCTTCTGAGGGTCCTTATGGTTCCTGAGTGAACCAGGCCAGGTGGAGACAGGGGAGAGGAACAAGCAAGAAGAGGAGGTGCTTAGCTCAGCTGGTAAAAGAAATAGAAATAGCCAAAGTTCACCTACTGTCATCAGATCAGTCCCTAATAGCCCCTCAATACCAAGGCTAGATAGCTAGGCTTGCCCAGGCTCAGACCTCAGTATGAATTTGGGGGACCAAGAGTTTTTTCTTTTACCCCTTAAGGCAGCCCTTGGGGCACATTTTAACTTTATTTCCCTGAGAGAAACATTGTCACATGGTGCAATCTATGCCATGAATCATTTCGCTGGGGACACTCTACACTCCATACCCCTAGGGAAGGTTCCACCTTCCACTCTGGAAGCCCCAGCCAGACTACAGGGACAACCTGGAAATGTTGCTCATTCACTTCAGTCATGTTCAACTCTCTGTGACCCCATCTGGGGTTTTCTTGGCAGAGATACTGAAGTGGTTTGCCCTTTCCTTCTCCAGTTCATTTTATAGATGGGGAAACTGAGGCAAACAAGGTGAAGTGCCTTACCCAGGATCACACAGCTAGCAAGTGTCTGAGATTGGATTTGAACTCAGGTCTTCCTAATTGCAGGCCTGGTGCTCTCTCCACTGCATTATGATCATGATTAGTCGTATGTCTTGATTTTGATGAGTAATGTCTTGATTAGATATATCATGTCACTAACCAGCTAGAAGTTCAGCCTCCATCACTATATAGAGAATATAGGTGCCAGGCTTGGAGTCAGGGTGACTCCTTTCCCTGAGTTCAAATGTGGCCCTGGGCACTTCCTAGCTGTGTGACCCTGGGTAAGTCACTTCACCCTGTTTGCCTCAGTTTCCTCATATGTAAAGTGAGCTGGAGAAGGAAATGGCAAACCACTCCAGTATCTTTACCAAGAAAACTCCAGATGGGGCCACACAGTCAGACACAAATGAAACAACTGAACAGCAGCAATTTGGGGAAAGGTATCCAACGGCACAGGCCCCATATGCATATGTTGGCACATCCCACCATCTGACTTTGCCCACATAATGTAGGATCCGCTTTCTGAATACTTTGGTCAATAGGTGACATTCACTCCAAGGGGCCACAGTATCCTGTAAATTCCTTTCCACATCCTCATGATAGACACATCATGGCATCATGATTCAAAGTCAAGAAAACCTCAGACCCTTACTGGCTGTGTGACTATGGGCAAAGCTCTGAGGCTCAGGGCTGAAGCCTCTCTAAGACCAAAAATGATCCATGGGGCACGAACTGCATTGGGGTAAAGAGTTCCCAAACTATGGAAATAGGCAAACACCGGTCTTTGGTTTGTCTCTAATCAATAGCCCCTCTAAAAACAGTCCTTGATGAGTCCTCCCACCCTGCTCTTGTGCACAACTTTCCCTGTGATTAAGTAGCCATGGAAAAAATTTGCCATGTACAGGGTGTTCCAAAAGTCTTAGTACAATGAACCATATGGTATAATGAAAGTTTCAGAATGTTGCTTCCATCATAAACAGTAAAACTTCAATGATACTTCGACACACCATAGAAATATTGGAATTTTAAATTACATCTCTGCCATGTAAAAGTTCCACTGGGAAACTTTGACTAGAAAAGGAAGCAAAAAACATTTTCAGTGAATTCCTTCCCTAGACAGGTGGCTTTGGGTTTACTCAGTAATTTAAATGGCCTGAATTTAAAAATAAAAATTCACAGAAAATAAAAATCAATTGTGGACATGTCCCACAAAATTTTCAGTCACACAAAGACCTTTTCGGGGTCTCTTATATATCAAATCCACTATTTCAAGCCTCTATTCTAAGAATCTCTGTCAGGTCATGTCAGATAACACAAGAATTTGAGGGGAGGAAAGCATATATGCATATGTAAATATTACAGAAATATGTTTATATGTAAGGATGTAATATATTTATACAGACATATTATGTAAATATATAAACATATTCTTAAAATATATAACTATATTGTAAATATCTATAAATGGATGGATGGATGGATAGATAGATAGATGGATGGATGGATGGATGGATGGATGGATGGACGGATGGAAAGACAGATAGATGGAGAGATAGATAAATGGATAGATGGATGTATGGAGAGAAAGATGGAGGGAGAGAGAGAGAGAGAGAGAGATTAAACAGATAGCCTAGTAAAATCCAGAAAGCAAATTATGAAGCAAGTCTATATATCAGTCTATATTCCTGAATGACTTGTGCCCCACCCCCTGCCCTACTCCCACCCCAACACCACAGAAGGGTTTAAGTTCACTTGAACTGACAGTGGGATGTTTGTTGCATCAGCAAGCAATCTCAGCCTAGTCCCTTCCAGGAGCGAGCAAGCATTGTTCTCTGGGCGACCCACACCTCAAGGCATTGCTAGCCTCTCCCTTTCTGTGGCTCAGCAACCTGGCTCATGTGCATTGTATCTGGATGCTCAGCGTGGTCAGGATGTGGTTGCTATTTCATTCCCATCTTCTCGGTCTCCAGGCCATACCTGGGTCCACCTGCCATCACAAAGGCCACCTCTGCAGTTCTCCTTGTTCTTTGAAAACTGAATTCTCAGGAAGAATGCCTACCAAACCAAAGCATGCCCTCACTGCACTGTGGACCTTATCAGACACAGTCTTCTTGGAGACAGAGTCCACCAAGAATTCTCTTCTTTTCCAGTGAGTGATGCCAACTCAGGGCAGTATGGGATATGTGGTCTCTGGTTTTTCTCTCCATCCAGAGATGGAAACTGAGACTCAAAAAAGCAAACACTTTATTGTAAGCAAGTGCATTTACCTTTATTAAATCTCACCTTATTAGATTCAGCCTATTATTCTAATCTGGAACGATCCTGTGTTATCTATTATATTCGCCATCCCCAGCTTTGCGTCCTGGGCAGATCTGATAAACATCCTTAATCAAAGTCAGTGATATGATGTTCAAAAGTAGAGGCAAGAGCAGATCCTTGAGATTCACCACTGGAGACCATGTTGACATCAGACTATCAACAATTATTCCTGGAGTTTGGCCATCCAAATGACAGTTCTCAAACAATATCAATAATTGATTGTGTCTCCATCTTCTTCCTAAGAATAATATGAGATACTTTATATTTCATTAAGACACAGTTAAAACACGGCCCCGGCATTCCTCTAACCAGCATAGGTCTGGATCACTGAAATCTCCCATCGCCACTTTCATACCTCTATGCCAAGAAAGGCAAACTTTCTGAAGGACATACGGCCAGTAAGTGAAAAGACCAGGGATAGAAACTCAGTTAGCTGGCTCCCATCCCTTTGATAAGGACATGGTCACCCTAGAAGATTCATTTCAACTTTATTTCAACAAAAATTAAGAGTCAACTATTTACAAGGCACTGTGCTTGGTGGAGAGGCTGCATTTCCAAGGATCATGCTTTCTACTATGAGATTTACATAAGTCCCTCCCCTCTATGGACCTCAGTTTCCCTCCTTATAAAATGAGCAGGTCTGACTTGGTACCGAAACCCTCTTTGGTCTCTTAAAACCTAGGATCCTATGAAATCACTTTGACACAAGGTGTTGAAGGAGAGGGTTGAGGGAGCAAGGGAGAGATCCAGATGAAGAGATTTGGGAGGATTTGAAGAAGGAGTTATCTACCTTCTGCTGGGGTGGGGCAGGATGAAGGAAGGCTTCCTAGAGAAAGTGACCCCAAAATGAGATCTTGAAGGAAAAGAAGCCTCTTTTGACAAGTAGAGGTGCCCAAAAGTTGGGATGAGAGGAGGTGGCCTACATCAGGCATAGGATTGCCTTGTGTGGTTGCCTGTGTGGAGATGGGATATTCCAAGTTCTCTCAGCTAAGCTCTTAGGGGCAGAGCTGGTACTGGGATCATGGACTCATATAGGCGAGAGTCCCTTTCATCCTAAGACACCCTCTCCAGGGTGAATTTAAGATCCGTGGTGCTGGGTCCCTTTCTAAAGGCTCTGACATCCACTGATGTCTGATCTTCCCTTCCCTCCTTCCTCTTCTTCCCATTGACTATACTTTCATTTTGGCAACTCCCAACCTTCCCAGGGGTTTTGACAGGGCCCCCCGTGGAGGTAAAGAGCTTAATGAAGGACTCCTACACCATGGATGTGATTGAGAGAGCTGTGAGGGACCCCCAGCATTGGCATGGGAGGAAGACAGATGACCTTGGTAAGTTTGAGGATGGAGGATGGAGGGATGGTGAAAGACATTTTTGGAGGTGGGAGGAGACAAAGGGAAGGGATTGTTCTCTCTTCTAGAAGTAAAAATAAAAAGACAAATAAAAAGGTGTGGATTAGTTAGTACAGGGGGAATGTAGTTACCCACTGACATTGCTCCTAAGAGCAAGTGTAATAAATGAATTAAAAACAGTTTGGTCTAATGGAAAGATCACTGGGTTTTGAGTCCAGTGACCTGGTTCTGAGTTCCTGGTCTGCTACATGCTACCTGCGTGACCTTGATCAAGTAAGTGGCCTGGGTCTCAGGGTCCTAGTCTACAAAGTGTATTGAACCAGGATATGAACCTTCCTCCTCCATATTTATGATCCCTGTTACCTGTGCAACCTTGGGTAAGGCTTTTGACCTCTCAGCCTCAGTTTCCTTATCTGTAAGATGAAGGGGGCAGCTTAACTTGATAACCTTCACACCCATGATCTTATGAATAGGTGATGCCTCATCCCCAGCTCTAAATTCTATTATTTTTCTTGCCCTCTTGGGCAGAAGATCTTGAGAACTAAGGCCCAGTACATGGCCTAGAATCCTAAAGTACCATGGCCCCAGTGGACAGGTTGGGGAAATGGCCCATCTCACCCAAGATGCCAAGCTGTTTCCAGCAGCTGTGAATGGGGCCTTCTCATTTTCATTCCTCCTCAGGGCGGTGGCATCAGAAGAATGCCTTAGACCTGAATCTGCAGAAGGCTTTGGGCCGGAAAATCGGAGAACGGAGCAAAAGCTTGAAGTAGGAAGTTCTAAGAAAAGGGGATGCTCTCCCTCCTAGAAGGAGTTAATAAAAAGCCAAGAAAAATCCTGACCCTTGCTTGCTTTTACTCCCCCACCTCCCTCTTTCTTTCTTCTCCTCCTCTGCCCCTCCGTCCATGGATGGAAGCCTGAGAGCCAAGGCCTTCCTCTCTCCTCACTTCATTCCCCCATTAATCTCCAGGGACCTCAGAGCTTAGAGGGAGGTGAGGCTGGAGCCTGAATCTTCGGACTCATCTCCTTTGAGCCCATCATGTATGAGGATGCAGAGTACCAGGACTTGTAGGGGAGAGACAGATCTGGGAGGGATGCCGGGATGCTAAAGAACAGATTCGCCAAAGTTATAGACTCCCAGTTGCAATACCTTATACTCCCCAGCCCCCTTCCATAAGAATTTGGGGAAATCAAAAGGAGCCCCTCACTAAGAACTAAAAAAAGAGTGGGAACTCTCATCTCCTGGAGCAGTTTTTAGGTTATAGGTGAAACTGGGTCTCCAGGTTCCAATGCCAAGTGTTTGAAAGACATACAAAGTAACCACTCTAGAGTATGTTTTTTTACTGGATACTTGCCATGTGTCCAGTCCTCCAGACTAAATAGGAGAGAGAGAAAAGTCTGAGCTGCATCCCTGCCCTCAAGGAACTTAGTCCAATGTCTGGCATTTAAGAAATTCTAATGGGTTGGCTTAATGGAAAAGAAAAACATGCTCATGAAATACAATTGGATAACCACACAGGTCAAAATAGAGTGGGTTGAGTGGAATAAGTGGCAAGTGTTGAGGAAGATCAGAGATGGGGAGATCCATGGAAAAGACCTCTGTATATGGAGTCAGAGACCATGGGCCCAAATCCCAAGTTCTGCCTCTTAATACTCATGTGTCCTTGGGCAAGGCAGCTTCTGTGGGCCTCAGTTTCCTCATCTGTAAAATGAAAGGTTGGACCAGAGAGCCCCTCTAACCCTATCTGCATAACCTTGGATAAGTGTGTTAGCCTCTTTGGACTTCATTTTTTTTATTCCTAAGAAAAGTGAGAGGATTGACCATTAAAAGTTCCTTCAAAAGTTCCTTCCTTGTTTATGATCTGACATTGGGCCTAGCTGGTCAAGAATCTTCTAGAGTTTTCTAGTTCCTTCTTGGCCCCAGGAATTTTGCTTTTCCTTACCCTCTAAACATTCCCTGTACCCTAAACCACTTCCCAAGAAGCCCTAAGCTGCTTGGACCTTCCCAGGCTTTAAGCCTGTTTAGCTCCTTGAATTTGAAAGGTAGACACACTAGACCTCTAATGACCTTCTCTTGCTGCTGTCACTGAACTCTCCAGGACTTGCCTCCTCTCTCTTTAACCACATACTACAATGGGAATAAGTTGCAGAAAGTTAGGTGTTATCCTCCATGGAGTTATGCTCAAATCTAAGTTGAAATTAAATAGAGATAAATGTTAAGTCTTCTCCTTGGGTCCAAAAAATCAACTTCATAAACACAAGATGGCACCTATGTCAAATATCTGGGCTTTTTAGTAAACCACAATTGAGTCCTATTGTTGACTAGAAACAAAAATTAAACAAAACTACTGCTTCCTCAGCCTTACTTGAGAGGCAGAACCTTCAGTATAAGGGCAATGAGAGGCCCCCGCTACTCTGCCCTGGTTAAACCACATTTGAAATACTATGTTCAATTCTTGGCATCCCATTTCAGGGAAGATATTGGTAATCTGGGGTATGTCTAGAGAAGAGTGACCAGGATGGTGAGGGGGCCAGGGTATCTGCCCCATGAGGACTTTCTGAAGGAACTAGGTGGATTTAGAGTCAAGAAGAGAAGATTCTGGGGGCACATAATAGCTGTTGTCAGATATTTGAAAGGCTGCCCTGGGAAGAGCCATTAGATTTGTCCTGGTTGGCCCCA